>OZ025189.1:5290000-5832500 GCA_964019065.1 Catostylus mosaicus | reverse complement strand
AGTGCAGCTGTTAAGAAATAAAAGAAATTGTTGACGAGAGTAAATTTCTCGAAAAAAGGATTGAAACAAATGACTTTCAGCCCAGAGTTTTTGCTATTGACTATGCGCAAACTTGCGAAGAAACCGGTCTAAAACCTTCCCTGTGGATTACATGGTTGATGGGTTTGTGTTTAAAGGACAGTTTCAAAGTTGCTACTTGTCAGATTTGATTGATAGTTGAATACGTGTCATGTTTCTCCGCATTAGGCACATTTGGTGAACTGCCCTCAATGGAATCCAAAGATTGGTGATGATATTGTTTGCATTGATGAGGTAATCTTTTTTGACGTGACTCAGAAAGGAGATTTGTAATGCAGTATCAGTATTATTGCTGATAAATAAGACTAAAACAAGTCCAGACGCGTAATGATTGCATTATCATCGTTACCACTCACAGAAAAAAATGACCTTATCTCTTCCACACCAATGACATATTTCTCTACAGTTACATATTGATGTTTACGTTAGTGTTGAAGGGGGTTTTAAGGATGTTGACATTTATCTGAAGAATTCCGTGTTTTGACATATATGAATGTATTTGCATTCCGCATCGTTTAAAAAGGACTCCAAATATTGGTTATTCAAGCGTTTTGGAGCAGTTCTGTTGCGGACTGAGCTTTCGCTACCTTCACGGAAAACAGAGCAATAAGCAGAGGGGTATCTCATTTCATCGACTAAGGCTTTTGAGCAACATTGAAAAAGTTTTAACTAGGTGCCCTTCATTTTACCCCAGCCACTTTTACGTAAAATCTCATGTAAATCATGAACTGGGTCTTGATAAATAAAAATTGAAGTAGAATATCAGAAGGAAATTTAGGGAATAGAAATGAAATAGTAACTGGAATTGAGTTCCAACTTTAGTAATTAAGCATGGATTTTGTACCTGTGCCTATAATCCTTTTTTAACTATAAATCTTAGGCTTATTTTCAACAATATTTTTTTCAGCTTAAACTCGGTTTCATTGCACAAAGCTGCCATGCCCCTGGCTTCTCAACCCTTCTTGCGAATTTGTTCGCAATGAGAGGAGATACTGTGAGTATATGCATATTCCGGCACATTCTAGTCTACTTTGATAGATTTATGGGATTTATTTGTTTCACTTTTAAGTACTGCACTTTTTACATTTTTTATAGGGCTTCTCTTAGGCAATAACTCTACCATACCCTGTTGAAATATAGTATGTAAATTTAAAGATTTCTAATGCCATCATCCATACTATATAGTATATCTTTTGTCACAGAAACAAAGCAATTATAACCTTGAGCTTTTATTCTATTCATAATATTTTTATTTCTCCCATATTTTTCCTTACTTCTTTTAAAAATTGTAATACAGTTTTTGCTGTGAAAAAAGGATTGCCAATTGCAAAGTACCTATTGTAGTAGGTAGCTTTTTAATTGCGGAGTAAAATGTTCCACCATCAATGGAGGTCCATAACATGTGGGTTTCCACAAGGATCAATTACATACCCTTTTCTTGAAACATTGTGAAAAGCATAGATAGAAACTAATTGAGTGGAAAATTTCCTTCGATTTTTCGTTTTGTCAGAACTGACTTACATTACATTAGCTTTTAAAAGCATGTTAATCCTGCTTTTTTCCTGACGTGTAACCGATTTTTTTTATCGTTAGCTTAATAGTCATGCTATTGTATTTGCTTTGCTTGTCATGTTATTATCTAAATGATATAAAATCTCTAATAATAATAATAGTTATCATTTCAAAGTATGGAATAATTTTTCTCTTTAATTAAGGTTGGATTTTTCTAGGTACTTGCTAATTAATGCCAAACAAAACTCAATGAATATTTCAAAATGTGTGAAGATTTGAAAAACAAGACTTTCACAATTCAAAGAACTTCCTAATTTTTTTAAAACAAAATCCAATCGTTTTTCAAATCTTTTCCTTTCAAGATGTCTGAAGAGATTCATGAAAGCGAACAATGGAAAGTGGCCTACATGAAAGGATCCGCAAATGAAATGTACACAGCCACTCTCTCAGATTCATTCAACAATTTAAACTTTGCACAAGCAGCTGAGTAAGTTATCAACTATTTGAAAACAAATTTGTCAAAGGTTATCCCAAAGGAAAAGAAAATGAAGAAATCTTAATTCTCAATGAGGACTGGCCTTATTTCGTAGCCTCATTTATAATTGAGATGCCCATTGACCACTGCTCTCAAAAAAAGACTGGATCGAGCAAGATATTGTTTTAGAATCCAACTTTTTGAAGGCAGATCGGCGCCTTATTGGTAGGATTCAAACAAGAGCAACAGAAAACACGTGGAAGAATATACACAATAAATAACAAGTACATCGGAAATATACCATCCTAAAGCTATAAAATCTGTTAAATCGCTATGATAATCAATGCCGAGTGACTTGCCATTAACTCTACACTTGGACCCGCAGCTTTATAGGCCCTAGTAAGATGGCCACCATCAAAATTTTTTGGCTTCACTTTCTGAATAATAGCAGCTCGATCCAGTCTTTTTTTTAGATCAGTGCACGTGACATTGTGACGTAATGCCTTAAGTGAATATTCGAAGGCAAGAGGTTGAATACTGGTTAAAGGAAATGAAGCTATTAAGCAGGGCACTTGTTAGTATTGGACGGATGATCTAGAGATCTCGATCCTACGAGGCTCTCGGATTTAAGTGTATAGTTTGTCATAGGCCCTACGTATTTTTATAAGTTATTCTGAGCCGCTAATTCAAGGACAAAGCAAATCCTGGAATATGCCAAATCTGAGTTCCAAGCAATAATTACCTATGATTGGCAGCAGTCCTTTGGTGATAAACAATGGCTTCGAGTTGCAAAAAATAAAAACGGATAAAAAATCAATCCGTTAGATATACCTCTTCAAGGAATAAGGTCATAGCTTCAAAACGTGTTTCTTGTTTATGCAGGGTTTGCTTTGAGAAACTTCATTTGATGTTGATTGCCATAGAAATAAAGCCTGGAGAAGCAAACAGATAGTAAGTCATTTTAAATTAAATGCCGGCTACAAATGTAATCTATTTAATGTATTGCCTTGTGCCTTGCCTCTTTTACATTGATTTATCATATCCCTGAACATATCATAGTAAACAAACACGATTGCTAAAATGAAACCTGTTTGTTACTCAAGAAAGATGTCAAGAGGTCGGTGTGGGAACAAGATTCAAATTTAACATTAATGCAGCGAGATCACTTTAGACTATCCATCTATCTTGATTCAGATACTCGTGCTTGAAAGGAAAGATAAGGTGCTGCAATGCTGAGCAATGAAGCTGAAATTTGAAGGCAAATGTCCAATTATACCGCTCAGAACTTCATATTTTACCATACAGTATGCGAATATTTTAATCCTGTTCTTGAAGATCAAGATCCCGTGCACACAGTAGCGAATCCGTCTTGGGCAGTTCCCAAAATAAATAGGGATAGGCTTCCCGTTCATACGGGAACGCCCCTAGTCTGAATTAGATGTGTCTGCTGTGCAGGCTCGATCCTGTTCAATCTTGATCAGACTGACAAAAGCACGGTTGGAAAACGAGGTATATTTTCAATGAAAGCAGAGCTTGATCGGATTCGAATAAGAACTGTCCCGAACCGATCTATTATCTTATGTGTGCGTAGTCTAAATACCTTGCAAAGTAATTCGCACTGTCGGCAGCCCATTGGATGTTGACGCCATGTTTTGAGTTAGGCCTAGCTCACACGTCGAGCTTACACAGCAGCAAAGTAACTAATACCTGATAAAAGAAACAAGACACAGGAAAGATAACCAGATGATGACTATCATATACTGATTTATTATGTATCTAGTATATGATAATCATCCTTAAGTTATATATGCAGCGACGCCGAAAGATGAGGGGCAAGGGGGGCAGCTGCCCTTTTCCAAGGGGGGCAGAAGGGGCAAGAAGTGCCCTGCTCTATTCTAAAATTTATTTTCGATGATCAAGCAGAGCCAAGCAAAACTCGGGTTTGAATGGAAATTTGAATGGACAGAAAGGTACCATCACATTATTTCCATGAGACACAAGTTTTATTTGATTTTCTACAATTTTACAGGATGTATTTTGTGGTCAAGTGCCCTTCAACGAATGTCTGCCCCCCCCCCCCCCCCTGTGCACTTCAATGCTTCCAGCATCCCTGTATATATTTTGTGTAATCATGCCCCTTTCGCTGTATTTTATCTTCGTTATTTGTACACATCGTCGCAGACATTCTTCGAGAATCAGGCAGGCGGCCTGCTACTTTGTTTCATATTTCGCTTGCTTCTAAAGTAATTAAAATTTCTAAAAACGACGTTTTTGATTTGATTCATGACTCCAATTTGGACTAAGTTTGGCGGTGATCTGGTTATCTGACCTATCAACTGTAGCTGATCAAAACTTAATTGGATTTAATCCAAATTTGGAGTTTGGTCTGGGTCACAAGTTAACCGGTGATAGAAGGAGATTAGAAGGTGATTAGAAGGAGAAACATTTGTTTTCGAATGTTTGGAAGGAGCTTTCGACAAATCAACAATCTTGCTTAATAAAAGCTTGCTTTTCAGTCCCAATAAAATACATGAATGCTTGATGATGCTCTCCAAATTTCCCTCTATTTTGGAAAACCAAGCATAGGTGTTGCCAGAGAAATTTCGTGTCATTGCATTAATGATGTGATTCATGCATCTTATGCTGTATCATTGTTCTCAATCTTCCGAAGGTGTGATACATTGCAGATGCCTTTCGTTGCTTGCTGAATTTCTTATTCAGTTGCTTGCTCAGTTGCTTTGCTTAATCATTAATTTTTTCGTGGTTTTTTTGCTTGCATGCTTGAAAATATTGTTATATGCTTGCTTACCATCCTTAATTGCTCTCCTTAAAGACTTGCTCATTTGTTTCTTACTGTGAAGCTACCTTCCCATTCTATGCATTCCCCTCTGCTATCTCCTCACCAAGGTCCATAAATGCTGTTTACACTCCTTCGGACCAAAAAATATCGTAAGGTAAACCTTCCTCGCAAGACAATAGCAAATAGGCATCACCTGGGTGTGGCACAGGAGTTTCTATTGTTTTTCGTAGACCTTCCTCCAGGTAGTGAGCGCGTGACCGTAATTTTTTCCTAACTCTGCTTTCTACTGTCCTTAGAGACAATACCAACTGGGTGTAGTACTTTTGAGTAAGTCTGCAGTGGGTTAATCGCATCAAGAGGAAACGTGTTATTCAACTGTAATTTCATTTCATTAAATTACGTTGCTTTTTTTCATTTGGTAGCTCTTTTTGCCTTACACTTCATGACCCAAAAGCTCTCGGTTATCGGTAATGAAACTTTTTTCTATCTCTTTTGCTGTCTTGCATTCTTGCTTACTTTCTTGGTAGCTTTCCTTCTGATTTGTTTGCCTTGCTTTTTTCTTCTTTTTTTCTTGTCTCAGTCTCTTCTCTTCCCTAGACGACAAACAAAATCGCGATCACAAAATTGCATATGACATTTGCGATAAAATCATTCGTTTTCAGTCAATGCGTAAAGTTTCGTATCTATTCTAGCTTCGTCATCAACCCGGCAGATAAAAAACTCAAAATTCAGACTGGCACAAGGGGATTCTTCTTTGCCCAAGATGCCGAAGAAGTACAAAGGTATCAACTATTGTTCATAATGTTTGAAGCATTTCGTTTTATATTCTAACTACTTCAAAAAAGATAAAAAAATAACATTATTGATAAAGCACTGAATCTCAGTGAAACCCAAAAATGTTACCATTTGAGTCAGGATCCTTAAGTTAGAGTGTAGTTGGATAGATATGTATGTCACAACAGCAGTCTATGCAATAATAATGAGCACCGAAAACGTTTTAATAGGAATCCCAATCTCATCAGACGTGCTTTTTGAGGTTATATTTTGGACCATCGGGACAATATCCCGGTGTTCCACTGCGTCAAGCTGATTGCATGCCCTATGTAGCTGTGATTGATTTTGTCTTTTGAAAATTTCGGTAACCACCAAGTTTTTATTTCTTTATTTATGCTTTAGGGTGTCCGTTTACTGCAGTTATTGCCATAGGGATATGGCAGATGTGAACAAAATGAAGAAATGTCGCTGCAGTCGAAGTATGATTTACTTATTCGTTAGTGTTTATTAGTGATCTGACTGATGTATTAATCTGACCAAATGTATTAATCTTTTTCTCTTCATTCATCTTCATCGTCAGCTTTTCTCATCTTCAAATGGGGTTGTTGCTCCTTGCTAGCTTTTCAATTCACTTCAATCACTCACTTGCCGTTGATTCAGACGTTTTTCCTGCATATCTTCTATCAATTCCAGTCTTTCAATCTATATTATGGCCCTTCCTTCCTTTTCTACCCTTCCCCTCTTCTTCTGTCTCCTAGAACTTCCATCTCCATCACACACTTTCTAACATATCCTTCATCTCTCCTCATCACATACCCATAGCACTTTCCATTCCTTTCTTGCATCTTTGAGCTTATCTCAGCCACTTTCAATGTTCCTCTTATAAATACTTATCAATAAGTAGTTACCATTTGATTGCCTTATCACTCGGAGTAACAAGGTTAACTCGTCCTCATAGGAAACCCTGGAAATGGTATCATGAAAGTATTTAAAAAGAAGAATCAAGATGCTAAAGTTGATTTAAACCCAATCGCACTTCTCGATCCACCGGGTGCAACTAAAAGGTACGATATTAAAACACTACTGAAAAATTAAAAATTTACTGAAATAATTTTGCTTATGATAATTATGATAATGATAATAGTTCATTTGTTATTCAGTGTGGTTTAGTCAGCATACTATACATTGACAGCTATCATGAGAAACCATGCTTTGAAAAGAAAAATATGTTAAAAATTGACTAGGCACTCAAATAACTGCTTTAATTTCAAAATATTTGTTAAAAATGCATTGTTGGTTGAACTTGTCTAGAAGCTTGATGCACTTTCTAAATGTCTTTTCACGATGCTTAAATCCGATCAGAGTACAGTGTTGTATGATATATTAAGTATAGGAAATTATAGATAAATGTTTAGGTACGATAAACTATAAGCAAAAACAATAAAAATAAAAATAGTGAACGCTGCTCTTCCAGGGGGCCGTGCTTGATTGCTATTTGGCAAATTATGTTTTTTAACAGGGCACATTTTAGAATAGTTAGATGCTACCTGAATGTAATTCAGCCTGTGTTCAAAGAAATAACACTGAAATTGATTATATAGTTCTAATGCAATGTTGTATGAAAATACAAGATACAAAATCAAACTACAATTGGTATGAAGGTCTCCAGAAATACTATCTAAAATAAAAGAAAAGACTTAAAATGACCATCTATTTTAGTGCATGCGGTTTCTGAAACTATTTGATTCTTAAAGAAATTTCGGCATCTTGTTAAGTGAAAAAAATCTAGTTTCCTTTGGGAAAATTTTATCGAACAAGTCAGGTTACTTTTGTGTTGCATGCCCATGATTCTATTTAACTGCTTGCCATTTCTACTCGTGTGAAATTTTAACTTTCGTTTGCACAGCGTTCGAGACTTGACTGAAGACCTTTTCGTGAATGGAGATAAGCCAAAATTCGATTCAACTGGAACATTTTTCTGGTGTGAGCCAAGAAATTTCCAATCTGTTAAAATGGTGAGTTTTAAAATTGAAATGAAATCAAAATCTTTTACCTAAACGATCGAAGCTAAGTTCTCCATTTTATTTTTATTGCATTTTATCTACATTTTGCGCCAACTGTCACGGCTATGGATAGTTTTCCCGTTTTTCGAGCGATTTGATGACCTTGGTTTTCAATCCTCTATCTATAAGCTCCTAGCAAGACATGGAGATAGTATACTCCATGCAGAAAATTTAAACTTTAAAAAGATCTATACGGTGCTAGAGATCTTTCTCTAATTCCCTTGGTGAATTTATGAGTTAAAGTTCATTAGTGATGACCAAGTGTTTATCATTTGTCCATTCAAATGAATTGAAATGAAATAAAATGAAATTTACTGAAATGAAAAGAAACGAAAGGAAGCGAAAGGAAACGAAACGAAATGGAAAAGAATGGAATAAAATGGAATGGAATAGAATGAAAATAAAATGAAATGAAATGAAATGGAATGAAATTGAAATGAAATTGAAATGAAATTGAAATGGAATTGAAATGAAATTGAAATGAAATTGAAATGAAATTGAAATGGAATTGAAATGAAATTGAAATGAAATTGAAATGAATTTGAAATGAAATTGAAATGAATGAAATGAACTTTATCGAATTTGATTTGAGTTGAAATGAGATCTAAATAGAATCGAAATGAAAATTGAAATAGCGTGAAATAAAGTTAAAATAAACTAAATAAATGATACGTAATCTGTTACATGACGTCATAAGCTGTAAGGACACCAACATTCAATTTTTATTTCAGAATCGAGCTGATGCAGGACAAAAACAATTTATGAATCACGTTGTTGTCTTGATTTTGAATTCACGTTATTCGCCGCCGCTTGGCCTGCGTGGACTGGTATGTTGTTTCAATCTAATTTATTTTACTTCTTCATCATCAGCATCATCATTATGTGTTTTACATTAATCAAAGGATACGTCTAATTTTTTTTTACTCAATAGTATCTTCCACAACAGTGTTCCATATTGCTACAACAGAGTAAACAAATGAATTTTTTACATAATCCACATGAGAAAATTTTGGGGAAGGCTTTAAGAGTTATGATTATGTCAAATTTTGCTTTGGAAGAAATCAAAAGGCTCAAGAGTCAATTAATTGGAAATTATTTTATAAACATACTTTATAGAGTGTCATTCTTTATTCTAAAATTTTCCTGGTAAGATTCCTGAGCATACTATTGATACTAGACAATTATTTTTTCTACACTGTCCTTATCAATTAATTCCCTTAAATGCATAGTTCCTTTTATTAAGGGAAAAATTACTCTGATTAAAAACTTTATATGTGTGTCCAGCACAAGGAAAGGTTCCATTTATTGATCTCTATAAAGCTTAACTTGAGAATGAAATATATAAAGGTAAGATATAACTAGTTTGTAGGAAAAAAAATGTAGAGGAGCAAGTGGATGACTCAGAAACATACTGTCTAAGAGCATGGCATAACATTACCTTCTGGCTAATCTTCGACAAAATTATCCGTTCACAGATACTACCTTTAAGAGCAAGCAACTTTCATGCGAAGGAAATAAAAAAGATTGTTATATTGGGTGATGGCGATTACTTAATGCGAGAGGTATGTTAACTTTATTTTATTCATTTCGGAGGTAAATAAACCACAGGCAGGGAAGCATATTAGAGTGATGAGGATGTGGTATGACAGCTCCCCTTCCAAAGTTTTCTGAGTTGGTCCAAAAGTCTTTGCATACAAAAATTGGAGCATAAACCCATGAAAAAGTTCATAATTCAGAATAATACAAGTAGACAAAACAGAAGAATTTTCAGGTGATTCAGCACTCACCAGACGAGAATAGAGCATATTTGCTACTTAAATGTGATATGCCCAGTCCATCTCAATTTGACCAATGATTTGCCGTGAAAAAAAACCCAAATGCTTAAAGCTGTCAGTGTTTAATCAGACGAGTTGAATCCCAACTCGTATTAGAGCAAGAGATTTACGCATCCCTCTTTTTAAAACCAGGAATGGGCAAAAATCATTCGCATATCGAGGTGTGAATGTGTGGAACAGCCTCAAACCTGAGGTCAATCAAGCGCCCTCTTTACATGCTTTTAAACATCGGCTTTAAAGCTTAAATTTTATAACTATTTTATTTTTAACTTTACTTAGCTTTGTAATTAATTTATTTATTTTAGCTTGTCGATTACTTTAATTGTAAACATAAAATTGTAAACTTAAAATTTTTCCACGGCCCCCTGAAAAACGGCCTTTGCCGACGGGGTTACCGTTAAAGAATGAAAAATGAATGAAATATACGTCAAAAATGCAATAACAATATTTTTTGCTGCTAACCTGATAACGTTTCATAAAATTGCTAATAGTTAACCAACAACACCCTTCTTCTTTTTAGTGGGAAGACATTTGTTACTTTCCTGACATCGATCTCGTACCGGTAAGTCTATTTGCGGGCATTCGGCGTTTTTAGTTTACCGTTGATGTTTCTTAAAGGAGATCCAGAGCCATCAAAGAATGATCCAATGAACCAATAGCCAAGAAACATAACCTTTAAAGAAAAAATTACGTTGAAAACTATGATGAAGGCTGTTGAACTATAAGCCACTAAAATACCCTCTTATTGCGTCAAGTTTTAGAGCATTCCGATATGCTAAAAAAAGTGTTCTCCTGTGTGCCAATTTGCAAAGTTCTGGATTCAGACTTGCTACAATTATCAAAATTTATTTTTGGAAGTTCTCCCTACCTGTCAGTTTTTCTATGTCATTAGATTCCTTTGGTAACTTTTAAAACCGTCACTCTTTGTTAATGGGTTTGTGAGAGGTCGAAAACAATTGAAGGCATCCAAGACTTTTCGAGAGTGTTCGAGAGCAGCTGTAGAAATTTTAACGTCCTCAAAACTCTTTCTCGTGTTTTCTCAACATTTCTGTTGTTCCGGAGAAGCCGAAGCTTTTGAGCAACCTCGTCGACAGAGTCTTAAATCTTAAAAACATCGTGCAAAATCTTAAAAACACAACACAAAGCATACCTCTGGTATTAGCTCATGCGTTGTAAACTTAAAAGATATAAAGCATAAATTAAGTCAAAGCTGTACAAATGAACATTTAACAGCCTAGTTTTGGTCAGAAGCTCGCTGATCATAAGTGCTATCGAAAGTAAACATTGTATTCTTGCTAAGCGTCTAACAATTCTAACGTGCATTGCTTTCCGAATGGTCTTAAAGTGTAGAAATTTCTGAGCTTCGTCTTGCCTTTCTTTAAATGATTTCTGGTTACTTTCTAGGGCTCGCCGTATTCCAGAGCCGATTTGAGAGCTGTGAATGTTAACACGGCTGATATGGTGATCATATTGTCACCAAACCTTTCAAAAGAGGAAGAGCACCAAGCATTATCAGACAAAGAAAGCATCCTAGTGACACAGAACTTGAAAGCTATGATATTTGAAAAAGTTGAGCCACCTCCATTAGACCCTAACGATAGTTCTGCAGGTGCTGTTGAAATTCCTCAGGCAAATCCCGTTGCAATGCCGACACATATAGCAGAGGTAAAAGCGCAAGGTTCCACACGGGGCGCCAATATTCCAATGATAACAGAGTTAGGTAAGGCATAGATTATGATTTTCAAGTTGATCAAAGATTCACTGTTTAATTTCTTCTTGTTATATTAACTGTCTATCGCAGCAACAAGGTATATAATCTAACAAATCTTTACCTTGATTTTGGGGAAATTTTCAAAAAAGGTGGCCGACGCAGAGTTTTATGATACATTTGTAATCATTAAAAAAATCTTCAACTTGGGCTAGATAGGCACTTTAATCTTGTAAGAATTTTTACTGCGCAGATTGCGATTGTAACAACATGCAAAAGTCTTACTTTTATTTCCCAGAGAAGAAGCCAATGTCGACACGTACAACTTTCTTATTTTTTTTAATTATCTAGCAATATTCTAGACCACTTTCTTCATAACCATCTATTTCATTGAATCTTTTTTCGTGAGCCCTTTTAACTGTTAATTGTAGGAAATTTTTCGCATAGCTATGAGAACTTAATTTTTGAGATTTCTTTTGAGAATAAGTCGGGAGAGCTACCAAAAAACACGAACTTCTTTTTTATGCGAGAAAAATGCTTAAAATCGCATTTGGTTTCCATTGTTGCACTCCACATCCAAAGAATATTTTAACGAACTTGTGATTAGGCTAAAGGCAGGTATATCTCTGGTTGTTAACATATGTGACTGAACCCTATAGTTGCTTTAAGCTTTTATCGATAATCTTTTATTCATAACTCTTTGCCGTTTCTATTTCTGCTAGTTTGTGATTCAAATGCCATGTACCTTGATCAGGATGATATGAATATTTACGATGATGACGGCATTTATTTGACGCAGCCTTACGCATGTGGCTCTGCGTTCACCATGTCTGTTTTAGACTCACTTGTTAGTGCGGTGAGTATATTTACTTACCAACTTACCAATTGGATAAATGTATGCAAAGTAAAAAACTTTGCTGATATTCGGAATAACTACATTGAGCAACAAGATAGTAAAGATTTTTAACTGCTCCCTGAAAAGCGGCCTTTTCCGATTAAAAAATTAAAAATTAATATTAGATATCAATCAATCAATCAATCCGACAATCAATCAATCAATTAATCAATCAATCAATCCATCAATCAATCAATCAATCAAGGTCCCATAACGGAAATATATATATATATATATATTGAGATGTGTGTGTGTTAGTAGCAAGCTTATTCTAAAGCATAAGACAACGGAAAACCTAGACATCGGGCCCTGGCCATTGCCCAATTTCAAATCTTGACAAAAATAGATAAAGGCCAGTTTCTTTACATTTTGACAAAAACTTGAAAAGTTATTTTAAAAGAAGCTACTAATATTCTCACTTGCTGTTAATCAAAATTATAACCTAAAATGAAATTACTATGCGCAGCATTAGCGTTAAAGTAAAATTCAGTATTTATAGTTGGGTGAAGATATAGCTGAAGCTAATAAAGGCTAACTCTACGCAACATATAATATTTTGTAAAATTACAAAGTTGAATAGTGTTAAAAGAGAACTAGATACAGATGAGGAAGTTATATTTAGATTTTAAATTCATATTTTCTCCCTTTGCAGACATATTTCAATAGCGACATTTTGACGTTGGTTCGCAACCTTGTTACTGGTGCTGTTAGCCCAGAACTCGATACTCAAATGGCTGAGGGAGTTCCAATAGTTGGTACAATGGAGAGTCCTGAAATCGCAGCTTCAAGGAACCGATGTCGTGTTGGGCAAATCTCACTGTATGACGGACCACTTGCAGAATTTGGGGTAAGAATCGACATAATGTCCTATAATGATTGACTTTCTTCACGACACTACAAGTTTTCAAGATGACTGTGACTATAATCCTAACCTGCCATTTTTTCGATTTATTTTCAAGGGTGGTTGCAAGGGGGCTATGATTGATACCCCCATCTTCTGGTTTCATATGATTTTCTCCCTAAAAATGACGCAGCACTATTTACAGCCATCTATCCAGTTGATAATGTTACATAAACATCTATTCATTTAACACCTATTGCTCCTGTCTCTAGCGCCATTTCTTCATTGCATTTTCTTCTCAACAAAGTTTCTCTAAAACAGAATTTTGGTTTTGAATATTCATTGAAATGCCAAAATAGTCATTGAAATGCCGTTTCCATATCAAATAAATTCTCTCAATTTTGCAGTTTGTTGTTTATAGTGAAAGACCTACTACCTCAATTTCATGGCATAAGTGACTTTTTTTGTCTTTCCAAATAAGCCAACACTTGAGCTATTAATGCCCAGTTATTGAAAAGTATTATTAAGTAGTTTGTTTTTCATTTTCGTATGCAATTATTAGCTAAATTTTCATTTCATTTTAACCTTATTTATACAGGGTGACAATTCAGTTTAGATAACTGTTTTACAATAGACCCTATTAAAAAAAAAAATGCCTAATACAATATAATAAAAGCTAACATTTTAATATAATAAAAGGTTAAATTTTAATTTAATACGATCTGATAGAATAAAAATAAAGACAGAAACGGAAACAATGACGGATTTGTCCATGTTAGAGACCCTTGTGAGTTCTAAGTCTCGATTTAAAGCAAGTTCTGTAAACTATCGTTGATTTTTGAATCCTTTTCTCTCACAGGAGTGCGGTTTATTCGGGGATTTGTTTCTTTACGCACTTCGCACGTACAACATGATATGCCTTGGACTATACAGATTCCGTGATAATTCACGACACACAGCTGGCGTGCCAAGCACAAAGCGATACGTCATTACATTTCCGGAATTTAACTTTGTATTGGCGCCAACAGACCTCGTTTTCGTGCTCATGCAATTCGACCAATCAAAGCAGAAGAAGAAGAAAGCTATTGTTATAAACTCAAAGGGGTCGACAGCAACTGGCATAACAATGAGATCAGGGCGAACTGGGGGTTCTACATTTTTCTGATTTTATGGAACTTTTGTATGTAAAAGTAAACAAATCCGTTACGACATTATTTATCCTTTTAACCATCTAAGGAGAATCGTTGATTCGCTTTCCCGCTCTTTAGTTACAGAGGTTCTTCTAATCCCGTTGAAGACATTGCTCTTAAGTAACATAACCCGTATTCGAACAATTTCCTGCACGTTTTGATTTAAACCTCTTATGCGTAATAATGTACTGAAGAACCATGAAATGGGGGGAATATGTGTAGCCATTGGTTAGTTAAGGGCTGCAAGGAATATACTTTGGGGTGGTGTATATTTCGTGTTAGCAACGGTACGACCAAATGAGACACTGGGAAATATTTCCCGCGATGAATTTGCGAGAGAGAGGATAGACTATTTTTAGCAAAGCCCACTCTGCAATCCTAATAATAGAAACATGTCAAATTCAAGCTTGGGTGAGTTAGAATTAAATAGAAATGAATGTAAATGGAAAACAGTGGGAACCATCATTCAATGCTACCTCCTAAAATAAAGATATAGAGCATTGAACGGTGCAGTGAGAAGATTCTCTCAAAAAGTCACATCATTCTTGGTTTTTCGTCTGGTCCGCTGAATGCGTCGAATGAAAGCGCAAGGCACTGTTGGACGGTTCCAGATTAAATCCAGAAGTGTATCTTGAAACCTAACCTCTCATCGACAGACGGTAGGTGGTCCCCTATTTGAAAGAATTTTTTTGAATTGATGGACTAATATTCCGCGCTTGATTCAGATATGAGCTGAGAGTCATTATGCACAACGTCTGTGCCATAATCATTCAAGCGTTTTAGTGAAATAAGCCAAAGGTAAAATGCAAAAAGAAAGTCGAAATATTCCCCATTTGGTCTCCCTTTTAGTGACGTCCCACATCTCTGGTATACTTTATGTCTAAGGCTGCGTTCATACTGCACAACGCTTTTAAGCGCGTTCACACCTTTTCAGGAATGCGCAGTACAAAGCCCTTGAAGTGTTCACACTGGTTAAAAGTATTTAAGCTAACACGCGCTTGTTGACTTGTCAGTTCCCGACAGATTTGTTGCACGCTTACAAGCGCTTGTAGGAAATACAGTTTTTGAAGATTTATCCAAAGAAATCGAGAATCGATCTGCTATTTGGAACCTATGGACCCAAAACATTGCAAAAAGGACTTCATAAGCAAATGTTGGCTAGTAATACAGTATTTTACTATGATACAGCTACCTTTGAGTAATTACGAGTCCTTCCTCTTGCAATATCGGTCGTTTGAAATTGGTTGTTGAAATATGCGGGCCAATTGCATCTAATATTAAATAAAATTTTCTCTGCCACTTTCGGATACTAGGGTAAAACTTTTCTTCATCAATCTTAATTTCCTGAAAAAGGTGGTGTTATTCACCAAACGTTTCTCTACCCTGGTTAATTGGGTGCACGTCAATTTCTCTTACTCTTCTGTTTCTTAATCTGGGATAAAGATTGCTCTGCAAATCTAAAGGGTTCTCTGCAAGGCCAAAACGATACATTTTCCTTGCTATTTTGAAGTGTGAGAAAAGGTCTCAGCTGGATATTTACAAGCGTTTAGTATGAACAGGAAATTTGGTTTTACTGACGTCGCCAACAAGCGCTTAGCAGCTTTGTGCAGTATGAACGCAACCTAAGGCAGTTAGAGATGATATATGCCTTGTTGAGTGTGATACTGCTCACCTACCAATCTTGCTCTAGTCGTATTTCGATATCTCCGCACTTATCAGCCTAAGACAGTTTGTCTATAATTCTGAAACGGTGACGTAAAATTGAACATTGATTAGTCAATTAATCTCTTTTCTGTTTCTATTGCAAGTTTGTATTTATTTTAAATTTTGCAGTGTAAATCTTTAAACTTCACAGCAGTGGAAGTTATGTTGAATTCTTCTTAATCATGCCTGTAAATTAAGCACAAAATTTGTGTCACAACGCACATGCGTGATGTTTCAAGGTTTTTTCCAAGTTGCTACCAGCAGCAAAACCCATTTATATTTGACACAGGCTAAGGTTTGAGAATGGTAGGCAGGGGGCTGAACTTTCACGAACATTGTTATGATTTACCGAGTGAAAAACCTTAAATAACCTACAGCGAATAAGGATTGCACCCTATCCTCAACCTCTTAGCTGCAGCATATAATATTGAAAGCTAACCCTTCTGTCAGGCCCATTTCGTGAAAGCGATTTGCTTGTCGACAGATTTTTGAAAAATTTGGCCTTGTCGGTACATTTTCACGTTTGAGTATCATTTTCCACTGACCATCCAATATTATACTCTGCGGCAAGAAACTGTCATTCAAGCAATACTTTAGAACGAAAGTAAAGTCATTAAAATTTGTCTTAAGAAAGCCCCGGACCCATTGAGCAGGGGCAGCAAGGTTAATATATACACTGTCTTGTGCCCTCCCCTTGAATGCAGCAGGTGCCTTTTATTTGCTCTCAATTGCACACGTGTCACGGTAATTTTTGTTTGAATAAACCAAATAGAACCGGTTGTGGATTATGAATTGAGTTGGGATGCTACGATTCCAGCCAGTTTTTAGAAACAGTGATAGAATTTGCATGTTTTAAAGAAGTTTTCATAGCAGTGACAAAGATAGATCAAGTTTCGAAAGAGCCCCTTTGGAAAAAGAGCAACCATCATTGTGTGGCCTAGCGGAGGCCCGAATATCTAAAAGTTATTTGATAAAGTTGATTTGTAATTATATCTCCAGCACATTGGGTCCGAAAGATGTATATAATTTACATTAAAGTAATAGATACTTTACTGTGATGGAAGCTGTAGGCTCAGAAACCCCCCCCCCCCCCCCCAACACAACATCACGTTTTTTTCCGAATAATTATGCTTCAGAAGCTGTTTTTTTGGAACTATAATTTACTTGCTTCTACGTCAAACACTTTAAAAATTCAATTTATGCAAAGGTTATTTCTAAATGCAAATGCCCTGCTTTAGATGGAGCCCCTCAAAATATAACACTGACATGCAATTTAACAGAGCACATGTAAAAAGTAGTTTATGTAATTTTACTAATTTTAGGCATTTAAAAGTGTGGAAGAAAACTTAATTGATAAATCAGGAAACACATGAAGACTTTTATGTTGCTTTCTCAAATATGCAGCAACTGTGGCCAATAAGTAACAGACCCCGCGCTCTCTCTCATATGCTGATGAAAGAAAATTTCTGGAGAATTTTCAAGATGGGAGCATATGGAGGTCCCCTCCCCTAGAGTAAAAATGCTGAATCCTTGATATCAGTTACTTGTTTACAAACGCAATTCTAGACAAGCCCATGGGGATTGTCCTGATGCTTGTTACTTTTATAATCTTAATTGCCCACAAATTTCAAGGGAAATTTTTCAAAAACGCACGCTAATTGCTACTCTGGGAGAAACCTTTAATTCAAGCAATCAATTGTACAAACAAGTGGAAATAATCCTTTGGAAGCGATACTTAATGACCTTTTCGTTGCAGTACACTCTCTTTTTATGAGAAACAGTAAAATTTAGCTTTAAGCTGCCTGTTCCCATTTGTTTAATAGTAGCTGAATCAATGTCTTTATGACAGAAGTTTATAAAGAATTCTAGACATTTTAAACATGCAAACACAGTAACTGGTTTTATTAATAAAAATGAAAGATGAGAAGCGGCAAAGGTTTAAATTCTCTTCAGGCTAGCAAGAAAATTACATTTCTTGTCAATATGTTATTGAAAAGCACATGCCTCGAGGTCCAAAATCACACTATAAGACAACGTTTTATCCCAAGCTTGCGTTGTTCATAAAACCAATTGCATCCGCATTCAAAAATATGTTCTTTTCTTTATGTTTACCCCCAAAAAGTGGCCCACAATAGTTTGAATAATTGACGGAGGAGACGGCGGAGGAGGCAATTTGATGCAATTACGTGCAATCTTGATATTGCCCGCAAAAAAATTCAAAGCTACGTGTACAAGTATCACGTTCTAATGAGTGTTGATGTTGACGATAGAAAATTGGAAGACGTAGTTCAGCTCTAGAGATATAATGTTTCCCGTTACCAGAGAGACAGGTTTACAGTAAAGCTGCGATGCAAATGTGATATGTTACATTGTAACTGCATCATAGAAATTAATTTCCTACAAATAAATATCCACTATGCAACAAATGCATCAAATCTTGATTGAATTCTGTGGAATCTCCATTAACGGGAATCCCCGTGATACTCAAACAATCGTATGTCGTACATTTCATCTAGAAATTTAGAGAGGGGGGGGGGGTTTCCTGATTTAGATATTCTTCAATAGTGTGGTGAAGAGTTTTGGGAAAGATCGTAGATTATGGACTGTGGGGTCTAAAGGCACCCTAAGGTCCAAGGCCAGGTCCTGGTGGGGGTCCAGGGGGGCAGAGCCCCCGGAACCTTCAGAGGTTTCTGGGGCCTGAAAATGGCTAAGGATCGTACAATTTTCTTTCCGTATTGCATTAGAACACAAAAAATACAGCAGTTTGTCTCTCTGAGTCTTAAATTACTATCCAAACATGACAAACATGAGAACATGACAAAGGGGGGCTTTCTGGAAACCAGGAAATCCTAACCCTAAATCGGCCCCTGCATTTGGCAAGGGAGTTGGATTATCGGGTCAAAAACAAACGCTCCTTTACAAAGAATGTAAATATATTTACATTCGAAAATTATTTGAGGTTCTCCAGGCCCGCAGCTACAACTCCAGTTTTGCTTGCAGTTTGCAGATTAATCTGTTCTTTTAACCAATCAACTATGAGATAGAAAGCAGGTTATATTTTGTAAATAAAATTTTTTAATTTAGAATTCAATAGTCTAATTTAGTTTCGGATTCAAATCTATTTCAATCATCCAAGTATATATTTTTGTAGGAAGATGATATAAGTTGAACAGTTATTATTATAATTATTTGTATATTACGCAGAACTTACTTTGTATTTTACCCGCAAGAACAAGAAATTGTATGACCGACTTTCTTTTTATTACAATTGTTGTATTAGAAACAATAATCTTTTTTCGCTGTAACTAGTCATACCGGTGGAAACCACCTGGATAGCGAAGTTTGTGTGATAGCTGCCGGATTGCCATAAATCAGCTTACAACCTAGATGCTTCAGTTGACGCTGAACAGGCTTACAAAATGAGTATCAAAGTTTCAACAAAGATGTAAGTGTGTGTTATTTGAACTATCCAAAATAATTTCAGTGATATTTATAATGCTTATAATGAAAATGCTATTGAATATTGAACAGATTTAAGACAAATTGCTTTTCACTCTAAAAGATATAACATGCAGCTATAACAGTTCTTCTGCTCTGTTACTAGAAAGATTTTTCCAAGTGTTAACAAATATGGAGCTACCGAACACCAGACTTGAATCTGTTTTAGTTAGGTTTTGCTCTACTTACCTTAAATGCAGCTGAGGAGCAAGAATTGAAGGCATGCAAATGTCATGAGAAAAATTGGAGGAGGAACTTTCTCTCTCTAAGAAACTCACTGCTGCTTATTTTAGCGAAACTTTACAACAAAATTTACAGACCAAATAATTCAGCTACTTCTCAGGAAAAAGGCAGGCTCAGGCGAAGATCTCTACTATTTTCCAGTTAATTAACCTCAGTCATATCATGTTCGAAATCTGGCCAAACTCAACTTTATTTAAATCGAAAATTGTCACGATTGATGCAAAAATTGCAACAATAAAATAGATTGAGAAATAGATCAGCCATCCCATATTTAACTCCTCACTCCTTAAACATAATCTCAATTTAATATCTGCATATAAGTTGTATAAAATATATTGAAAAGGATTTTGAGCAATTATACAAGGAGGAACTTTTGTGATAGGTATATTAATCAATTAATCTTGTTCTCAGTTTGTATGGATTTTAGACATTAGATTATACGAAGAATACTATTTGTTAGAAAAATATTTGAGATTGTGCTTCTTTCTGATGTAAAACGGACTTTGTTAAAAGAACTCAGATGTAAAGTTTGATCTATCAACAACCTATAACAATGCAACTACGGAAAGTAAAAAGACTAGAACTGAAAAGAATGATAAAGGATTGTAATAAAAAATAGATTGCAAACCCTTTGAATGACTGAAACAAATATTGGATTCTATCTAAACGTGGTTATTTTCTATAGATCTGTGTTTATTCACCACAATTTTATATTGATAACTGTAATGATTGTGCATTTGAACTTTTATGGCACGAATTCAAATATGAAGCCAATCTATTTTTGGTGTTTCAAAATATATTCTGTCCGATGTTTCTAGAATATACAGTATCTAATTAGATTCTAAATATGCTATTAAGTATCAAAGGCAAGCTTGAAATAATGTGTTTTAAAGCTCTTTTTAGGAAGATAAACAGTTTCTGAAGTTCTAACTTCTGGTTTAATAGAGTTCAAAAGTTTAGGCGCATACACTGGAAAGTCTTTGTTTCCTCAAGGCCTCAAATGAGATCGCTCTACGTGAGGATTCATAGTAATGAGAGACCGTTGTCAATATTTTGACTGTTTCAACCCAATCAATTCCCATACATATTCAAAAATCACATAATTTTACCATTTTGGACGAGAAATCCGATTTAGTTATAAACAGTTAATGCAGCAGGTAAGTTGATTGACATTGATAGAAAGAACGAACGACTGCGCATGCTCCATGCTCCCGACGGTTACTCAACTTTAGAATTTACAACAGGAGACGAACAGTCTACACTTGATCAAGATGTCTGAGCAAGCCAAAAGTAAGAATGGAAAGGGTGGGTCTGATAAAATAAAATAAACCATCAATTTGTATAATAATGAAAAATAAATTCGAGTCTAATTTAAATAAGACGGCTTACTGAGGTACGTTTCCCATGGATAGGCCTACAGTTGTGGCCAGTTCCATTCAAAACAGCTGTGTGAAAATGCGTTAAATGTTGAAGAATGTATAGTTAAACGATAAACGGTAGCATATAATAATAAACAACATGTTGTAATATTCCATAGTTAACCTTTTGCTTCAAGTTAAAATTATTCTATTTCTAAAGATGTTGAAAAGAAGCAAAGACAAGTTGAACGAGCTGAGGGTGGTAAAGAGAGAGAAGACAAGACACGACTAAATGTCCAGTTGCAGATGAAGAAAGGTGAAAAGAGTACGATTAATTGGCTAAAGGATTAGGTGACAAGATATTTACTGAAAAATATAGTCGAGTACCATTTAAATGTGATAACTGTCAGACACTTTCGACATGGATAGGCCTAAAGTTGTCGCCATTTTTATTAACATCCGCTGTTTTGAAAAAGCGTTAGATGTTGGAGACAGTATAGTTTAATTATAAACGATAACAGATAATGATAAACAACATTCAATAGTATTCCATAGTTTCAGCATTTCTATAAATTTACATTCTTGTATTTTTACAGAGGGTGCAAAGCCTCACCGACAAGTTATGGAAGCAGATGGTGTCGAAGAAAGCAGAGATGAGATACGGCTCAGTGTCCTGTTAGAGCTAAAGAAAAGTGAAAATATTACGTTTAATTGGCTAAAAGATTAATTTACAAGATATTTAGGAATTGAATCGACCTTCAGATAAATGAAAATACTTGATTAGATAGTTTAGCAATGTTAAGCCAAATAAAAGTTGCAAATTGTCTTAATAATTTACATTTAGATATCAGAAAAAGGTCTACATTTGAAGCAAATTACAAGTTGTTATGATAGTGCGTTGCAATATTTATGAACTAAACAAGTTTAATATTGGTGCAGTTACGCTAATCATATTTGCTAAAAAGTAAGATTTTAATGTCTTGCAGAAGTTTGGGCCAGTCGTCATTCCGGTTTCCAACAAGAAAATCACAGAGAGAGAAGGCTGAGCATCAATGTAGAATATGTTGAAAGAAGCCAAGGGGCTTCCAGAGGCATCAGGAACGCCACAGAGCATGACGACTTGCCGGTGCAAGAGACCAATGAAGAGGAAGAGACAGGCTCATTAGCCAATGATTTCTTCAACATGTTCCGTTGAACTTGCATTTATGGTAAAAATCTTGCATTGTATGTACCAATGCAAAATATCTGAACTTAGATATAGTTTCAAAGAAATGTAATGAATTAGCTTTGATAAAGAGTTGATATCATGCAAAAGTTCTCTCTTACTTTAACTGTTGCCTCTGCCTTAGCTACTGAGCTCGGAATAATAAAAAATTGTAAGGATTTGACATGTAGGAACTCTACCATCAAAATGTTTATAACTTAATAAGAAAAGGAATACTAAGATTCTCGGAATAAGCCCTGTGCTTATAGGCTCTAGACTTAAAACCATAATCACTTCTTAGTTTTAACTACAATTATCAATTAGAAAACAAATATTCCTGTCTTCAAATATTTTTAGCAAACTTGCATTCTAGGCTGGTAATCAATTGTGTTTCAAAGACTTAGGCTAATGTTGTAGCATGCAGAATGCAATTTTAATGCAGCAAGGTAATGTCTGCATAATAAAATGCAGGACCTATTTACTTCCAGATTCCTCATTTAAATGAATATTGCCATCTAAGTAAATTTCATGTGAATCAAAATTATACTCAAACAAATAGATGAAATATAAGTATAAGAACGTAAATACAAAGCAGTAACAATTCAGGAAATACCTGTTCAACAGTTAGACATAACTCCTCATCCATGACCATCGCCTTTTGCAGGATACTAACCGTGAAATTAAGTGACACTTTGAAATCATTTGCAGGATACCCAGCATTGAGGTTTCGTATGCAAATAACTTTCCCTGAATCGGGTATAAAAGCTGTATTGATAGTGCACAGGTATTGCAATTGGACAAATTAACTTCAATTCTGTCAAAAGCTTGGGGTATTCATATGAAGATTTTGAGTGGTTTCCTAGAGGTTTGTCATTTTTAACAGGATCTGTCTTAAAAAGGAAACCCCACATTTATTCCTGACACTGGAACACCCGATAATAGGTTGACATGCGTAAGTATACACAATACTATATCATAACGCTAAAGCCACCTATTCCAATCAGCAGTGGCGAAGCTAGCTGTCAGGCTGGTCATGCTCAGCATGACCAAAGATTTCCAAAGCTTGATAAATTTTCAAATACTAAAATTTTTGCTTTAAATCCTGAGGGATATTGATGAAATGCATCATTATTGAGCCTCCAATATCCCAATACTTTGTTACTTCAACACCCTGTGGTCAATAATGCCCGATCTTGAAGGCCTGACCTGCCACAGGGACTTCATACTTCAGCATAGGCAAAAGCTGAAGGATGGAAACGATGGAAAAATGAATTAACTTTGTTCCTACAAGCTTCCGAGGCCGACGGAAAGCCAGACAAAGTTCAGACCAGTACTTTACTTACCTGTATTGGGCCCAAGGGGAGAGATATTTACGGAACATTTACTTTTTAATCTGCAGCGGACAAATCAGAGCTATATAAAGTCCTTGAAAAATTTCATGCTTACTGTCAGCCACGTAAGAATTTAACATTTCTTAGACATTGTTTTTTTACTTGTAAACAATTTGAAGCTCAAAGGTTTGATGATTATGTCACAGAACTCAGACAACGCGCTAGTAATTGTGAGTGTGGCCAAATCACTGACTCACTTATTAAAGATATTCTTATTTGTGGTATTAATGATCTTCGGTTGCGTGAAAGATTACTCAGGGGGGCAGACTTAACACTTGAAAAGGCAATTCATGCAGGTCAAGCAGCAGAAGAAACCCGCAGGCAAACAATAGCTCTTGCAATTAACGAAACTGATATTGAACAAGCTGATGCCATACACAACAAATATAGGCAAAGGAAAGGGGTTGCCAAAGTCCGTTCCAGTGATCAAAAGCATGCAATACATAAATCTGCCAGTCAACCAGATAACTATATTCACTCTTGTAAATTTTGTGCAGGTTCCCGTGACAGAGGGGAGTGCCCAGCTTACAATCAAACCTGCAACAAGTGTCACGGAAAAGGCATTTTGCAAAATTGTGCAGAAGTTAAAAATCTAGCAACAAACTTGATGCCAATGTTACTTCAGAAAGCGATGTTGAACCAGATGACTCAGACTTCTTCTTGAGCATTATAAGAGCAACAGACCCAAAAAATGAATTCAAGAAATCTTCCTCTGAGCCAGTTTTCACACAAAAGGAAACTCATTTGCATGTAAACACAATAAAATCAAATCAGTGGACAGCTACACTAGATCCCAAAAGCAGTGATGTAGACTTTAAACTAGACGCAGGTGCTGAAATCAATTTACTACCAAAATCTGTGTATAACAATCTTCTTAACCGTACAAAACTCAAGCCTACAAACATTAAGTTATCTGCTTATAACAACACAGATATTCCTGTTCTTGGCAAGTGCATTGCTTCAATAACTTACAAGAATTCAGTCAATCCAATATTGTTTGTTGTTGCTGACACAAACTCTATTGCCGTACTTGGTGCCACAACTTGTGATAAACTTCAACTCATTAAGCGCATATTCAAGATTGATGCAAGTCTTCCGCAGTTTCTTGCCCAATAAGAAAATTGTTTTGGAGAAATTGGAACACTTCCAACCGTGCATCACATCACCACTGATCCAACTGTTCCACCTGCTGTGCACCCCCCTCGAAACGTTCCATTTGCATTGCGTAACAAACTCAAAACTGAACTAGATCGAATGACAAATCTTGGCAAAATTCTTCCTGTTACAGAGCCTACTGAATGGGTGATCTCCTTAAAAGTCGTTGAAAAAGCAAATGGCAGTTACGCCTCTGCCTTGACCCTCGTAACCTCAATCAAGCCATTAGGAGGCAGCATTAGAAACTTCCAACAGCTGAAGAAGTTTTTGCCAACATGCACAATGCTAAATTCTTCACGAAACTTGATGCCAGCAATGGGTTTTGGCAGATTCCGATGAAGAAAGCCCTCGCCTACTCACCTTTCATACTCCATTCGGCCGATACCGATTTACACGTTTACCTTGCGGCTTTCACAGTGCCAATGAAGTTTGCCGATTCGAAGTCGCGCGAATCATTGAAGGTTTTCCAGGTGCAGCCAATGTACCAGATGATATATTGATTTGGTCATCAACAAAAGAGGAGCATTATAAACGTCTCAAGCTAGTTTTTGATTGCCTCAAACAAGCAGGCCTAAAGCTGAACAGATCAAAATGTGTCTTTGTTGCTACTGAGTTAACCTATTTAGGCCACAAACTCACCTCTCAGGGTATCAAACCAGACCTATCAAAAGTTTCAGCAGTTGTCAACATGCCAGTACCACAATGCAAGGAGGACTCACAAAGTTTCTCGGAATGAGAAATTACCTCTGCAAGTTCCTCCCACAGTATTCGGAAGTCACTGCTCAACGTCGTAAACTACTTCAAAAAGAAGTCCACTGGCATTTCGAAAAGCCCCAGCTTGAAGCTGTAAACAAGCTCAAAGAAATGACAACCAACTCATCAGTTCTCCAATTTTATGATCCTTCTAAGCCTACAAGGTTAACTACCGATGCAAGCAGAAACGGATTAGGAGCGATTCTCGAACAGCAACATGATGAACACTGGAAACCAATCACGTATGCTTCACGGGCATTGCAACCTGAGGAAAAAGATATTTGTCCTCTTGAAAAAGAAACTCTCAGTATTTTTTTCGGTTGTTACAAGTTTCATGACTTTCTCTATGGTAACCAAAGTACTGTGCCAAAGCCAAAGAGTGCGTTTACTGGTCGGGATTGACATCAGAGTTTCAAGACATGGTTAGTCACTGCAGCACATGTTTAGATCATAGAAATCAACAACGCCCTGAACGCTCATGCAGCACGATATGCCACTTGAACCATGGACAAGGTTGGAACTGATTTTTTTCATCTCCACGGACACTCTTACATTCTTGTTGTTGACTACACAACCAAGTTCTTTGATCTTAATCGATTACCAAATGCTGAATCAAGCACAGTCATTGCCAACTTGAAAAGCATCTTTGCAAAATACGGTATTCCCCAAATCGTTGTCAGTGACAATGGCCCTGAGTTTTCATCCAATGAATTTGCTGAGTTTACCAAACAATGGGATTTCAAGCATGACCGATCTAGTCCTTATTATCCACAATCTAACAGCATGGTGGAAAGGACTATTCAAAATACAGTCAACCGCACCATCAAGAAAGCTATCGCCTCGCATCAAGATCCATACCTTGCTTTTCTTGCGCTACGCACCACTCCTTTCACAAACAAGACAGCATCCCCTTGCTACCCTACTCGTGGGACGTACACTACGTACCACATTGCTCAACGTCACAAAGGAAATGCAAAGTCCAGAGCACATGCAAAACAAGTTTAACAATGCAGAATTGCCAAGCTCCAACCAGGCGAGTCCGTCAGAGTCCTTTATGGTAGCAGTTGGAAAGTGAAAGGAAAGGTCTTGCGCAAATTGAAATATTCCCGATCG
This sequence comes from Catostylus mosaicus, assembly GCA_964019065.1. Classification (NCBI taxonomy): domain Eukaryota; kingdom Metazoa; phylum Cnidaria; class Scyphozoa; order Rhizostomeae; family Catostylidae; genus Catostylus; species Catostylus mosaicus. The sequence goes on along the minus strand of OZ025189.1, from coordinate 5,805,910 downwards.
TACTTAGTGCTTACTGAAAAGGGTACTGGGGTAAGAAGGAGTGGACGTCACTTAATGCGAACAAATCAGACCACATTACTTCCAGACATTGATTACGAAATCCCAGCAGAATGATTTAGAGACACAGAACCAGTATCATGATGGAGTACCAAGAGATCGAAATAAACCAACACAAAACATTGAACCGAACAAGAACAGAACAAGAACCGAAAGTCACATAAAACCACCTGATCGATACCATGACTTTGACACTTCATGAACTCCCAACATTACATTGAGCTCTACAGTTACATTATCATGAAACGGGAGATGTTGTGTGATGAACTTTATTATGAACGAACCCTTATACTTTAACTCTCTTTACTTACCTTTTATATTAGCCTCCTTCTCATGTATTAATCCCCAGTTCTCTTATCAGTATTCATTCTATAATGGTAGACTCCTGAACACGCCTCGTACTACAGTCAAACTCACATAAGTCGGACTCGCATAAGTCGGACTAGTATAAGTCGGATATTTCTTATCTGGGATAAAAATGCTTGGTCCCAGCCTATTTGGTATAAATTCTATCAATTTTCATTGCATAAGTCGGATTTTATAAGTCGGATATTTGCTTAAGTCGGATATTTGATTAAGTCGGATCTATTTTGAAGTCCCTTTGGCAATAAGCATCACATAAGTTGGATTTTGGAAACACTTCTCCAAAAAGACGAACATCTGTAAACAACCAAAGTATGATTTTTGATAGGGACGACTCTTAAGATTTCTTAGACCACCTGTGTAGACAAAGAGGCGGCAATTTTCATAAAGTTTGCGGTCTGCGATCCTATTTTTTTGCAATCCGTACCTCCTCTCAGTTTTTGATGCAAGTTACATACAAGATGGAAAAACGCCCATTAAGCACCAGCACCAGAACATATGAAGAAAAGTTTCAGATTTTGAAATGCGTTGAAAGGCATCCCGGAGAAAAGAAGAAAGATGTCGCGGAAAAATTTCACTCAAGACGCTTTCTGATCTGATCAAATCATAGAAAAAATTATGAAAGCCATGGAAGATCCCGATCCTTTAGCCAAGATTAACACGCGCTCGAAATCCATAACTTTTAAAATGATGGACGAAGCTTTGCTGTTTGGTTTCGACAAAAAACTTCGTTAACCATTGTTCGTTTTCATGGTGATATGCTCCTTATTAAAGCCAATTAACGAACGCCTTGAAGGGGGGTAGGGGGTACTCAAAAGCGTACAAAGGAGGAGTTGGTCCAAAAATTAACGCATATTGAGCGTACGTACAAATTCAAATTCTCCAGTTTGCTTAAGTCAGAAAATGTCCGACCACGCGTAAGTCGGATTTCTCATAAGTCGGACAATTTTGTCTGGTCCGAAGAGACCCGACTTATGCGAGTTTGACTGTATATCATTATTAAAGCTTAGAATAGAAATGCCCAGACCTGGAAAAACAAGGTGGTATTACCGCTCTCGTACCATTAGTGTCATTTTGAAAAGTATGAGATGCTGCTAACAGCATTGGAGGAGATAGTTGAGAAGCCACAAAGCTGGGATGATGCCACATTAACACAAGCAAGAGGGCTGTTACAACAACTCAACAGCTTTCTGTTCTGCTTTTTGTTGTGTCCGTTCAATAACACTGATTTCTCTTTTGGGATTGGAAAAATAACAAATGTTCAAAGCATGAGGCAAACCCCTGCCATGTGGCTTGAGCTTAACTCAATGATCTTTTATCATAGGGTACTTCATAATTTACAGTACATAGGTTTCTGTTTCAAAGATTTTTTCCAGATCCAGATGTTGAGTCTTTGAAGTTTATTTTTTCATAATCATGTTAGGCTATTTCTAGTATTTCAAAGATAGAAAATATCAAATTTGTTTTAAATATGGGCAGGACCGAAATCAAAATGAAATCTCCCTGAATTGAAAACTAGAGAGTACCCACTTCATTGAGAACGAAATTTGCCTGGCAACTCTCCCTTGAATGATTATACTTTTCAAAATGGTCAATATTGCCTACTGTAGAAAATCAGCAAACCCTGGAAATTGAGGGGGTAAATAACATCTTTTAGATATGAGCATTTGTCTGCTAGATCGATATGGGTAATTAAATTTTTCAAAAATGGTAAGCTTTTTGGATGATTGGTTCACATGTGCTGCCAGCAGATGAGAGATGTGATGCTTGACAACTTTTAGCAATTTTATCGGAACACTGCGGGGTCCTATTGATTTTGAAAAGCTAAGATTTGATATGACATCTTCCACTTCAAAATGAGTGACTGGAGACAGGAACAAAGAATTTTCATTAGCACTGCCAAGTTATCTAAGGGGAGAATTGGGAGTCCTTGGAATGGCTTTATTTGATAATCAGTGCATCCATTTTTTGTAGTAAAAGTGTATATATCTAAGCACTACTTACAGCTACGAACACCTCCGATCATCATTGGGTTTGCAATTTATAGTTTTACGTTAGTATGCTTAATCTACAAAAAATAGAAAAATAAAAGTAATAATATAACAAAGACCTTGATATTATTCGCATCAGTGGTTTAAATTCGGTTTTTCAAATGGTGGGCACGATTGGGAAAAATGGAGAATTACCCCTATATAGAAAAAATGCCCCTAAATAAGGGCCTTAAATTTCCTACTTTGTGAAATTTGCCGACTTTTAGATAAGGATTGGAAAGGAGGAGACCCCCCCCCCCCTATGAGCCTTTTTATTGAATATAGTTAGGAAACTAGGGTTGTGTTATAAGGCTTTGTTTATTCTTTAAAGCATAGCTACATTGACCCATCCTTATGAAAGTTAGGTTTAGAAATCTTTGTATATATATATAGTATTTGAAAAGTTGTCAAGCATCACATCTCTCATCTGCTGGCAGCACATGTGAACCAATCATTCCTCAAAGGAATATTCCGGATCAAGTTAAAATTAGCTAAAGTTGTCTCAGTTTTCAAAAAAAGAAGCGCTGAAATTGAGACCAACTACAGACCCATTTTGATATTGCAAGTCTTTAGTAAAATATTTGAAAAACTGATGTATAAGAGACTCTATTCATTTGTGGCTTGCAATAAACTCCTATTTCCAATAAATATGGATGCGGTGTATTTATTGATCTACAAAAAGCATTTAACACTGTAGATCACAACATTTTGCTTTCGACACTAGAACATTATAGAATAAGAGGAAACGCTCTTTGTTGGTCTCGGTCTTGCTTGATATATAGAACCCAGTTTGTTTCAATTTCTGTTAAACTCATGCTCATTAGGCATTACATGTGGTGTACCTCAGGGATCTCTTCTTGGGCCTCTTCTCTTCCTGTTATATATAATTGATCATCCAAATGTTTCTAAGCATCCAAAATTCTACTTCTTTGCTGATAACACCAATCTTTATTATGATTCAGAAACGCTTGATGATGTCATTAAAAAGGTTCACAAAGGGCTAAAACATGTATAAAAGATGGCTTTATGCAAATAAACTCTCACTGAATATAATTTCAGTATATTCCATTCATCTGCAAGCCCAATACCACCTAGTATTTCCATAAAAATAGGCAAAAAGCACATTTCCAGGGTGAAGTATATTAAATTCTTAGGAGTTTTGTTGGATGAACATCTTAATGGAAAATACTACATCGCCGAACTCACTAAACTTGCAAAAACTTGTGGTATCCTCTTTAGGGTCAGGCAATTACTTTCAACAACCACAATAGCAACACTCTATATGCATTTTTATTTCATTTTTACAATATGGCATTGTTGCCTTGGGAAAACATTTGATTCATATATTGAACCTCTATTTAAGTTGCAAAAGAGAGCTATCCGAGCTATATCTCACCATTCATTTTTAGCTCATACCCTCCCCATCTTTACAGACCTTAAACTACTTAGAATTGCTGATATTATTTAACTGAGATTGTTGTCTTTCGTTTATGAAGCAATTAATAAGTCAGCACCAGACTGTTTCCATGATTTCTTCTCCCTAAACTCGTCAATTCATTGTCATAATACAAGACAATCTACTCGTGGTGATCTTTTTCTGGCTAAGCTCAACGCATTGCAGTACGGTTTGACGTCAATTCGATATTTGGGGTCAAAACTATGGAATGAGATACCTGCTACAATAAGAATATCTTCGTCAAAATTTCTGTTTAAAAAACGTTTAAAAGCTTACCTTTAAACGCAATGTAACTACTTTGAAAATTGTACCGTGAAAAATTAAAAAAATTGGATTTCTTACTTTCTGAAAACCTAAACATCCGCCCACTGTAGCCATAGGGGGGGGGGGTCTCCTTCTCGTTAGTTTATCTATATAGGAGGCTCCTCCTCATGAATTCGGTGCAAAATTTTTATATTCTCATTTTTATCTTTATCTTCATTTAAATGTCATTAGTATGTTGTATTAGTGCAGAATTTAGAATACATATATTATCAAATATGTTTGCCATTCATAGCTCCGCTCACTTGGGGAGTCACTACCTCTTAATCGTGGCGCGCTTATCTAATGTGAGTAGATCACAACCAATGGGGTAACAGTGTGATAAGGGTTGTGATGGTAGAATCTATGGTATGAAGTGTGTCCCGATCATTACTCCGCTCGTTTGTTGAGTCACAGCCCCTAAATCGTGACGGATTATCTTGTGAGTTGATGAAATCCAATGGGTTTTGGGTTTCATTTGAGTAGTTATAAAAACATTTCAAATTTCTTACAAATATTTTCATAAACATGTGTCTAACCTACTACTATTCTAGTTTTCAGATTAAAAGAGAATTCAAAGAAAGTTGATTCCATATGAGCTGGCGGCCACTAACACCAAGCTTCAAGATCGGTGATTTAAATGGTATAGCTACCACCATATTCTTCTTGCATTGTTCACCTAAGCAACTGCATCGGCTTTTAACATAATCATTGAAATGATAGTAAGTCTCAGTTATATTGATTTGACCTTATCCTTCACAGGTTCGATAGACCAAGCATGTCTAGGCCCAAGTAAATTTTGCAAGCAAACTTTTCTGGTCCAGAGATTTCACAAAGCTAGCCATACCAAAAATTTACAAAAATGATACGTTGTTCATAAAATCGCCTGTCCTAAATTCTTCAAGTATAATTAGTTAAAAAGAAAAATTCTGCAAAACTCAACAGTGGAATAATACATGAAAATGAAACAAAAATATCAACATATATTTATGGCAATCATAAAAAAAGAAGAAAATTCGAGAAATTAGATCTCGATGTCAAAGAAACCCATTTTAAAAGGTTACGCCGCACTTTTTGAAAATTTTGTTGCGTAGATTCAACAAAGATTTTGGGTAGGGGCATAAGCCCTTACTGCTGTAAGTTTCGTTTCTTAGCAACATTCAGGGGCGCAGTGGGAGCTACTGTGCAGGGGGGGGGCAGAGCTGCAAACTTTCCTACAACAGATACAATTTTCAGCAAAAACACATACTTTTTTTATAATACGTCATGCGTATTTTCCGATTTTTCCGACAAAATTTATGCCAGGGGGGACGGCCACCCCCTTGCCCCCCCCCAGCCACTGCATCCCTGGTAACATTATGCCTTCTAAATTGATCGTAACAAAGATCTTACCTTTCTAAAGTATTAAGACCTCTATCATCATCTTACCTATCCCTTTCCCATTTCGGGGTGCCTCACATCGCAGCTGCCCAGACCTACCTGATATAAATAGATAAGAAAATTTTCAATCAAGCAAAGTTTCTGAGATACAACTCCCATTTTTGAGACCAATATCTCACCATGGTCTTATTTATTAATAAACTTTGCCAATTTTTAAAAAAAAAATATGAGGCTATAGGCCATGTACTCTACGAAGAAACGTGCTATAAAACAAATAAAATCAGGCAATATCAATGAAGGATAATATGATAGAAGGAAGCTTCTCACACGAAGTTTATCTTTAATTTTCACAGAGGAAACGGAGAAAGAAGATCTCAAAGCCGATAATGAGAAAGAGCAGCGGTGTATTCACCGCATAGGAGAAACGGGACTGGGTCTAACTGATGATGTAAAGAAGAAAGAACAGATGGAGATATCAAAATAAAGGAAATCGAAAATGGAAATAATATGCAATAACATAATTCACAAATAAAAGATAGGAATTTTGGGCGTTGGAACGAGTGCGATCAATTTTCTTCCATTTCAAAGGCCCATTTGCCATTTCTTTTACCTCAGAAGGCGAGTGCACTAGAGGGCCACTAAAAAGCAGATCTCTAGATTGCAAGATAGTCCTCAGATCAGTCGTGTTTCGCGGAAGTGGGCCTAACAGAGAGGGGGCTAAAATTGCTCATGATAATAATCCCTTGTCCCAAGCTCATTAAATAATCGCTAGTTCCTTAGAAACATTTGCTTATGTTCCCATGTTCCCATTTATAGGTACGGCAAGTTCCCTTGTTCTCCATAACCCCTGGGGGGCTCAACAATTCCGACTATAGTCCAAGACAACTAACCTCTGATTCAAACGCTTGTTGAATTAAAATGGCGAGGGGTATAGAAATGAAGAAATAAGCAATTCTGTAAATTGGGCCCGGAAACACCCAAAATATTTCTCAAGCACACCAACAGTCCCCCTCCCTTGAATTTAAAATACATTTTTGATAAATTGGATTGATTACATTGACCGTTCAAACAATTCGGCTATCCTCTTCCGGTGTTTTGTATTTCAATACCGGCTTTTTACAACTGCAATCCCTTGACAATTATTGTTGTTGACATTAGGCGTTGATCAGATAGATCGAGAATTTCATGAAGGAAGCAATGCACCGCAGCAGGTACTGTGGAAACTGTAAGTAAGCTTTGAAAATAACTTTTTTTATTATTATGAAACAAGAAAATGCTGCATTCAAAACTTTTTAGGAGTCCGATGATTTACGCACCGCTAGGCTGGTTGCTCAGCCTCAGAACAGACTTGCAGCGCCGCCGAGTTTGTTATGATTTCTACCTTTCTGCCGGCTTTTTGTTGGCAAACGTTTTTATTGAACCTTATTATACAAAAATAAATTGTTTCACAGTAGTTTTTCGTTGAATTTTGCTGGAAACATCTTTGCAGTGAGAAGCAATGCGCAACGTCAGTTCTTGCTTCGCTGCTTCTGTCTGTTTGTTTTCATTTACAGATTACACTCTTGGATAAGACCTTTAAAAAGAAGCCTATAGAATAAAGCAAATTTCATGTCAAGTATCGTTGTTTATAAGATACCCTTGTTTAAGAAACTTCAATTAAACAACGTTGCAATCAAGAACCTTTACTGCGGTGAAAACTTTATTTAACTACCGAATTTAGCAGTTGTAAAAGCAACTTGCAGGTATCTTCGTGCATTTGGTTTGAAGGGGAAAACCATCGCAGAACAAAAGATGAACAAACACGCGAATTGATAAAAAAACTCTGAATATCGCAACCAGAATACAATTCTGCAATGATTCCTGATGCAGTCCTGTTTGCTGGAGCCAAGGGTGTCAAATAGGGTACTGTGGGGCAATGGTGCTTTAGAGCAGGGGTGGTTTACAAATCCAGCCATGCAAATATTATCTTTTGCATCCGTAAAATGGCCGCTGCATAACTGGATTGACTGCTGTAGGGCAAGTCTTTCTACAAAATTGACAGCTTGGATGGTTTTATTTCGATTTTTGCATATCATTAGTGTCATCCCTCTCCAGACTGGATTCCATAGCAACTGCAACCCAAGATTATTTTCAAAAAACTCTTGTGCACTTTTGCACACTTACGTGAGGGTGGGGTCAGGGTTTGGTCAGCATACATGGATTTTTTGGTATACAAGAGTGTTCTTCACTAGTTTTATGAAATTAATGGAATATTTATTTCCAACTCTGACAAAATGAAATTTACTTAATTTCCATCCTTTATTTATAAATCAATAGCTAAAAGCAGAAAAAGAGAATTTTTCAAGTGAGCTCAATTGAGGCAAAAGAGACCTTTGCACTCTTAACTCTATTTTCACGCACCCTCAAGATCCCATCAAAAGCTTCAATGAAATTCTGTCACCGCCCCTCCCATTGGCTGAGAAACAAGGGTGTATAAGGGGTAATAATCCCCACCACCTTTTTGAGAATATGGCAATTTAGATTTGAGAAAAGTTTTGGGCCTGCGTAGGCCATTATCTTGTCTCGTTTCTTAGTCACAAAAGGTCTTTCAAAATAATCGAAACAAAGATATGACAATTCAAAACTTTTCTCTAACGGTATCATTGTGTTTAAAATGACGTTTCTCAAATTGTGAAGGGCGTGGCCCGGCCCTCTTTTCATCTTGCCTGCCAATTCGTGGAGGCTGGCACCACCACTGCCCCCCTCCCCCCCCTCCATTCAAAGCTTGCAATCACGCCATTGGTCTCTGTAGGAACATTTGGAATGTAAATTTAATGTAACTTATTCGTGTGAATTTGATGTTTTGCAGTATTTCTGCTCGATTTTTTTATAATCATCCGTCATCTAACTGATACGCAAGCTATTTCATAGTTAAGACGATTTGCTTTTTATCCAATTTATTCAAAGTAATTTTCATTACGTTTTGATCCAGCTGAGGTCGTTCTCTCTGTGAACTTATCGAACTCAAATTTAAAAATAACAATCGCATTATTCAAATCTAACCAAATGTTGTCCAAAAGAACAAAAACTAGGAGATGCAAAAAACAAAGAACTAAAGCCTGAATATAAAAAAATTTATCAGCATTCAGGGCCTCCGACAAGACCAAAAAAATGTGGCGCGGGCGCGCCAAGTCCGTACAAAAATCGTAAGGTGCGCCCCTACACTATGGGTACCACTGCAAAAACACAAAAACTTCAAAATTTGAGGGGCACCCAGGTGCGCCATCTCAGGCACTTAAGAATAATCTTGAGTGCGCCATTGCCATACTCTGTATTCTGGTGTCATGTACATATCTGCATTAACGCTAATACTGAGCATCGCGTAAAGCATTTTGCTCAAACGTAAAGCATTAACTGCCAGGTAGCCGTTCAAAGATTAAACGTCTAAGGCTGTTGGGTAAGAAAAAGATTCATTAGAAATTAAGAAATAAAACCATTTGCTGACGCTTGAATTTTCCGCCAGGATCGTGATGGAGAAGTGAGGGTAGAAGGAATGATTGGGGTCCAAGCCCTTTGATTTCTCGCAATTGTATCCTATTGGTTGAATAACAATGTTTTTGTTCTTTCATGTTTGGTTATATTTTTGAAAGCCTCCGATCGCATTTACACACATTTTTGATGTCGTCACTTAACCAATTCCACAGGGTGCAAACCTCTGAAGCCCTGCTTACGCTGCATGGATAAACCCGTATCGAACCCGGGTTAGTTTAACCAGGGTTATATTTTTTGAGTGCAAACGCAAGTAACCAAGGTTTACCCTCACTTTAGCATAATTAAGTATACTGAAAACTTGGGGGCGGGGGTATCTTTAGTGTTGAAGTGATAGGGCGTGCAATTTTGGGAAAAAATTGGGCTATAATTCCGTGTCACTATTTGTACAGTGGGACCCATAGTTCTGTGTCACTAACCATGTAAAAAATGTTGCTCTCCTTAATGTTTAATGTTTGTACCCTATAAAGATGTTAGATTCATCACATTTTTTGAAGTTCATACATATGATGATTCCAAATCTTTTCTTGCCTCAAAATGTATACCCATAATTCCGTCTGCCTTCCCACTTTGGTGAAATTGAATACCAAAATTTCAGTATTTTCTAACAAGTGTACCCTTAATTATAAAATGGCACGTCTCGCTACCATACAAATTTGACCTCAGGGCAGTTTTTGTGATGTACATATCATTCAGTGATGTTTGCACAACATTGTTTTTATTTTTTGCATCTATCTCTGCAAAAATAATGCAAATATAACAGTAGAGATGCATTTAACTGGATTTTCACAGGGCAGCTACTTAATTTAGGCCAGCAGTGTACTTGTAATGGTACACCCCCCCCCCCCTCACCCGAGACTGAAGAGCTATTTTGTCCGTCGAATTTCAGAATATATAAATCGGGGAAGGATGGGGAAACGACATTTGTAGAGCCAAAAGTGTGACTAATTGCTTATTTTGATGAATTTTTAGTTTGCGATATGAAATAGTTACTCAGTTTGAATCAGGGTTTCAGGTCTTCATACATCCTAATGTTAAAACTCTTGAGCATCAATTCGAGTTTGTTTGTTGAAGCATCCCATAGAAGTTGACCTAATCTAACAAAAAAAAACAAATCCTTTTTCACCGATGTTTATCGGAGTACTTATTTAAATTCGCATAGTAATTAAATTTTAAACTGTCTTAAACCTTTTTCAATTCTCTCGCAGCTGTGCTCCATTTTAATCATCAGCTTCACAGTTTCTAAAGGGAGCCCAAGGTGTCCAGACATGAATAATGACCTCCTTTCAAAATCACAATTAGCCAATCAGATTCGTCCTGTTTCCCTGTTATGGTCCCAGATGAATTCATGTATAATTTGCTAGCAATATCATTGTATTCGAGTTTAACAGTTTATGACGCTGGCTAATTTGATGTCTTCGAATTTTTTTAGCGACAAGATGATCTTGGAAGCTGTATACGCATTGTTTGTAGCTGTAACAATTTACTTTCTTGTCGAGTACATCATCCACCTGTCTCACTTGTCGAAATTTCCGGCTGGACCATTCCCATTTCCGCTGATCGGCAACTTGCACCAGCTTGGTAGAAAGCCCCACGAAGAACTGAAGAAATTGTCCAAGAAATACGGCGACGTGTTCAGCATAAGTATAGGGAGCCAGAGAATTGTTGTTGTCAATGGAATCGAACCAGCACGGGAAGCTTTGCTTCGAACTGGTGAAGATCTTTCAGGGAGACCTCAAAATATGCCCACAGCTGCCATTATCTCGCGAAATTACCAGGATATTGGGTTTGCTGATCACGGCCCGGCATTGAAACTGATGCGGAAAATAGCACATTCCGCATTGAAATTCTACGGCAATGGACTGGAGAACTTGGAAAGTAGCATAGTGGTAGAGATCGACGAATTGTTCAAACGATATGACGACAAAACTGAAGTGCCTACAGACCCTTACAATGATATGGGTGAGTTTCATCATATCCTATTTCAGTTGTTTTGCCATTAAAACATTCGTACTTGCCTATTCAAGGGATTTTCGTACTTGACTATCATCAATAAAAGTATTGCATGGTTTTTGATTGTGTAGAGGATGCGGCTACGGTTTCCCAAATTAACCAAAATCTAAATGAATTGCTAAGTAATTTCTCAGCCCTGCGGAAGGTGTTGTTTTGCATAATTTCTGTCTGTCTATCCCCTAAATGTGGCCCTGTCGTCCAGTATGCAACAGTTGAGTAAACTTCTTTTCGCGAACTTATGATATTGCTTTGTCATACACTCGTGAGCAACGTTGTCAAGCTATAATCCTTCACTGCACAAAACACTCATAAACTTAAACTATCGCAAATTGTCATGATAATTTTCCTTGCTATCATCCACTCACTCTCCTCCGCGGTAGATGATTTTAATCGCAACTATTATTGAAAAGAACTACTCTAGTGTCCCTAATAGTCGCCCCCCCCCTTCCCCCCGTTGGGTAAAAGCCCCCTTTATATTGATTTTAAGAAATTTATTATGACCCGAATGCACAAAAATTAACAGTGAACGTAAAAGTAACGAAATTCACCCCGCCTTTATTCCACAACGATTTAAGAAATGAAGAATTAAAAAATTACCAACGTGAACCTTTCCCGATTAGCATTCCATCTTTTATCGAGGATTGGCTGACATGCAGAACCTCTCCTATTGGCAACCCCTTCTCATTGTAAATTGACCGATACTCATACCCCCATCTATTTGAACTCCTTTTCAATTGAAGTTTTTCCGATTTGCAAATACTCCTATCTACCCCTCAATTCCATTAGAGACACTAGATATAACGCAATTTAAGTTTTTCACAGTTCAAGTAGTTATTGGGCTGAAGTTTCAGATTTTTAAATTCCCCTGAGGGCTCGAGGTTGTTTATTGGAAAAGGTGTAATCAATGGGTCTTTAGTCTTATGGAATTTGATTCAATGTGACAAAAAGACAGAATAGCAATTTTTAGGCAAATGATAGCAGCATAAATGTGTAATGATGCTGTCAAAAGCTTTTTTGTTGCTTCATAGAGAGCACCCACAATCTTAGTTTAACAATCATTTTGAGGTATAGTATGCGGTCGGCATGAGATAGTTGTGCTTTTATTTCATTATTAGACTTCTTATCGCTGTTCAAACCATAATCTTTCTTGTCTTATCCCTTTCCTCGCTTCTTTGTTCTTTTCGCCTCCTTCTGTCTCCACTCCCCAATGGACCGATCAACCTAAGACAGTGAGTGGCAAGTCTTGGAAGACTGCCTAATGGGGTACGGGAGAGTTGGAGCATGACAATCCCAAGCGATTCGCCGATCCAGAACTTCAGAAAATTTCAGCATTGTTTGAGATTTTTTATAGTTGTGAGCTATCAGTAGGTTCTTATTTTACTGGCTAAGGGCCGCTAAGTTAGGATGTACGACTAAATTTCTGCGGAATAGTCTGTTCGCCGAGTCGAAGAACTAATTTAAAGTTTTTTTTTGGTCTTGGATGGTTCCTATCATAAACACTCCCCATTCCCCCACTGTATAACAGGCAGGAAATATGATTCGATATTGTCCTGTAATCTTGGTTGCATAGTGGTTGCAATTTATTGAAGATTCTATCGAAACGATTTAATTTTAAATTCTCCGTTCTTGCAGCTCTGGCAGTCATCAATATCATCTGCTCTATAATATTTGGTAACCGCTACCGTATAGATGACCCGGAATTCCTGGATATCGTTAGGCACGGTAAGTTAATTACACAAGGAATGGACAATGCTAGTGCCGTTGCATTTATACCATGGCTGCGATTCTTCCCAAACGAAGGCATTTCAAAATTAAAGGAAGGTGTTGCTATCCGCGATGCGATTCTATCAAGGAAACTACGCGAACACCGTGAAACACTCGACCCAAACAACCTTAGAGATTTCACTGATGCTTTGATTAATGAGCTCTCTAAAGAAACCGATGCAGACAGCAAAGTCCAAAAGCTTTTGACCGATATGAATATGGAAATGATTCTTGCCGATTTGTTCGTCGCTGGAGCGGAGACGACAACAACCACATTGCACTGGAGCATTGCATACCTTGTCACGTGGCCAGAGGTACAACAAAAGATAGCAGAGGAAAGAAAGCGGGTAATCGGAGACCGACAACCTTGCCTCAAAGATCGTGGAAATCTACCGTACTTTGAAGCTACTATTCAAGAAGTCATGCGCCTGTCATCACTTGTGCCACTGGGAGTTCCCCACAAGACTACATGCGATACAACATTTGGTGGCCAAAGAGTCCCTAAAGGCACCCAAGTATGGTTTAATCAATGGGCCTTGCATTATGACGAGCGAGAGTGGACCAATCCTGAGCTTTTCAAACCCGAAAGATGGCTGGAAGCAGACGGCAACCTTGTTCACGGGAAAAACAAAAGCTTCTTACCTTTCGGTGCTGGCAGAAGAGTCTGCATTGGCGAAGCGCTTGCCAAAGTTGAGCTGTTTCTTTTCCTGGCAAATATTCTCTACAGGTATGAGATAAAACAGGCGCCGGAAGGGTCCCCGAATCTTGAAGGCATGCTGGCAATAACCTACTCACCGAAACCATATCGTGTCATTTTGAAGAAACGGTAGCTAATACGAACATATCGTGCTATAAACTTGATTATTAGTGGACATTTTAGTATAATCGGCCAGTAATTTTAGCTTATTTAGTACTTTAATAATCTGAACCAGGGGATAGCCAGATGGGGATATTGGCTACCTAGTAGCTTTCCCATTGCTCCTAATTGGGGGGGGGGGTGTGGTGCAGCTGTTTGTTGCATGAATTGTGGCCTATTTCATTTATTCCGCTAACTTTTGTGAGTGCTGTGCTACTTATTTAGGCAAAAAGCCAGACATTATTATCTTTCCTCGATAATAAACTAGCCTTGTCTTGTGGAAAGGAAACGCTCGAAACTAACATCTAGAAAACTAGAAGGCGTAAGAACTATACCGACCAAATGGGCGTACAAACCTCTCTGAACAAACCGCCGTGACCAAAAAATGCCTTGTTGGAAAATGCCTTTCCCTCTCCCCTCAATCAACGGTCGATAGAATTCTATAGAAGCCCCTCGCTAGCTTATTTACTATGCGTCGCCCAATAGAAAAAGTAATTAACTATTATATCTAGTAACTGAGTTCGTATAATATTCATTATTTTAGATGGAAGATGTGTATTATCAAGACAAGGCTTATTACGAATTCACTATAACGTTGCTGAATATTTATCTAGAGCAACACCATCGCATGGTTATATTCCATTAATTAAACAATTGTACTATATAACACTACTTCTCCTTCTCGAGGTACTGGTCACTTAGCCAATATGTTCAATGGCAGAGGCGGAGACATTGGTGATCGCCCGCCCGCCCCCCCTCCCCAATCGAAATCGCTTTTGAGCCAGCCAAGAGTTTCAGTTATTCGGTCAAATTTTGCTCTCAGAACTATTTACCCCCCCCCCCCCTCCAATCATCTGACCCTATCTCCGCCCCTGCTCAATGGTATGACAATCCACCTTGTAACTGCATTTGACCAGTTCGTGGCAGGCCTTTGATTCTTCAAGTGTCCAACAAGTGTTCAAGTGTTCAAGTGTACAGCCGCTTGGATTCTGCCTTCTATCCTTTGCCACCATAATAACAACGTTTGGTATATTTTGGCATCGGTTTAGGGACTGATCCCAAATTATCCTGAAAGGAATATAAATGTAAAATTCTGTCACCTTAATCTATGAAGCAATTAATTTCATAACTCTTTGTGGTATTGCAGCAGAAATTGATCGTGAATTATGGTTAGCGAAAGCGTTGCCACATATTTCAACATAACGCTCAGAGATAACATATGCCATATCATTACCCTTACCTGGCTTCACCTCTTGGTATATTGTACTAACGCATTTTTTGTTTGGGGCAGGCCGTTTGTTTTTTAAACTTCACCCAAAACTCACATAGCGTCAACAATTTACAAATAAAAATAAAAAACGATTGAAATTAATGTGGAAAACTTAAAAAACTGTGTGTAAAACTCGGAGAAGGAGGGGCTACATAACAGGTATAGGGTCGTGCCATATTTTAGGGGTAACTTTTTTTTAGAAAATAAGGAATTATGGCTATAAAATCTAAGACAAGACAAACTTTGAAATCATCATATGTATTTGAATCTCAAACAACGTGACAAATCTAACATCTTTATAAACAACAATGTGCCTTTTTAGTTAGTGACTCTGCACTTTTCCAGGTACACACAAATTGAAGCTATGCCTCTGACAAAGAAACCAGACATATGGGGTGCACCCCACGCATTAAGGAGAGCAACATTTTTCATTCACGTGACACGTAATTATTATTTTCAAAAAGTGACATGGAAATGTGGTCTCAATTTTGTTCTCAATATAGCACACCCCTGTAACTTTACCCCTAAATATGCCCCTCCCCCTCCGAGGTGGAAAACTTGGATAAGGTAAAATCATACTTCTAGCGAAAATTGAGACCAGCACTAATTCTGTATTCTTCAATTGTGATAATTTTACCTCAATGTTCTTATAAACTAGATATATTCTTGTAAAAAATGTGTCTAGATTCAATACTATGTTAGTAGAGAACGTTTACTGCATTCGCCATATTTTCTCATTAGAATCCAAGTCCTCTTATCAGATCGAGGCGGCTCTCTTAACAGTAATCAATACTGACTAAGTATACTACACATAGGCTTGATGAAAGTCGTTTGATGACGAATGAAAGCGGGGGCAGGACTTCAGAAACTCTATGCAATCATAGTTAATTGAGGCCTTACCCAACCTCAAGCCCCACCCAATCTCTAGCCACACCCAAACTTGCCAATACATTGCAACTAAACTCTTTACCTTATGAGACTAAGTTTGACCGCATGCAACCATGTAGAATTAAAAATTGGCTTTTCCTGTTGAAAAAAATTCACTGTTCTTTGTAGGAGGCTCCATAGTACCCCAGGATCGGGGCGGAATTCAGGCATCTCCGAACAGGAGGCAAGAAAGACGAAATTTTCGACAATTTCCGATGACAATTGACTGTAAAAATATAGACGCATTGTTTATGGAACAATAGTCTATTGTTGACTTTATTGTTTAAATCAAGTCAAATTTCCGACGAAACGGCAATTTGTCGTCCTTGGAGGGGTTGTCCTGCCCCGAGCCCCCATTGACTTGGCGTTGGCAAGGATCACAGTGTCAAGAGCCTAATGTTCGCTTTTCTCGCTACTACGGATCTTTTTTTAACCACCATTTTCATGACCATTTCTTTCTTTCACGACTAATACGCATCACGCAATCACGTACATGAAAAGTATCTCACTTTCATCAGATCAAAGGTATAAAGGGCCTCATTTTGCAGTTTTGACCCTTGGTCCGAAAACCAAAGAGTGCAGAGTATGGCAATGGTGCACCCAAGATAGTTCTTAAATGTCTAAGAAAGCGCACCTGGACGCCCCTCAGATTTTAAAGTTTTTATGTTTGTGCAGTAATAATAATAATAATAATAATAAGAGCAATATTTATACAGGGTAACCTTGTCAATACTATGAGTATTGTTATCAATAAGGGCCCTGTCTGAAAATAAAAGGGAAAACTAATCCATTAATTTACAATGTAAAAAATCTAAAATGCCCTTCGACACTTGTTGTTAAAAAAAAAAGATAAAATGACTATAAAAGTTGCAAATGTTAGTCTATGCTTGAAAACAACAAAGGATTCCAAGCATCGAATTTCAGTAGGTAGTTCGTTATAACACGATGGGCCTCGGAACCAGAAGGACTTTTTTGCTGCTTCTGTTCTGACCCTTGGAGCGTGTAAAGTAGCTTTATTGCCTCTTGTACCATAATTGTGGCTGACTCTTTCAGCAGTGGTACCCATAGCGTAGTAGCGCACCTTACGATTTCCATGCAGTCTTTGCGCACCCACACCCTAGCAGCGGGACTGTTGTCAAGGACGGCCATACTCTGCAAACTGGTGAAAACCTCTCGGCGGCCTTGAGCCTACGTTGTTTACTAAAATTCGCCACCTTTCGAACTTGAAACGTTGTGGGAAAACTTGGAATGACCACTCACAAACAATGTTTAAATGTTGATATCATGTAGCCAGTGAAAATCGTTTATCAACAGATGAGTACTAAGGTTATATTTGCAATCAATTGTTTAGGAATAAGTTAAGACGAAAACTTTTATTGTTTGGTTGATAAAACAAAACGAAGCTAAGTGACAACATTGCTAACCGCTTTCGGGAAATTGCCTGCATCTCCCGGCTTCCTCCCATTATCCAAGATAACAATTGCATTAGGAGGCTTTCTCATGCGGAAACAACCCTTGAATCAACACTTGAGGGAATTTAAAACTCGTTTACCCTGGTTTCATAGGAGTTTGGTCATAATTCAATAAAATTGTCTTGGCTATTTTTGTGTAAACCTCTATTTTTGGCTGTTACAAACCGGATCATCACCGCGCAACTGGAAATTTCAGCGAAAGTAAGAAGCCATTAACATTTCGCTTATGATTTGCAAATGTTTTTTTCTCTTTTATTTTACTGATCTTTATCACGAAGATCATTGTAGCGATAAAATTAGACATTTTCTTGGGCAAACGGTTTAACGCTTGTGCAATTTCAAAGAACGTTGTTCAATAACTGCGAAGCATTTTACGCTTGTAGAAATGATAAAAATAGTCTATATTCATCAATTGTCATTCATGAAATTGTTTCAGAGAGAGGTGCAAAACTTTTTTACTCGATTAAAGTCGAAGCATGTTTCATAAAACTCAAGTAAAAGCATATTTTTAAGTTTCAAACAGTTTATGCACTGAGAATTGTGAGGCGACCCTTTTGACGTTTATTTTCGAATTCCCCGGCGGGCCTCTCCGATGTCTGAAAACCATGACTGCCAAAGTCTTTTTAGCAACAAGCCATTTTTCTGGTGTTGCGATAAGCGAACCCCTCTGTTATTCAATTTCTCTGTTCGTAAATTCTCATTTAAACTTTTCTACGAAACCTAGGATATGTCATTTTATATTTCATTTGTTGATTGCTATATCAAGTTGCTGCTTCCTCATCGCTGCTGATCCCTTTTTATGAACTAGACCTTTTCGAAGAGAATCTAGGAAATGTATGTAAAATGAACTCTTGTGAAATTTCTCTGCCCTGAAAATAATAGACCATTTCACTTTGATTTTTCCCACATCCATGGTAACAGTCAGGAAAATTAGGTGGTCCACCGGGTTGAACTCATTGTCTCAAAATTTGAAAGTTATTCACCGTACCATCTTATTCTCTAAGTCTAATTCGACACTCATAGGCAAGGATGCCGGTAGAGAGGGGCAAGGGTGCAGCTTCTCCTCTTGCCCTTCTCCAAGAGGAGCAGAGGGGGCAAGATGTGCCCTGCTCAATTCCATTTCGTAGGTTTCAGATTATTTGACTTTGCCAACTAATGTCTCCACGGGAATTGATAGCATTCCTTCCACGACCATGCTGCAATGTGACACACATTTATTTGATTCTTTACAAATTTAAATGATATGATTTTTGGTAAACTGCCCTTAAAAGAATGTCTGCCCCCATCCCTACTCCCCTTAATGCTTCTGGCTTCACTGCGCATAGGCCTCATAGTATTGTATTGAGCAGTTATTGTCATCAACTCAGTGGCGGTTTTAAGGGGGGCCATGGCTCAAGGCCCCGCACTTTTGGCATCCAAGAAGGGACCCTGTATCTCAGAAATTTGTAAAAAAGATACTAATCAATTCGCTTCAATTTGGAAAATATAAGGCAAGATTATGAGGCAAAACAAGTTTAGCGAAAACGAACATGAAGAATAATCTTGGTCAACAAAAATGTTCAAACAAGGATCCTGCATGCCCTTAAACCGCCGTCTTTCTATGCTGATAAGTTGCTAGCCATAAGTTATTGCAAATCTATTTGGAATATTTTCGGATCAACTAAAATAATATCCTTTTCTTTACAAGACATAGAATTTGTTATTTGCACACATAACAATCTGAATAAGGAAAGAGCACTAGATAACTGTAAACAACATCGTGGCTGTGTAAAGCCAAGTGTACAATTCCCAATTGTCCCGGTTCATTTGATCCCAAAAGTATTAAATATCAATTTTGAAGCCCTTCATATTCAATAATGTCCTGGGTAAGGCCAGGCTGTCGAGAGCCGACCAGAGATGATCCCAGATCATTCAGAGAATAGTAAACCTTTATTTAAAATTTTTCATACAGCTCGGAATGAGCTCCAGAAGCTGGGGCGTCACTTCATGCTCCGGATTGAGAGGGTGATGGAAAATCACCCTTTGCCATTTCCAAACTGTAAAAACTGCTCAATGTATCCCTAACCTGCCCTGCAAGAAAACGATATTTTCATAGTTGGGAGTGTCAGCTACCCCCCAATACCCCCTAAAGTGACGCCTCTGTCCAGGAGGCCTACAAGATACCTGCATATCAAAGGCCAAGCTCATGGAGCAAAGATTTGCAAGATACTTAAAAAACCTTATCAAATATCTTATTTCACGATACTGTTAGTGACAAATAAAATCTTCTTATTATAAGGTTCTAAGAACTTTTAAGGGCTTGGGTCATGAATAGAACCATATGACAATGTTGTTGTTTGGAAGCTTGTGGATGGGGTGAATAATAATAATAATAATAACTACCACAGCAGCAACTAAAGCAACTAAACAATCCACCACAGCAACTAAGTGAGATTTGGTTAGCAAGAAAATCACAGCCAATCTGCAACATTTAAAGGTTTTCACGTATCAAAACAAATTTTCACTCTGCCAAAGTTTTAAGGATCGATCTTAGATAAATATTTCGACAGAAATTCATGGAGAGGAGAAAGTCGTACAGGGCTGTAGGGCTGAAGCATAGTCACTGGAAAGGGAAAGAAACGTCTGTATCAGAAAGAACGGGTTCACGACACGAAGGGTTGAAACAACTCCAGTCCAATGGAAGATTTAAGACAAATTCAGATCAGGACCGCCGAGAGGTATTCGAGTCCCAAGGGCAAAACTGCAAAAAGAAGCCCCTTGTGTCTGTGATCAAAGCGAGCAGAAGGGGCAGAACGAAAGGGAATCTGGGGAAACTGAATCTTCAGGCACTTTTAGAACCTTGTAGGCTGCTTCTGTCGAGAGGTTCCTTCAATACGTCTAAAGATACTATAAATAAAATTTTTGATTGAAGGTGAGGCCTCCTGGACCCTTGGCCCCTTGGGCAAACTGTCCCCTTTGCCCCTCCCTCTCAGTTGCCCTGATTCAGACATGCCAGCGCATCTCATCTCACTGGAATTCAACTATCGCCGGAAGCACGGACGTTTCGGGGTCCGCCATTTTATCAGATATAGAAAGTGGTAAACAAAATCTCGCGCACACACGAACTGTCCCGCAAAACAGTTTGTTTACGATAACGTGACCCAGTCCCTTTGAAGACTTGTGGGCTAGTTTTTCAACATCCTGTGCTGCACAAGTACTATCAGTGGTTGGGCCAAGACTTGCCCAACGGGAGGGCTAGGTTTTCCGACCAGGCGCTGTATTTCAGACCAAAAGAAAATTTTACGTTGAAAATTCCTCAACGGGAGTCCACCTGGACCAGTCTGCTCCTGATTGCAGGACATAGAATGCAATGATTTGATAAACCAAAGGCGTTATTCAAATTATGAGAAAGGCATATTGTTTGCCTCAAGATCAGAAATCGTTTAAAAAGCCTGTCTCCTAGTCTCTCTTTCTTTGGATATATTCACTCAGGAGCTAAAAGGAAGAGCCTGTTATAATCCATCTGTCTGTCGTTTAAAGTGAATGAACCAATCTAAATAGGGTTCGTCTATAAATAGAACAAAGAGAGACCAACAGGCGTCATTGTTTTCTGTCACTTTGCATTATTCGGCCTCTGATCAATTCCCAAATACAATAGACTATTTATAGAATCCATGCAATGGCCACTTTAACGTTGTTCATTCGCCTTAATGTTTTTTGCTTTGATTAATGCACTTTTTTCAATTATTTAAGTCATAGACACGATGATTCTCGAAGTTATCTACACTCTATTCATTGCACTGGCAATTTACGTCCTCATTGAGTACCTCATTCATTTGTCACGGCTGTCCAACTTCCCATCTGGACCATTCCCATTGCCAGTGATTGGTAACTTGCACCAGCTTGGTCACAAACCACACGAAGGCCTGAAGAGGTTATCAAAGAAATATGGCGACGTATTTAGCCTAAGTATTGGAAGTCAGAGAATTGTTGCTGTTAATAGTCTCGGTGCGACGAGAGAAGCTTTGATTCAGCGTGGTGATGCATTCTCGGGCAGACCCCAGGATGTATACACTGGTGCCATATTTTCGCGAAATTACCAGAATATTGGATTCAGCGATTACGGTCCCAGAATCAAATTGATGCGGAAAATTACCCATTCGTCTTTAAAGTTACACGCTAACAGATTCAAGAATCTTGAAGAAAGTATTTTACTAGAAGTCAACGCATTATTCAAACGATATGATGATAAAACTGGAATACCAATTGAACCCCACAAAGATTTGGGTGAGTTTTAATCTTGTATTGGGTAAGTTATATTTCATATATATTTGGATGCTCTTCGGAGAAACACTTTAATACGCTTTTTGAAAGCTAGCCTATTACAATTCTAAACCTTATACTTATATCAGATCCTTGACAGTGTTTAAGAAAGACCTAAAGTCACAGAATTACGGTCACTGCAACTGTAGGATCTGCAAGACTTTTATTTATGGAGTAGGGTATCTATAAATGTTGAATATTTTGATATTGTATATTTAGTTTCTGTAATTGGTTGGCCTAAATTAGCTCCTTAGCAAATAGCTACTGTTAATAGCCAACTTTAAATTAAAGAATTTATTATTTATATTATTATTATACTCTAGTTTCTCTAGTGAGACCCCCGTCTATTAATTTCATGAGAATTAGTTCTCTCATCCGGAATATACACTCTTCTCTCCTCTCTATTTAATTTCACAAATTGATCATGGCTATGGTGTGTGGTTGAAAAGCTTCAATATAAAAGCGCCTTCCTTGCCTTCCTGGCAGCACTATGTAAACTGTACGCTTGAAATTGCCCCCCCCCCCTCTTTTGAGACTGCCAATTGTACGCAGAATACTTTTTCAAACAAAGTAAACATGATGAAAAAGTATGATAAAATAATGGCTCAAGACTGCATCCTTGTTAAGCAACAAGAAACTATAGTAAATGCTTAGGGGCATTCGCCCAGTTTAAACGCAGATAAACGTAAATTACTATGCAAACTTATACCAAACAATTTTGCCACCCTCTTACTCTCTCCGTAACAATACCTCCCTATGTGTATGTACATCTTCAAAAAGAGGCACCTCAATAAACTTTTCTTCAAAAAGCGAAAGTGTGCTCTTGCGTTATAGAGGCTCTGTTATTTTCTATTTAGGAATCATTTTCATAAACGATTTTACTTCAATGTTCCATTCATTCACAGCCCTGGCAGTTATCAACATTATTTGCTCAATACTCTTCGGTGCCCGATACAAAGTTGATGATCCAGAATTCTTGGACCTTGTCAGACATGGAAGCCTCATTGCAGAAGGGTTGAACAATGCGAGTGCTGTCGCGCTAATCCCGTGGTTACGGTATTTCCCAAGTGAAGGTATAGAGAAATTAAAGCAAGGCGTTGCAATCCGTGATGCGATATTGTCGAAAAAACTGCGAGAACATCGTGATACGTTTGACCCAAATAACATCAGAGATCTTACCGACACTTTGATCAGTGAGCTGTCAAAAGAAACGGATGCAGATGGAAATACTAAAAAGCTTTTGAGCGATATGCACATGGAACTGATTCTTGCTGATTTGCTCGTTGCTGGACCTGAATCAACAACAACCACATTAACCTGGGGTATTGCATACCTTGTCACATGCCCAGAGGTACAACAAAAGATAGCAGAGGAAAGAAAGCGGGTAATTGGAGACCGGCAACCTTGCCTCAAAGATCGTGGGAGTCTACCGTACTTTGAAGCAACTGTTCAAGAGATTATGAGAATGTCGTCACTTTTACCGCTGTATATTCCACATAAAGCAACATCCGATACAATGATTGGTTGCGAACGAGTGGCTAAAGACACCCAAGTTTGGTTTAATCAATGGGCTGCCAATCATGATGAGAGAGAATGGAAAGATCCTGAGCTTTTCAAGCCCGAGAGATGGTTGGAAAAGGATGGCAGTCTTGCAAATGGAAAACACAGCAAATTTTTACCCTTTGGAGCTGGTGGAAGAGTCTGCATTGCTGAATCACTTGCAAGGGATATGGTGTTTCTTTTTCTTGCAAACATCTTCTACAGATACGAGATTAACCAGGCACCCGAGGGTACTCCACAGTTCGATGGGGTGCTGTCTATTACATACTCACCAAAGCCATATCGGGTCATTTTGGAGAGATGGTCATAGACAAACTCGTGGTATTTTGAACTTGATAAAAACTCATGTAAGGGACCGTCCATCATTTTAGGCAGGGGGCTGGGTTGCATTTAGGGGCCTCTAATATTTTTCAAAAGTAATTGCAATGTGGACCACCAAACCAATCCTCTGTTAAATTATTTGACTGAATGATAAACTTTGTCAGATGTGGCGATAAATAGTACAGATGCAGCACACTGACACATTGAATCGTTTGAAATTGCAAATGGGAGCCTGAAGATTGAATTTAAAAATTTTGGGGCCTCAAAATTTTTATTTTTGTTTGAGTGGGGCCCTAAGAGAAAATTAATTTTAGTTTGATAAATCACCCAGCCATTCCCCCCCCCCCACCATAATGGACGCTCCCTCAGTTCAACAATTTGGACCAATTTTGTCATAAACTATTTAATAATGGGCTTATTATACTTGAATATTAGGTGTTATGTAATGTCAATTGATACATGTTCATGGTTCAAGACAGAATGACTCATAATAATAATTTTTTAATAATTTTTTTTGGGAATCAATGCCAACCCTTTTAAAACATTTCAAATTCAACCTTTGAATACTCAAAGTGC
Organism: Catostylus mosaicus; assembly: GCA_964019065.1. Classification (NCBI taxonomy): domain Eukaryota; kingdom Metazoa; phylum Cnidaria; class Scyphozoa; order Rhizostomeae; family Catostylidae; genus Catostylus; species Catostylus mosaicus. The sequence goes on along the minus strand of OZ025189.1, from coordinate 5,781,735 downwards.
TAAATGTTCAGGTTGAAATGTCTCCATCATCTCCTCCCTTTGGGCAACAGGAAACTTTGATCCATTTACCTCGTTTAAATGTGGTCTTTTATCTTGCGATTACGTCAATCGCCCATCATATGATATAAAAATGTCTTCATAAATTTACAAAGAGCAATTGTTGTCAAGTTTCGATCCTACGTAGCTCTTCCACAGTTCTTCTCATGAGGAAACATGAGGTTCATCAAACGCCCTTGAAACATTGCAATTCACATGATTTAATGATTTAAATTGGCACATATGTAGGAATACTTTCACCATAGAAATTAAAAACAGCAGATTACCAGAGTGCTGTAGCCATCACCCCTTCCTGCAACCAGTTTTGTTTGCTGTTTACAGACTCTTTATCATTCATTCAACCTAGGGCAAAATATTCTATCTTCTGGTACAAAAGGCTAACAAAATTGATTTAAAATCTAAATCAATTGTTACAAAATTTACTTCACAGTGTTCCCTACATTTTTAGGAGCATCTGAAGCCATCCCTTAAATCATGTGCTTGTTGCCTTGTACTTTAAGTGGTAACTTGTCTAAAAATATCCCTTAAGGAGAAAGGCAAGGAAAAAGACTCTAGTAGACATTTATTTGCTTATAAATATGATATTTCATCAATAAAACAATAGTTAAAAGTGTGCTAAGATCACAAATAAGACTTAAGCAGCTAGGAATCATGCTCCTAAAACAGATATTTGGGCTTTCATTGGATACAATCAGAATTTAGGGTGTCACAGCATTACAAAAGGCTTTAGGATCATGAAACCTTGCTTCATGTAAAAACACATCTAAAGAGATGCTTAGGAGTGTTGGTATATTACAAGTATTCATTTTTATCAAGACATGCTAAAATTAACTTGCCAACAATATCTAACTGATGTAGATAAGGGTGAATGAGGCTCTCTGCAGGTACATGGTACTGTACATCCCTTTGCAGTTGCTTTAACCACATTTATATAATAATATACACGTTTAATGATCTGTACAACAGTTATGTCATCAATCTCTAAGCTTTTGCTGGTCCAACACCCTTCTTGCCAATTAAGCTTTTATGAATGTGTGGAATAACACCTACAAAATAGAAAATGAGCTTAGTTTCTAAGAAATGGAAACTGCTTACATTTTAACATTAATTAGATCATATCAATACAGCAGAATTGCTGATTTGTACTTCAGCAATAAAATTTTTAATATTTAAGTATAAGTATAGCCAAAGAACTTCTAGAATTTCTTGGGAATCGTGGAAATGCAATCCTCAACTTTCTAAAAAGAACTACATATTTTGAACTGTGCTGCTTTGGCATTATATTTTAAGTACTAATTAATTTTTCCATTAAACACATTTAAACCTTTAATGTCTTGGTTCATAAGTCAAGAAACAAGCTATTTTGCCAGAGCTTATTCTTTTAGGAGAAAGGGAGGTAGACCAAGCTTAACATGGATAAACTTAGTAGAAAAAGATCTGGAATTAGTAGACATCAAAATTAAGTTGAAGGACAAAGGGACACTGGAAGAAAAAAATTGCAGCACTTGGGACTTTTCGAAGACAGAAGCAGGTTGCAAAAATTAGTTAAAGAAGACATGATGGTAGTAAACCTTTAAATATGTATGGATGATGATGATGCTTTTCTAAAGTTTCAAAAATCTCTGGAAAACTCAGTACTGAATGTTCGTAGATTTTTGAAGCATTTTTCATCCATCATATACCACATAGTAAACATATATTAGTGAAATTACGAACCTCCACCAGCAATGGTTGCTTTTATAAGTGAATCAAGCTCTTCATCTCCACGGATGGCTAACTGTAAATGTCTTGGTGAAATACGCTTAACTTTCAGATCTTTTGATGCATTACCAGCAAGTTCAAGAACCTACAAGATCAACATCCACACATAAATAAAGCATTGATTGGGCAATCCTGATGAGGTTTTCTTTAGGGTAGGACCTGTCATTATCTGAAAATATAGCATCGAGTCTCCATGAGATAATGATCTTACATTTCTTCTTAAACTTGTGAAAGTCTCCATTCATATGACATCGAAAAATGCAAGTTCTAAACTAGTAGAGCACAAATGATCTCGTCAAACAATTTAGAAGTGAGAATAACTCTTCACATTTTATCCCAGTCCTGTATCCCAGGTGCATGTGCGCAGAACCAGTGCAGGAATCGTGAAGTGCACCACTTCACTTTAGGTACCACTGCACAAGCATAAAACTTCAAAATCTGAGGGGCGCCCAGGTCCGATTTCTTAGGCATTGAAGAATGACCTTGGGTGTGCCATTTTCATACTCTGCATTCTGGGCTCAGAGAAGTTCTAGTGCTGAAAATGTTTGATAAAACTGAAATGCACAATTTCATAATTCTTAACTGGCAAAGACAACATAAAGTAGCAGTGTTCACATTGGATTTGATGCTAAGTCCACACCACATACAATGCTTGAGAGCTGTATGAAAAAACATGTGATCTTTTGTGTTTAGTGCAGGCTACATTGAATATTCTTCATGTGGGTGGTAGCCAAACTTGTGCACATAGAACTAAACCTTGCTCATTTTTAGCAACTAAGATCCTTTTAAAAATTGCTTCAATCCATGGTGGTATCTAGACAGACCACTTATATATGAAGACCCTGGCCCAAAATGGAATGGAAAAGCTATCACATCCTATTCTGGGTCGAGCTTAGTGTTAGATTCTAAAATTTTTTAAGGCATTTTAATGCTAGCTGATCTCCCTTAGTTTAAACTATCAATCTTTCATGGCTGTGACAAACTTTTTTACACCTTTCAGAACAGAAATAGATGTTCAAATGTCCTTGGCCACACCATTAAGTAATTGCACAATATTTTCAAGTTCCTTTCATTTTGTCACTTTTATTTGTCTGCTTTTGACTGGCCTTCTCAGCAACATCACAAGCCCTGCAACCAGGACTTGACTTATTTCACTGTGCTTTTATGGATACCATTTATGTTAAATTCCATGAACAATAGAACATGTGCAAGCCAATTTCATCAGCAAATGGGGGGCATGGAATTAACGCTTACTGATAAGTGACATGGAAACCAATTTCCTGTTTTAAAGAATTTTATTGGTATACAAACGGCTGCAGCTTCTTGAGGCAAAAATACAAGAAATTTCACGGGATGTCACAAAATATCAATTTGGCGCTCAAATTCCTACCACGCCAACACGCTTTTTGTAAGTCCCATTGTTAAAAATGGCGCCAAAATTTCAAATATGGATGACACCAAATAGATTTCACACGAAAAAAAGAAGATCAAAAATTAGGATCAATCCGAATGGATAATTACCTCTGCTGTTAAGTATTCCAGAATTGCTGCACTGTAAACAGCGGCTGTTGCGCCAACACGTCCATGACTTGTAGTCCTAGTTTTCAAATGTCGATGAATACGACCAACTGGAAACTAAAAGAACATAGGAGGAAAACATTCTAAAACAAGATAAAGGAAATGAGAAACCAAAAAAATAAAGAAAATAGTGTGGTTTGTCAAATCGGTCTTGTAATGTTAGATATCAGATAAAAAACTCACTTGGAGTCCAGCTCTTGCAGATCGAGATATGGCCTTGGCCTTTTGTTTAGAATCTTTGCCTGCTTTTCCTCCGGCCTGTGGGAAGAGCAAAGTTATTTAAAACAATTTTCAAGAAATGGGCTTCTGCAAAATGAAGCTATGGTATAATTTAGCATTTTTGGATACAAAACAACTCACCATTTTAAAAGTTTATGATTAACTCCTTCGATCGTCCACTTCTCGTCAGAATAAAGCCAGAAACAATTTGACACGCACTGCGCGTGAATACCGTGGTTGGCGGATGCATTGTCATAAGCTGGCCAATCAGTAATGATTTATTGTTCAATTATCCAATCACTGTAAAATTGAGAGAATTAACAGACAGGGACTCTAGACTTGCGTATAAAATTCCATGCACTTCAAGGTATCATTTTACGAGGCAATAACCATAAACACATTGAAGTTCATATTTATATGATAAGTGGCGGGTCTAAGGAGAGAGGTTGCCCCCCTTCGCTGCTCTATAACTGGTTTGGTGCCCCCCTGTCGAAAATCGGCACCCCTTTTCTGTGCAATGGCATTTGGTATACTGACGGAGGAACCTTTTGGAGTCCCTCACCTGTGATGTTTTACTTATTCAAGTGTACACACGTTTTTTTTTATAAGAGCACTTGGTTCCAGTTTCAGCCTGCAGTTTGTTTCCCGTATACTTTGAGCCTAAGGTTTTTCATTGGAAATAAGTATATTAGCAAGTAATAAGCAATTTTCGCTTTATAATAATATTTTATTTCTTGAGAACCAAAGAAATAAATTAATATAAATAAATAATAATTTATTTCGTTTTTTTTATTTATTTTATGAATCTTAGCCTACCTTGTTTCTTAGGTTTTTCTTATTTTTTGGCCTAATCGCAGCCTGGTGTTTCTTATAAAGGTTGTTCTTATAAACAAAACGTATAGACAATGTTATTGTCGAGCTGGAGAGTGTTTTGCAATATTTTAATGTACGAGCCAAATTATTGAAGTAAAACTGGAACTCGAATATTTGAAAATCCACTTTGATTTCATGGCCAATGATTCAAACTCTTTGAAGCAATCCTTTATAAGACCCAGTTAAACTGACGACAAGGCTGGTTGATCTAGATTTTGAGGCTTGGTTGCTTGTTATTTGTACTAAAATTATTCTTATATAATAAGCAAAGGATATGATAGAAAACCACACATTTTGCAGTAATTTTGAATTGTAGTGCTCCTGCAGAAAATATTATCTTGACTCGGGCTTGTACAATTTCTTAAACTAGGACACAAAAAAGAGATAACAATGATCTCTTTTCTGTGAAATCTCTTTTTGTCTGTTCAAAGAGAATTAAGCAGGTTTCTATGGGTGAAGTTAATGCTGAAAATTTTGATCTGGAAAATATAATATGCGTAATCCACAAAATGAAACCTATCTTCAAATAGTTCACAACGGCATTGCTACAATCTGGTAGAATGAAAAGTACAATACAGTTTTGAAATAGCACTGACATAGTTTGAAAAGTTTATGTGATTGACAATTCGTTTTGTACTTAATATTATAGGTTGTACACAGGGCCGCCGTGAGGTTTTCGAGGCCCAGGGGCAAAACTGCAAAATGAGGCCCCTTGTGTCTGTGATCAAAGCGAGTAGAAGGAGCAGAAAACAAGGAAATTCGGAGAACTGATTCTGGAGGCACTCATAGAACCTTACAGGCTGCTCCTATTGGGATGTTCCTTGAATACATCTAAAGAGGCTATGACAAAAATGTTGATATTAGTTGATGAGGCCCTTTGGAGCCTGAGGCCCTGGGGCAAACCGCCCCCTCTGCCCCCCCTTTCGGCGGCCCTGGTTGTACATGTTTTGTCATTCTACAGGGTGAGGGGGGAGGGATTCTTTAGGAAAAAAGGGGGTGAGCAAGCGTATCAAGCGTAACAGGCGTTTTCATTGGTGGGGGTTAGAGGATAAAATTAGCCAATAATTCATTTTGAGGCAATAACATATTTCAGATATATGAACTTGAACCAGGAGAGCGTCTTGGAAAATTTATCGGGCAGTAGTAAAACCAAAAATTAAAAATTCACTATAAAAGAAGTGAAATGCTTCTGCTTTGATCACAGAATGGGGTGCAAATTGAGGAGGCTGGGAGTTGTTCATCCATCCAACTTTTAAGAACCCACGTCATTGATTAACCAGCTGTACAGTTATACGAATAGCATCTCTGGTCAGATTGCAAGGGGGGCATAAATGAAGAATTGATAATGTTTGAGCGAAGAAGCTTTAGAAATATTCAGAAGCAAAATATAAGTATCCCCTTCTAGGATATAGGTAATTCCCGCTGAAGAAAATCAGGCTAATTTGTTTCCTTCGCCGATGAAAGGGGTTAAAGGGGAAAATTGGCTACAAGTTACAAGTTCACGTGCATTTTCGCGTTCATACGGCGTGAAGGCTATAAATCGCATGTACCTAGCTTTGTAGTTTCTTTGATTTTGCATTTGAATTTGGTATGCTTTGCAGAATTCAAGTGGCTGCAAGAGGACCGTTTGGACAATGGATTAGTCAAAATGTTACTAACAGGTTTCATTTCATTCTTTCATTCATCCATTCATTCACTCATTCATTCATTCATTCATTCATTCATTCATTCACTCACTCATTCAATCATTCATTCATTCATTCATTCATTCATTCATTCATTCACTCACTCATTCATTCATTCATTCATTCATTCATTTATTCATTCATTCATTCATTCACTCATTCATTCATTCATTCATTCATTATTTATTTTAAAATTCCACCACATATAATACAACATTAAATAGATATACTTATACAATCATAAATAAATTTTAGACTAAAACTGATCAACTAATATACAACAATGATAAACTTAATGATACAAATTAAAGGGAATTTTATGTAGTGAAATTTCTTAAGGAGGAGCTCTCGCAGTAGCTAGGCTAATCAAGGAGAGAGCACCCCCTGTTTAAATATGGTTAAGAAACTTGGTAAATTTCTATAAGCTGTTTATTCAATTTCATAACAGTACAGGACTTTAATTGACTAAAAAAGGAGGTTGTGTTGCACACCAATTCTGCTAAAGGCCACCAAGATGCCAAGCAAACACCCAGGACCACGCCCAATGAAAGTATACCCCTACAGTATGTGGCTGCTACATTTTTTATGGAAAACAACTAAAAATAAAAAAAACTAATTAAATATGGGTTCATTGTTTTCATCAATGACTTGTTGCAGTAAATATGTCGGTCACTCTTACTTATTCCCAGGTGGCACTGCCTCCATAAATTTTGCGAGATTGGTTGTCCCCTGGGGAACCCCTTGTTTTGTTGCGACCCTGAACTATTCATATCAAGTTGTTTTTCAAAAGAACAATTTGAAAAAGAGGCAGTCAGAAAAGGCTGTTTGGTTGCGTAGCAACACCAATAAGAGATCATCATTCACGGCCTAAATACTTTAGAACTGATAATATTGTTCATAATATTAGTTCAAAACGCAAAGGTTACTCTATATTTTGTGAAACCTCATCATGAACTAACAGTTAAGAAAATGCCTGCGTCAGGTATGATCATTTTAATCCAATACAACCTTACACATCGGTAAAAACTATAGACATTCTTACCTGCACAAATAAGATTTTTTTATAGATACAGATATTTCAAGTAAAGGGCGTATTTTACATGTATTTATGCAATTAAAGCTCTATAAAGGTCATTATTTAGGATTAATTCCAGGACCTAAGCCAGTATTCTGTCCATAAATATACATCTGTGATACCTCAATAATGATATCAAAACCTATGGATATATAAACTAAAACTTTTCATTTTAACAATTAAGAACACATAGCCTTCAGCTGCAAGTCATATTAAACTTGGTCAATACAACTTACAACGCAACTCAGTACTCAAGTCTGTGTCACAACTTCTCCTTCCTCCCTGAAAAAGGCTCTGTTGCCTAGCCAATTTCTTAGGCTGTAAGCTGCTGTTGTTAGAAAATTTTACTATCCTGTTATCCTACTTATTTGATATTACTTAGGTTAGCCTCAGCCAATTTCAAGCAAAATTGCAGTCTGTGAAGAAACCCTTTGTGGTTCTAGGATAAACACACCCTAAAGAATATGCCACACCCACTTTGTCAGCAAATTCCACATCCTATACCTCTCCTTGTGACATTTTGTTGCAACAGCCATGTAAATACTTCTCTTTATTGCTCAAATGGCTTATATTGCTGCTAGAAAGCTCTATTTACCAAAGCTGCGAATTATTGATAGCCAGTTTGCTGTCCAACATAAACTCATTTTTGTCATAAATGTTTCCAGCAGTGCTCTTGATGCTTTGGGCAAAAGATTCTCCTGTCTTTTATATAATATAGATAATATGTTGATGATCTTTGCTTTGAGAAATAAGGCGTGATTCCATTCTTATAAAGATTATAAAAATAATACTGTTGGTTTACCACATAACATGACACATAAAATTTTCAGTGGAAAGAGGGATCAATATAATTGCTTGAAGCTGATAGACTTTAAACTTTTTTCTTAAAGATAGCTTGTGTAAAATGAGACATGCCAATTTCATACTGCCTGCAATTGTGAGGTTTACAGTTGTAGTCAAAGATAGTTTGAATTTGAAATAACAATTTGAAACATTGTTACAAAAAGTTTCCAATTGATACAACACATTTTAAGAACAGTTTGTAGTTTAGCTACCTGATAGTCATAGCTGATAAAAGTTATCACACAATTTCATTTCAGGAAGGAAGGACAAGAAGCAGAAACAAGAAATAGGTAAATGTTCATTTCTTTTAAATTGTTGCTGTATATTTTGTAGAATTTACAAACAAAGTAAAATTAAGCACCCAAAGTGCATGACATTACAAAGAAACCTTGAATAACATTAAAAAAAATTTTTGAAATCTTTTAGAGTAAGTTCTTCCCCAAATGTTTTATTGAAGCAATAAAATAACATTACATTACTGGTAATAGTTATAGCACGATGAAACTGCTATTAGTGTAAATCGTTCATAAAGTGATTTTAAGAAAAGATTCTTCAATAAGACATTTCTATTTCGGCCATGTCATGATTTTGATTTTTGAAAGTGAAATCACTCATTACATACTCCAAGAATTGCAAGTCTGTACTTTTTATTCTAATCTATTGAGCTCCAATGAATACATGTAATGTATGAAATATAATATAGTCATATTGGCATGTCAATCCTGTCAATAAGTTTTGCTCCCTATCCCCATCATTTACACGCATTATTGCAAGTATTCCTCAAAAGTTCAGAAGGCAGCCTGCTATTTTGTCTCCTACATAGAGTTTGATTAAATAGGGGGTATCGGAAGAAATAAAGGCAAAAATCTGTATTCTATGTATCACTTGTTAGTTTATTAGCATCACTTAAGAGTCTTTCTTTGACCTTATATATCACTTTAGGGAGCAAATAGTTAAGAGCCATTTGCTAGTATCCTTGTCATTATTGAATATGTGATAATTCAGTACAAGTTCCATTTGCTGGTCGGTGATCCATTGTTGTTATTTGTCACAGTTGTGTATGTTTAGTGTTCCTGCTGCTTTCCCTTGTTTCTTATATTTATTGTACAATACAATGTTACAAGCATGGAATACTTGTAGATTAATATATTCTTAAAGTTTACAAAATTTGAATAATTTTCAAAGCATTTGAGCATCAGAGCATTTCCCCACTTACCTTAATCTGGCTAATGAGTATATGTATTGTTGTTTTTTCTTCACAGAACTACCTGTGCAACAAGGTATTTTCATGTTCCCAAATGGGGACAAGTATGGTATGTATGTAACATATATACCTAACTAAGAAGTTTATTTGATTAATATAGACATAGTACATTATTTGAATATAGTATGTTTTGCAGAGTATTAAGTGCTTCAAGAATGACTTGTTTGTAGCATGCTTAGAATATCACATGTGCCAACAGTGACATGCTTGGAGATTAAGTATATCAAAGGGAAGGGATACTTTTGGCACTCCTGCAAAATAGGAGCAAGACAGTGAAATATTACTTGACTGAGGACTAGACCTGCTTGGCGTTCCAAGGCCTGATATGAAAAGGGAAAACACAATATAACAGGCATTATACAGTATAATTCCCCTAATGCGGACCCTCGGGAGGACAGCCAACTCGTCCGACTTAGCGAATGTCCAAAATATCAAAAGTCTTGATCAGGGTCGTCAAATCCAGGGGGGAGGACAAGAAATCCGTACGACTAAGCAAATGTCCGAGTTGACCAGTGCCCGAGTTAACCGATTCTACTGCATATCTATTTTATAATATATTGAAATTTGCTTTCTATTTCTAGGTAGAAAATGCAATAGTATTTAACATCTTTACATTACGTATCTCTGTGACTTTGAAGTTTCATGTTAGTGTCCACCAGCGGTTATCATGGCAACGTTTTGTGAATTCTCTGGAGACTAGGAAAATTGTAGTTTAGACACATGTTTATGAAAATATTTGTAACTTTTGAAATGTTGTTTAATTACTTCTCTTATGAAGCCCTAGCACCATTGAATTTCAACAGCTCAAGAGATAAGTGCGTCACGATTTAGGGGCTATGACTCAACAAATGAGCGGAGTAACTCGCCTTTTAGGATCACCCTCTATTTGTCGTTGTTATAGCACCAATTTCTCTATTCGTCGTTGTCCTCATCGTTATTCTCCAACTTTTCATGAAAAATTATTAATACATACCGTTTCTATTCTGCATATAGATGGTCAGTATATTTTGATAAATGGTGTCCCAGTTCGCTCTGGTTATGGAGAACATCAGACTGCAAACGGAATGGTTTACAAAGGTGACTGGGAATCTGACAAAATGAATGGGAAAGGTGAATCATTTAAATTTTTTCAATATTTGACGCTAAGAATTATCGATTATTTCTGTGCGGAAGCTGCGAAGGCGGATCAATCATTTAAATATGCAATGCAATTAAGTCATGTGCATTAACAGTTTCACGCATTGTTTTGATGATATTTGTGCGATTTTGGAATGGAAGGACGATGAAATATGGGACAACGACAACCGCAATCGGACTGGGAAATTAAGAATAGAGCGAATTGTTGATGGACCAGTAAAGCCCAGGGGAGGCACTCAGCACATAGACATACGAGGGGGTCAGTTCAAGATTTTCACGGGCCACCCAAAAATATCAGCTCATTTTCAATAAGACCCAAAAATATCAACTCTACTAATATCTTGTACCTAAAAATATCGCAAATTGCTATTTTAGATGAGAAAGTATCTTTGATAAAGATATGGAAATCTCACGAAAACCAAAACAAAATATCAATGTTTTTAGATTTGATATCTAAAAATATCATAAATGTATCAAATTTTCTTGCAGGACCCAAAAATATCATTTCTGACAATTATTTTACCCAAAAATACCATTTTGGGTAAGCATTTGACCCAAAAATATCGTTCTGAGCCCCCGTAGGTTTGTGTGCCAAGTGCCCCCCCCCCCTGGGCAGTAAAGTTGGAGGGCTGCTGTCAGTGGATGGGTGCACCAACAGCCACATTTGCTAAGGACTTGCTTATGACGATTATGATGACTATGATGATGATGATGATAATGATGATGATGATGATGATGATGATGATGATGATGATGATGATAATTTAGCGTCATAAAAGAAAATTGTGTAGCCCTATATCTCATTGTACAGCAGAGATTTGTGAAGAATGTCTTTGAGTACAGTAAAAACACGAATGAAATGACATTACCATGGCGAAATGCGAGTTTTATTGGGCTACATCTTAGATAAACTTTTGACTTCTTGAACTTGCCAGTATTGGGGTGATTTTCCAAACAGTATCAACAAACTACAAAGTAAGGAAATGTTACGATAGCCTGAAATTCATGGAAAATTACCTGATACTGATCTTTTTGAGTGAGCGTGAAAATACTTAAGATTTAACTCAAATATATTCGCTGTTGCTATTTACATTAATATGGATAATAATCATTCTTACAAATGTGTGCACTGGTGAAGGCTGCTCAGAAATAGCACCTCTACTTGCTTTTAATGCGAAAGCATAGCTTGATGGCTGCAAGAAGTTTTTCGTCCAATGTTTCTTAATTTACGAAACGTTGGAAATTGTGAAGAAGTCGTACATGTGATTCGCCACTCGTTTTAGCCAATCAGCGCCCACTCAGACATCGCTTGGTTTATAGAATACCGGAAGAAAAGGAGAGATCAATTTTTACGCAACGCATTCTTCTTCTTTAAGGACAAAATCTAGGGACATACAGAAGTAACAGAATTTTTATATTTCTAAAGTAGAGGTTATAATCCCACATTGAATATAAAATTTGCTATTTCATCCTGTAGGCGTTATTTTGCATGCTAATGGCTCAAAATACGACGGAGAGTTTGTCAATAACATGATGCATGGCCATGGGACATATACATGGGGTGACGGATCAAAGTATGAAGGCCCATTTTGCAATAACAGGTAAAGGCAATTAATGAAGAAATTTCTTCTTCTTTTACCTCTCTGGTGTGAAAAACTGGAATGATATTCCACGCAACATTGGAGAAAAAAAATCGCTCGGTTTAGAACATTTTTTTAAGAGTATTTTTAAACTTAATTACAGGACACAATACGATTCCTTGGTAGCGATTTATATCAACAGTGTTATTTGGTTGATACGTTTTTAATAGCTGAAAGGTGTATCGTGTGTATGGATATTGATCAATGACTGAACGAATGAAAATCATTTGCGAGTCGATAAACCAGTTGGCATAGGAAAAAGTCAAAACGACCGGGTGTCAAAACATGTGCTGATGAAACTCACTAAGCAATCAACGTTTTTTTTCATTTAGGGGTTATGCATCCTCTTTTAAAATTTTTGAAGTCTTCCGAAAAACATAAAGCTGGTACAGAAATCTTCAGACTTCTCAATTCCCTTTGACAAAGAATACGAAAGGGATTAATAAAGTAGAACAGCTGTAAAGCCTAGGTAGCATCGGTAAACTTGCAAATCGTGATAATTGGAATAAATTTGTGCAACTGTCTTGAAGAGATATTAAATGCTATGAATAATTCATGATATCGATTTGACTACGAGCAGCTGTTTCAACGATGCGCATCTATGTGTACGTATTACACGCACTGCTATAAAGAGTCAGTGAAGGTTTGCAATCAGTACTTAACTTCTCTGCCTTAAAGGCCTGGAACAAATCTCAGCCTATATTAGCGAAATAGACGGGCCTTTTAAAAAGAAATAGAAGCGTACTTGATGAATTGAGAATGCTGAGAATAAATATACTACAAAATACGGTCCTCTGGAAGAACAGCCTATTTCTTTGTATCAAAGGCATTTTTCGCATTTATTTAAGGATAGGAACATTGTATTAGATTTTTAACTGAAAAGGCACGAGAAAAAGCTGAGTCCAAGGGGATAAATTCTTGACTTTGATTGCACGAAAATCGGCCATTTTTTGTTTCAATCAGCATTACTCAACCTACGTTGACTATCCCTTCTAAAGAAGTGTTTTGTCAAACCATGTGCTATTTGTTACCATCGATGCCAGATTTTCCAAAAATATACTAAAACAATAACCACTGTAATCAACACCTAGCTTGTAGATTAATGTACGATATGTACAATAATATCAGGTAAATAGGCAGATAGATGAAGCGACTTCAACAGTTTTGTCCTTTTCCAAGGAAATTAACCTAATTCCAAAATTAACTAACAAGAATTGTTTTCTCTTAGTTCCTTCACACAAATTTCAACCTTATCTTTTAGTTTTATCAGAAGGTTTTTTGAAATGGTTAGTAGAAATCTTGCAATTCATTATTATTTTCAAGAACAATTTTATAAAATCGGAAATTGAGAGCATATTAAGAACAGTTTTGGTCAAAGATGCATGCATTTTATTGTCTTTTTGCTTAATTCTAGGCTTGAGGGCGATGGTAAATACATTGATAGCAAGAATCAAACGTGGAGGGGACAATTTAACCTAAAGTCTGCAAACAATCTCAGATTTGAACTGAACTTGTAAATAACATACAGCTATGCGTGTTTTATCGAAACTTGTAGTTGCATTCTTGTGTATATTCATCATTCATTATAATTTTTCTTGATATTTCCGTTAATTATTGATGCTTTTTTCAATTGTTGGGAATAGAGTTTTCAATAAAGGCATTAATGTATTGCTTGCCATTGAGGTTTCTTGACTACGAAGGATGTCTATTGAAAGAATTTAAATACAAATTGACAGACGTATTAGCTGCTTGGTGGGATACTTGTTTTCACATCAATACAGCACTGTTCTAAATTATGGCTCTATTGCAACACAATTATTTTCCTACAGAATTCATAGGAACCATAATCATAATCATAATCATAATCATAAGCATAATCATAATCATAATCAATTTCATGGTCATAATCATAATCTAATCATAATCATAATCAATTTCATGATCATAATCATAATCATAATCATAATCATCACCATGCTCAACATGTTCAGATTACCAGCATCATCACTATCACAATTATAATGGTAATCATAATCATTATCACGATCAACCGTAAATATTATCATAATCATCATCATCGTTTGGAAAATATCTAATATCGAATGAAAATCGAAACGCAAGAACTTAGGAAAGCATCTCATGGCCGTTACCAAGTGGAATGGAAACTTGGACAAACATATTAATCAAAATGTAGCAATATATTCAACACAGTAAATCACAGATTCGTATTGTTCATTTCAAGTTATAATAATGTTGTGTTTCTATTTACATAATATTGATAATGATAAAATTAGGCTAATGAAACTGAATGAAAGCATTGTAATGTAACGAATCAATCGATCAGGCAATTAATCAATCAGCAAATCAATCAATCGATGGATCGAATGTTTAACAAATAAATCAACTAATCGATCGTTCTAACGAATAATCATTTCCAGAGTGCATTCCATGCAGTCTACACGCCGGTGCTCTAGGGAATTGGTGTGAATGGCTGAAATAAGAGTAGGTTCTTAAACATTATATAATTTATATGCCAGGGAAAGAATACTCATTGATACAATAGTCTCTTCGTTTGATTTTTTTGTCTATAAGTTTTATGTCTGTGTATATTTTATGCTATCAATCTATGAAATTTAACAGACCTGTCCAGCGGCGGTGCCAGCCTCTGCGAAGTGGGGGTCGGCGTAAAATGATGATGGGGTCCAACCACGCCCATCGCGTTTCGGGAAACGTCCTTTTGTGCAAAAAGATACTGTTTTCAAGTTTAGAAAGGTAAAATTTATGTTACGATTAATTTAGAAGATGGTATGTGACAAAGAAACGAGACTTGATAATGACTTACCCCTCCCATCAATTTTTGATGAATCTACAATACTATATCTTAATAAAATGGAGGAGGGAGGCATCGTAATTCAGAGAAAGGCGTCAGAGGGAGCAAGGATCATCGGGAGATTTAGCCCCCAGTTGCTGAAAATTTCATGCCTGTCGGGGAATTTTCAAGGGAGAGTTGTGTTATTTTGCGCAGAAAGATACCCCTACTCGGTTTTATAGTTTTGTAGGAATATCTAGCCCCCGTCAAGGAAATCCTGACGCCACCCCTGCCATTACTGGGCCTGTAAAGATCTGTGCTGCTATGTAGCTGCAATAGCAATTAGCCTTGTTCTACAGGAGCTGATCTAGTGTTTTACAGCAAAACATTTCGAACCCCTTTTATAATATTGGGCATAAGAATCTATTACAATGATGATTATATCAATAATAAAACTTGCTAGCTATTGTTACCAGCAAAAAAATTTAACAAAGAACGTATCACTTTCATTGTTTAGAAACTATCTTGAGATTTACTTTTCAATTTTACTATTGGTTGCGTAAAGTTTGTGGGAATGAAGTTGTAAAGTTTTTCATTGTAGGTGCATTGAGCTAGCTAACAGATTTGTTATTTTAAACCAGATAAAAGAGAGTTGTCAAGATTGGTAATGCAAATGTTAGGCCCAAAAAAATCCAGAAATTTACGCGATCAATTTGCTCAGCAATTCCCTTCCATTGCTCCTGGTTTTCCATCTCTTTCTCTTCCTCAGGGGACAGCAAAGTAAACTCTCTTTGAATGCCAGATATTGTACGATTTATTGTTTTTCTACGATGTATGGTGAACTCAGTTGGTTCATCACTGCCTTGAGCAACAGCATCCATCTGAATTCTATTGCGGGCAGCTCCATTGGAGCTATCAGAAGCGACCTCTTTCTGCTTCCTTTGCTTGTTTGTGCATCTATTGCAGAAAACATGACGCAATTTTCGAGGAGGCTTTGTAGTCTTGTAAGCAATATGAGTCGTGAAAACAACTGCTAGAAGCGTTCCAATCATTATAAAAAAGAGCTCTGTATACAATACACCGATTAGGGGGCTTTGATTTGACTTTTCGGGCAGCTTGTCTGAGATTACAAGTAAGTAAACGCTCATTGCAAGGACGATTGTTATCCCAAATCCAATTCGTTCGCCGGATTCAGGAGGCACGAAAAAAACGCAAGGAGAGAGTAAAGATAAACATAGGCAGGGAAGTATAAGGTAGAGAACATAGTACATAGGCAGACGACCGACGTTAAGGGTGAATTCGATAAGTGAGAAGGGAGTTACACAACATGAATACGTTTCATCTCGAAGTTGCGTTGTTAAGGACTTTACACTCCATATTCCGCTAGAGTAATGAAATTTGTCTTTAAAAGCTGTAACAGAGTCTGGTTTATTGAAAAACAATAATTTCAGTTTTGTATTTGGCATAGAAATGGACCCAAAAATCAGTGAACAACTTTGCGAATCGAAGGGAAACCATTTGACGTCAATATCACAAGACGATTTCAACGTTACTGGTGACATCCATGTGAAGGTGCCGTTTTCATCGATCTGCACGTGTGCCTTGTAAACATCCGTGCCTGATACGCTTTCATCGTGGGCTGTGTTATACAGCAAAACATCAGGAGTCCAAAACAGGCTGCTTGGCGCGACTACACGGTCAGTTCTGTTGTATTGGGAGGTATTCCATTTTAAGCTAGAATCAGTCCATCGCATTAAAATTCTTGCATTGATCTGCAATTGCTGTTCTTTGATATCGAGCTTCACAATTTTCGTCAACCTTAAATCAAACTTCACTTCAACGGGTTGTCGACTGTCGATAGCAGGCCTAACGTTTGAATCGTAGTTTGTGGTCAGCGCAGTAAGGATATCCTTTTCCGCTCTGCCTGTTGACGCAACGACAGAATTCAACTGAATTGCAAAAATGCTTGAAGTAAATGCAAGAACAAGATAGCCTGCCATTTCTTCCAACGGATGACGTATCCAAATTGTCGATGTTTAATTTCCATGCAAAATGCTGATGTTTATTTTCATCAAAAGGACAACAATAGACCTGTCTACAACCTACCTGTGAATCTACTAACCTGGCATCTATTATTTACTTGACGAAATGTCACTTAGCAACGCAACAATAGAATCAGTGCTTAATCTCTTGTTTATTTACAATTTATTTACCAAGACAGTTTGGCAGCGCTTGCTTTTCCCGGAGGGTGTGCAACCTAAAGAGATGCAAGGCATAAGAGATCCTGGGGTAGCACATCCTCCCAAATGAAAAAATCTTCTTTTTTAGACTTTAAGGGCAAAAAGAAGCGCCGCTGTACAGGTTTTAGCAACAGAACAAGCAATATCTGCTGTTTTGAAAATGGAAAGGGGGATTTTAGCAAGGCAGTCAAGTGGGTTACATCCTAAATTGGTCACTTTAGGGTTACATCCTAAAGTGCCATCATCCTAAAGTGGCGTATAAATAGAAGTGTTGTAGCACCTCTCCCATCTTTGCTACTTTAACCGAATCTTTGAAAAGTAGTCATTGCATGCACCAATGGTGATAGCTGTGGTCTGATCAAAACTCTATTTTGCAATGGCCGGGGTTTAAAGGTCGAGCTACTCTGTGCTGTACATAATTGATCAATTAAGTATATAAGAAGCACGACATTTATATTAATTAAGTTAGACAAAATTTTCAAGTTTGATAGAACGACTCTGACTGAACAGCCTGCGCGCAGAGAAAACAGTGTGGTGCTACGAAGGAGATGAAAGGATATTCTGTAGGGGACTCAACTGCCCTACCTTACAAAAGCAGTTTTTTACGTTTAACTTGGCTTCCGTGCTACCGCCGAGCTTCTTGTGAACTCCATTCTTCTGTAATTGTATTAGCCCCGGGCCAAGCGAACTCGATATTTCACTGAGCAGTTGCCTTCTCAGGAAAAAAGTTCAGTTCTTTTTCGCTTAGCCGTGCTTAGTTTTGGCCAGTCTTTCTCGGCCTTTGCTTGGTTAGGGTCAAAGTTAATGACCTTTCGTTTGAACAACCCGGGAATCACCCTTTTGAAGTTTGCCCAACTTGTGCATGCCCATTTGTGGCAAAAATTGATTTGTTGCACGTCAAAAACTTCATTTACTTGCTATTTTAACTATTTACACCCAGTCGGCCCCAGGTAAAATAATATGAAGTAAGTCGATCTATTTCTACAAAGCTAACAACTTTCTCTAAATGTGGAGGGTCTTTTTTTGTTCAAATGAATTCCTTTGATGATTTTCCACAGTGGAAACTTACAATATAAATTGAAAGTTAATTAAAAATGAAGTAAGTTAATTAAAAATGCTCAGGAATCATAACAGCACAAATAATGTCGACAAAACTGCTTTGAAAAACTACGTCTTCAAAATTCTTTATTTCATGTATCTACTCATAGGAACGCCTACAGCAACCAGGAACAATTAATTGATTTTCCGATTGATATGCCTTTATTCTCCACTGCCTCGCCCCCTTGCCATGGAGGTCATTTGGCGTTTCTAGAGAACGTAGGCACCCCTGGTGACGGGGTTGATTCAGTGGCGGCGCCAACCACCTCTATGTGGGGAAGGGGTGAGATGATGATGGGGCTGGTCCGGCCACTCCCTTCAAAGTTTGGAAAGTGCCCTTGTAAACATAATAATACAGTTTTAGAAGATTTTTAGAAAGGTCAATTATTTTTGCGATCAACTTTCAAGATAGTGTGCGACCGACACACGAAAATTGGGCAAGCAAACTGTTGCTGCGAAGGCGATACGCTGTTTAGCAACGAAAGAAATAACGACGGCCTAGGCAGGTTGGAAGAAGGCAGGCTGCTGGCAAATATAAAGACTGAAGTGGACAGGACAGTGGAAGTTGACAAATTTCAGCATTTAATTTTGAGTAAAAATAGCCTGAGGTCGATATGTTTATCTATCTAAGCAAAAAGGTGAGACCTTACGTTAATGTTTATTCAATTTTCTCTTGGCTATATTTTATGGGTGTTTGTTTTCGTTGGTTAGGCCTTACAAAGATGGAGTGAGTGCAGGCCGTAGATGCAAACCAGATATCAAGCTACCGATAAATTATAGTGCAATATTTCGACTGTAATGAGTAGAAAAATTCCCAAGCTAAAATGTGCATGTGATCCCAGCACTCTCTAGAATCTGATTTTTACAAATATCTACGAAATTTAAATATTTTTAAACAGTTGCAAATAAACTTTATTACATCTGTTATATGGAGTTAAAACTGATATCAGGCCCTGAACAGGAGGTGTTTGATAAAGTACGAGTGCTTCCACGCTTGCCTCAAAAGCCCTGTAGGTTTGATTATAGCAGGGCCTTGAAAAATTAGCCTTGATGATTGGCAACCCTCCCAAAATCAGACATTTGTTCTCTTAACAAGATATGAATATGACCATAAGATCTCTTGTCTCTCTGTAAAGTAGCAATCTCAACTTCTTTTTTGAATTTCTGTGTTGAAACTGTAATGTCCCAATGTCCATGTATACAAAATTCATCTGCCTTTTATTTGCAAAGGCCTAACTCACAAGGAAAAATCTGCCTATATATGCAGAACATTATAGTGCAGGAAAATCTAGCAACTTTATCACATGCCCAATTGAACTGAGGAGCTTCATCAATGGAGTATCTGACTTTTATTTTATTTCAAAGCCTGTGTATTGTGTAGCACAGATGCCTATTCTAGATGCTTGAAATTTCATTTTATCTTTCTATCATTAGTTGTGTACAATCCTCATCAGCCATTATATGAGACACAGGCCCAAGCACATCATATACATATTAAATAATTATATCTGGTTTCTAAAGGACAAAAACTGCCTTATTTATAAATTACTTGTTTGTTTTTGATAAATGCTTATAGGAAGTTGCTAACCTAGCTTGCAGAGCAGGAAGCAGCATTACAGGAAGCTAGAAAGTAATATTGCATAAAATCCTCATTCCTTGCCTTTAGAGACCCCTGGCTTTACTAAACCTTCATATTATGTGCCTCTTTAATGAACTTGTAACTTGGTCATTAAATATCACAATAACCTTTTTTTTTCTATTTATTCATTCCTTTTCCTCTATTCCTTTTTTTTTCTCTTGGCAGCATTTCATTTTTGTACATAAATTATTAAGTGAACTCATTGTGTATGTAAATGAATGTATACCAAACAATGCAAGGCATGAGCACATAACCAGCAAGAAAATGAGACAATTATCTTTTTGATATATAATTTTTTGCATGTTTTTTTTCACACATAATATTTATTTTGATATTTTACTATTTCAGTTTATAAGTATAATTGTATTTCAAATAGATTGCCATCCCAAATAATGTCAAGCTAGCATCAATATCTTGGAACAGAGAACAAGGTTATATCGCATGTGGTGGTGAAGATGGATTGCTTAAGGTGTTACGACTTGAAACTCAGACAGGTATGTGCATTAACAAGTGCATTTTATTGGAAAAGTACAGAGTCTATGAAGTTACCTCAGTGTTATTAACTTTTGTATGTTTACCTAAAGATTTGATTTTGATTGCTTTTTGTCATTAGTGAAAAAGTAGCCTCAGGTGAAAATCATTTAAAATATTTTGTTGTTTACTTGCTTTCATTCTTTTTTATTCAGTCATATAAACAACCTTTTTGCTTGTTTGCATTTTACATCCTCTTACTTTTAGATCCATATTGAAGAGTAAGATTTTATAATTTTGGAAGATTTTTTTCCAGGCTCTGACCAGAAAGTCAAAGGACTGGCAGCACCAAGTAATTTATCAATGAACCAAACTTTGGAAGGCCATAGCGGTATGCTATCTTTGAGATTCATCATCTATAACTATGGGGTGCCTTGAGTCCTTAAAGGGAAATATGCACTGTTGAGCATTTGCAGGCTGTTTTCATTAATGGAATAAGCAGCATTTTAATATTCATAGGCTCCAATAGTTCCTTATAAAGGGTCTTTCAGGCTTTTTGATTTTTTTGGTGTGCATTTTTTGCATCCCTTCATGCACATTGTTGCCAGATTCCCAAAGAATACTTGTGTCAATGTGTATAAATGATAGATATAAGGAACAATGAGAAGAGGCAGGAGTAAGAACCAAAGGCAAAAACATTATAACTGAATTTTGTTGTCAATACCTCACCCTTGCATACATGGCTTCTAAGAGTATTAAATTTATATATTGTTTCCTTACAAAATACAAAATTTGTCAACATAGTATCATTTCATATTTCTTTTCTGGTATAGGTGCGGTTCAAGTAGTGACATGGAATGAGCATTTTCAAAAGCTCACAACTAGTGACCAGTATGGACTCATTATTGTCTGGATATTATACAAAGGTATATCTTTTAATAAAGATTAAATGTGATTTCCTTTTATATTTGTGTATTACAAAGTTGCATTTTTTCTAAAACAATTGATTTCTCATTTCTTTTCATTTGGTTTTATGTAAAATTTGATATCTTTCAGGATGTTGGTATGAAGAAATGATTAATAATAGAAATAAAAGTGTTGTCAGGGGGATGAAATGGAATGCAGATGGTCAGAAGATTTGTATCATTTATGAAGATGGTAAGAATTGTTTAAGACATCTTAACAGTGATTGTTTGTATTTTTTATACTTGATTAGCAAGGTAATATTGCAGAAATATGAAGTGTAGTATGTAATTAATTGGTAATTTTTTTATTAAAGCCCTTTTCAATTAAATGTTTAGGTTTAAAGCCTCAAAACACAAACAAGCAGCCAAAAAAGCAAATGAAATTATGTAAAACAGGAGACATAAATAGAAAAAGGAAACTGCAATTAATCAAAAGTCTATTTTAATTGATACTTCCATAGGAAAGTAGCTTCAAGACCAAACTAAATAGGATAAGTATTAAAATCATTATATCCATTGTCCATCTAATAAAATGTTGTAGAAGCACCTAATTTCATTGAGAAATCAGATCTAAGAATACACCAATAGAAAGTCTCTTCTGTTTAAGCTTCAAATATTGTAATATATTTTTTATCACTCTATTTCTGTTATTCTAGTTCCCAACCTATAGACAACTTTATCCCCTAGAGGCTTTGAACCAAATGCTTGGTACTGCACATAAAAGGGAAACATAATCTTATGTTATATAAAGCATTTCCAATATGCTAGATTATGTTTGCACTTTTAGTGCAATTTTTGAATAACCTAACATTAATATTTATAGGTGCTGTTATCCTTGGGTCAGTTGATGGAAACAGGATATGGGGTAAAGAACTGAAAAATGTTCAATTATCTCATGTAGAGGTAATACTTTTTTACTTTTGTTAAAAATTAGCTCCAAAAGAACTAGAAAGTAGTTTTTAAAATTAACCTCATAAAGTCCCATTCATAAACGATAGGAATTATCAAAGTTTACATCTGGAAGCAGCCATGATGTTAATTATCAAAGTTTTTGCATGTTATTTGATTTTTGCTTTCAGTAATTCGTAGCTGCTGCATTTTCTTTCATTTAATCTTGTCAACCGGCCTAAGCTCTTATGATATGAGAGATATTTTATCGATTTCAAAGGGATGATGAAAAGGTTTCAAAGAACTTGAACTCAAACAAGATTTTGAAAGCTCTCGTTTTTACCTTTCCCCAAAAAGGCCATGGAATTTTTTGCATGGAAAATTTATTACTGAGTTGTGTTAAATGTAGATCTCCAGGCAAGATACATTGCTTAGTTTAGAAGCACTGCTTATGTGATTTTTTAATTGAAGAAAGGCCTTTACTTTAATCCCTTGAAGTCTTTCATGAACACTTAACGTCTGGATTGCTTGTTTGTCTTCTACCACGCAGTGAATGGCTCTTTGAAGCATTGATTTAAATATGAAATGTATGTGTTGGCTCATTTAATAATCATGATGGAAAACAGTGTTATTTTGAAGATTCCTTATAGGAATATTGATTTAAATATAAATTGCTGGTTCTTTTAGTGGTCACCTGATGGAAAAACAATATTATTTGGAATCACAAATGGCGAAATACACGTTTATGATAATGTTGGAAACTATACGGTTAGTAGCCTAGGTGCCAAATTTGCCCGTTTTTGCCTCACTTGTCTTACTTTAAATTTTACGCATGTTTGAGATTACTATAAGATTCTTCAATTTGTATACTGGGATGGTTAATACAGAATATTCATCGAGTCTCGCATGTACACCATGATACTATTGCAACGCTAAAAGAGCCTCGTTAGGGGACGGAATTCCTGTCTAATAGTAATGGCATCCGTCTTAGGTTATATTACTTATCGTCTACAAACATCGAGGTTGATACCTTAAGATGTAACCCCTTGGAATTGTATGACTATTTTTATACTACATTCGCCTAGCTCTTTATTTCTTTGCAAAACGATGGAAACACAATATATATAGCTACCTGAAAAGATTTTTTTGGTTTGACACTCCTCAGAGTTTAAAAACTGAAGTAAATATTTTGTTACAATTTTGGTTATTTCCGACATCTTGAGCCTCTGCGGGGTGACAAAGGGCACACAAATGTCTTCTGACATGCCGATTATGTTTCCTATCTCCTCGTGCAATTTCAAATGTTCAGAGTACGTATTTAGTGATAGGGTTTTTACCACGGTGATCCGAGAATTACCTAAGAGGGAAGCAGTTGACAAAAGTAATTCTTTGCAGGGAAAGCTCGCTGCACATTGCTTATCGAATGTTACTGGTGCTGTGAGAGTGGCCGGGCTTGAATGGTAAGTTTGGTTGCATTTTGCGGGCATGAAGATGGGTTCGCTGTAATTTGCACTTTATCCGCTACTTGTACTTGTACTTGCACTTGTAATCCACAACTGTAATTTGCAATTTAAACTACCTGTGAAAAGATACTATATCCGGCTAGTTTTGTCAAAATATGCTTTTAAGATCAGTTTCCTTTTGAAAATTCTACTGCGTTCGCAAGCCATGTAAATTTTAAGCATTTGCAAGTATAACAGTATATGACAAGTTATAGAAGATAATATGAAGATAACAAAACATAAAATGAATATAATAAAGATACAAGAAATTATAAGGGGCAGAATTTTAATAAAATACGAGCTCTCTCAGTTGGTAAAATCATCGAGGAAGGAGCCTGCCCTTAATGAAAAACTTGTTGTTAAATTTGGAACATCTTAAGCAAGTTCAGATTGATCGCTCTTGTAAAATTTCGAACAAGCTCCTTGCATCTTTCAATTTACTCGAATTTGCAATCGCTTTCGATGCATACGTTTCCCAGTTTATGTAAAATGAAGCTGTATTTCCGTTACTTTGTAAGATACCATTGGAGCATATAGGATATTTGTAACAAGGAAAGTAAAGAACAAAATAAGCTGCCTACCGGAGTCTCGAGGCATGCTTCTATTTATGTAAATGATAGATATAAAGACCAGCGCATAGCGGCAGGAAAACGAAGCAAATACAATAAAATCGAAATTATAAGTTATTGCTAATATTTCACCCCGGCTTACAGGGCTTCTTCAGAGAACTTTCAACGCATAACTCGCTATTAAAGAACCTTTTGATAGAGTTTATGCATTATTAAGGATTGTTTTTAAGTCTCTCTTTAATTTCTCAAGGTATGATGGTTCTTACGGTTATTCGGAACCAAACTGTCCTTGTCTTGCTGTATGCTTTGATAACGGAAGGACTCAAATTATGCGGCATGACATGGATGAAGCACCGGTTCTGATTGACACTGGCATGACAGTATCCTGCGTACAGTGGAACCATTGTGGGTCTGTACTTGCCATTGGCGGTTCACAAAAAGTCGTCAATGTAGATAAGGAAGTTAACATTGTACAGTTCTATACGCCATCTGGCGAGCACTTGAGAACTTTGAAAGTTCCAGGAAAAGACTTACGCTCGCTGTCTTGGGAAGGTGGAAGCTTGAGAATCTCCTTGGCTGTAGATTCATTTATATATTTTGCCAATATCAGACCGGATTACAAGGTACGTTAATGTTTGTTTAATCAAAGGTCTTAGCAATATCCTCTTAGGTTTTTAAAAGCACATATGAAGAATGAACACCTCAGTTCATATTCAGTAGAATACAAGAGGCCGTTGACAGAAAAAAGCCATAAGCCCTTTAATCGGTCATTAAACCAATTAATCAAAGATCATATGCTTCGATAATACATTATAAGAGCCTATCACTACATGCCTTGAGTAAAATCAGTTGTTACGACTGATAAAGGGGGTTTTCTATGAAGCGGGTTTTTTCTTGCAGAATCAGAGGACATAGCTTTGACTCAACTGCTGGCCTTTGCTCAAAAGAGTTCCCCTTTGCTTACCTCCGTGTCGGTTGATGGTGAAAGCACGTGGGGTGTTTGCATGTGCGCTGTAGTCAATACAACCGCCGAGCCTGCGTGGAAACTTTATGTTAACTGCAGACATTCTCATTTCAGAATACTTTATTTAAGGCATGAACAGTAGGGAATTGGCTACTGTTTTTGAAGTAATAAGTCTAGGTCACATAGATAATCACATAGTTTGATTTCAACTAATACTGAAATCGAATGTCAAGTTAGCTCAAATCAAATATTAAACTAAATTTCTGTCTGCCCGAGTTGACTAAAAAATGGATTTCAGATTCGTCATAGATTTAGCCTCTTAAGCATTCCTTTACGGTGTTTGCAACATTGAAATTTTGTTTCTAATGAAGCTGAAAATAGATAGAAACTCTCAGATTGATGCTATAGCCATGTGACAAGTCCCTTTGGTTATTGACTGGTTGTCTTTAGAATTTTAATGTAATCGAATAGCCGATAAATAGCTGGATAGTGGAAAATTAAAGATATTTGTAAATTTCTGTCAGTTCTACCGCCCATACAATTTCTTCTAAAATATATTGCTTCACATAAGACATAATGAATTGAAAAATAAAGCAAGACATATTATATTCAATTCTCTTTTTTCTTATAAAATTGTCTATTCATTTGCAGTGGGGCTACTTTGCTAACACTGTAGTGTACGCTTTTACAAAGCCTGATAGAGCGGAACATTGTGTAGTATTTTGGGACACCAAAACCAATGAGGTAGGTTCATCGTTACTGTCACATTTTAATGCATCCCTTACCGGTGCTATGAATTTGTGCCTTTTATGCGGTGCATATTTGAGGAAATGCTTACGCATTGGTGGTTTTACTGGTCCAGAATTCTAGGAGCTAGTTGATAGAATGTTGCTATCGCATGAACTGATCGAAGAAGTATCTCTAAAAAGCTACGCTGTTGAAAATCACGTCAAATCCAAATTCACAACTTAATTTGCAGCCTTATAACTGAGCATACAGAGTACGACAAGATAGTGCTATTTTCATACAACGAATTTTGTTCATTTTAATGTTCAAATGGGCAATTTTTATAACGGCTAGCAAAAACATGCTAATGTACACGTAGAAAGGACACCTATGAGCTATCCAACTGAACATACACACTTAAACTGTAGCGTCAAAACATACTGTGAACAAAGAAAAGTCAATTTTGAAATTTCATAAAAATTTATGATGTAGAAATTTAAATATAAATTTGGTTGGATAGCAGCACCTTCTGAATACATTTTATGAACACTTTTGCATATTCTAATACCAGATGATGTAAAATTTTCGAAGATAAATGCTATGATGGGCTTTTCATGTATAATGTGACTGTCCCATCTTATGGATGCCGAAATTATTCTTACTTGCTGTTTTATTAAACATATTTCATTTCCAATCTGAAAATATCACAGAAATCGTTCGGTTTCTTTATTCTACTCATATTGCATACAACTTTATTTTACAACTTTTTATATAATCACCATATGTTTTTGCGACGTTATATTGAATTATCTGCTCGTCAACAAGATTGCTTATTTGAATATTGTAATTTTTGCAGCGTTATATCAAATATGTGAAAAATCTTCTGAGTATTAGTGCCGCTGGCGAAAACTGTGTTCTTTCAACTAAAGCAGATGATTCAACTGGTCAGGTAATGAAGATTTTTAGTATTTTTGTTCACGAGCATATAAATAACTTTCATATCAAGGCTCACTGCCTGAGATAATTTGCATGGTAGCTTAGCTAACATAATTTGTAATATTCTACATTGCGTGATTGTGTTTAAAAAGAATAAGGTAAACTAGAATAAGAGCTGTTAAGGGTTGTTCCCCGACTTTTGCATTCGACGAAAAATGCAGAGTGAGTGGTGACGTGTTGTTACTTGTGGTGTGGTATGGTATTGTGTGGTGTGGTACGTTGTATTGTGGTGTGGTGTGGTATGGTGTGGTGTGTTTTTTTGTTGTGTGTTGTGGTGTGGTGTGGTGTGGGGTAGTGTGGTGTGGTGTTGTGTTGTCTGTTTTATTGACAACTGAAAGTGCGAAATGAGATATATAAAAGAGAACACCTCAAAAACTTTTGCATCAAACGAAACTTCACTGCTGTTCTTTGATTTTATCATATTTAAATTTGTTCAAGTTTTTGCGCAACAAAATGTTACAGCCATTCTATTTATCTGCACAATCTGATCAGTCGATTGCTCAATCATCATTTGAGGGATTAATTGATTGATTGACTGATAAAGTTTCTATTCTTTTTCTTTAATTCTCTTGACTATATTGGTAATTTTAATGTTCAACTGATATCTTTTTCAACATAGCGATCTTATCTACACTCTTCTGTGCTAAAGCTCTTATTTTTGCAATAGCTAAAATTGTTTTTAAATCTTTCTATTAATAAATATATGATAGTCATTGAGATGATAGTAAGGGAATGAACTTCAAAGAATCAAAAGCAAGCAAGTTTCCTTTTTATCTACCAAACTCTTGTAAACTGGCAATAAATCTGAAGTGATCCTTCGAATGAGGTTGGATTTATTACTAATTATTTTCTTTTATTTATCTTTCAGTTTGTTCTGGTTCTCTGTAATGCAATAGGAACTCCATTGGATTCACGTTATATTGATATTGGTGAATAATTTGACCTTCTTCGCTTTTGAAGCAATCATGTTTCAGTTTTAGTTTTGTCATCGTTATAATTCCATATATACAATTTATACGGAGAATTAATACAATGAAAAGATACAATGATGATACAAATGCACACACAAAAACAAATGCAAATATAAATTGAATAAACAAATGGCATGTAAGGAATTGCCTAAAAGAAGAGCTCTCTCAAAAGATAAGCTAAAAGAGAACCCTAACCCTAATCCTAACCCTAACCCCCTCCCCCTCACTCACTGTATTTGTGTGTTACGGCATATGTAGAATACTATTTGATATTTATCAAATGTTTTAAACCCTTTACTATATGTTATGTATGGCATATAATATGTTATTTATTCTAGATTACATGTTCCATTTCATAGATTATATAGAATATACATTACACATATTTTTATTATGAAAAATATTAGGTATTTTCAATATTATATATTATTCATTATAATTCTATTTTTATCAGATGTAATATATATATATATACATCGTATAAAGTATAATTTGTACGATGCTGCATTTACGTTGCCCGTATTGCATAAGGTATATCATATCAATGATCATCCATATAAGCAAAAATGTTGCACCACTGATTGTTGTCAATTCTATGCCCGATGGACATGATAGTAAAATTGTACATAATGTTAATACTTGTCTTTGCAGAGCCTATATATGTCACCATGTCAGTAAATAGCATTGTCGCGTCATCCAAAGAAGCTTTTTATGCTTGGCAATACAAGAGTTCAAAGAAGCTTACAACTTTGGATTTCCAAGCTAGCTCAAGCAAACATGGAAAGAAGGATGGGGGTGAAAGGTTTTTATTTTGATTTTAAATCATCTTTTTCTAGATTTCCATTTCATTTATCTGTTATTGCTTATTGTCTGCCTTTTGGTCTATTTGATAGTTTTCCTTTAATGATACTTAAAACAGAAAGAAGAAGCCTTGGCTTTTTACTTTTGTGAGATTTCACTACTATTTCTGGAAGTGTGATAGCCCATAGTTTTGAATCTTGCTGCAACATCATTTTCAATATTACCTTGAGACTTCCGTTTGACTTTTATTAGCATTAGTCAAATTTCATTGAGAGATTTTCTTGTTGTTTTTATTTAATCATTTTGAACGAGCCATTCTTGTGCTCCTTTCTTGCGTTTTGTTCTGAGAGAAACATGTTCCAATTTGCTTTGTAATTTGTCCATAAATCTTGTCGTCGTCATGAAAATATCCTAAAAATTGTAACATGCCACTGCTTTTTATTAAAATTTTTTGTGTGTGTCAATAGCTCTTGGGTAGACATCACCCTTTGCTCACGCGGAATTATGATTATTCGACAAGGAATCAGTTTGGTATTGACATCCAAAGGCAAAATTTTTGAATTCTCAGATGGAAGTTTCTTTAATCTGGTGCCAAAGCATGGAATGAAATTCCAAGAAATATAAGAATGAGCCCCACAATTTCCATGTTTAAAAGAAACTTGAAGGGATTCCTACAAAGTTAATAAATTCCCAAAAACAAAACACGATCCCAAGGTAGAACAACAACATCTTTATTTTATATTTATCAAATTATTATTTTGTAGAGAAGTAGTTTATTTATATCAAAGCTGACAAGGAATTCGTGTATAAAGATTTAGAAATGAAAAAAAAAAGAATCGTTTTAGTAGTATTGTAGAGTAGTGTTTTGTGTATTGTTCCTTATGTTTTGTGTTAAAGCCTTGTTTTTTGAATTTAAAAGAGGTTTCTTGTTTATCACCCTCAAGTAGTGTCTTCAATGTGACCCATCTGTTTCATTGGATAAGCTACAAAACAGCGTGATGTGTCATTTTCAGGTTGTATCACATTGACGATGTACCATCTGGCGCTGGAGAAGGTGTGGTGGATTACAGAAGAGCCATGTCTGTAAGTTTGTATTAATGGTTTTGATAAGTATCATACATAGGTTCTTTTCTGCTTTTTAGCTTTATACTTTATACTAAATTTTTTGAATACAGTTATCTTACTATACGTTATCCAAAACTCTTAAAGTGCATATCCCTCTTCTACTGAGAGGACAAGTCAGTATTGTTTGCAATTTTGCTTCCATCAGTTTCATCATGAATGTACATTGTTTGTACTTTTTATGCTTATACTGGCGGAGTGTCTGGAACTTTTGCTTTTTGTCATAGGTCAGATATTTTGGCGTTATTGTTAAACTCTAAAGGCTAATGATCACGAGTTGATACGTTGAATATATGACCCTTCACATGACACCTATAATCTTTCAGCCTTTTAGTTGCAGGTTAATGAATACATATCAAGTTTAAAAATGGCAGTTCCTTCAAACACAGTTTAGATCTCCCTCCTCCCTACATGCATTCCCTTGAGTCATGTTACACTCCAAACTATTGTACCTCTCCTATACCCTAGAGTAGGATGCATACATACCCTGTCTCGAACGTTTCGATTCTTCATCGGCACTTTGCTTCAATTTTCATCATTCTAATTCGAATTAATTTTAAATCTATTCTCCCTTTTAGCCAACGAATGATCCAATCTGCTGCATTTGTGCTTCAGAGAAAGTTTTGATTGTTGTAAGTTATTGTTGTTAAACATTAAATTGCAATTGATAATTGTTTTTTTTTATATATCACTGGCCATTTTGTAAAGGTGAGCGCTCTGTGTTAAAGTGACGGTCAATTAGCAGATGAAATTGTCGGAAATAATATCGAGTTTGAAAATGAAAATGATAGCGAAAATAAACACGCAAATGCAAATTAACCAGTACAAGGAATTAATCGTTGGCCAAATAGAACAAGTGGACCACCTGTACGTTTTGGACATTCCGGTCCGTTGAACTGGATTCCTTGATAACATCATTTACAAAGGGAAGTGATGCTATATAGTTAGTGACTTTTTATAAACCGCCTGCGCTACGAAGAAAATTATTTGTCCATACATTAAAAAAGATCAATAAGCCAGGGTGAAATATTAGATACATAATAGATTAATAAATAGTAATTATCATCTGGCCATGTTTGCGTTGTACTCTAGCAGCTTTGCGTTGTTCCTTATCTCCGTTACTAACATACATCGTCACAAGGATTTTTCGAGAATCCGGTCGCAGCCTGCTATTTTGTTATATACTTTACTTGTTAAAAGACCATTTCTTTTATAGTCGTCTGTATATAGAATCTGTAATGCGCTGTGTTATGTTTTTGATGTGTGGGCAAAATGGACTTATATTCTCCAGTGATTCTCTTCTCTTTCTTCTTTGTGAATTCAGAGAATATAGCAGCAAGCATTGGCCACTTAAAGAAATCAAATTTTATGTTTATATTTTGCAGGGCCGTGAGTCAGGAACCATTCATCGATATTCGCTTCCAAAATTGGGTCTTGAAATGAAGCATGTGTTGAATTGCAGACCGTTTCAGATGTCATTAAACTGCTCATCAAGGTAGATCACAAATGTGGTGACTTAATTAGGTGTTTTCACTCTCCTATGTCTTTGTTGTCAATATTCAGCAGTAGCGGAAACTTGGTATTACAATAGTGTTTTGTTCTAAAGCAATAGAAAAGTGTGATGTCATCTTTGCAAAACAATAGGCTTGAATATTTGGCCAAGTGTCCGCCGCTGATATTCAGTTTCTATTTTATTCACCTTTTCCTTTTCTTTTTGCAGTCGCTTGGCTATCATTGATATTGCTGGTGTTCTCACATTCTTCGATCTGGTAATATAACATTTATATACGTAATGTAATGGATTATCTACTATGAAATAATAAATTTGGGTGGAGGAGCTCAACTTGAGACTAGGTTCTGATAAATCAACACGGCATCAGTTCTGGCATAAAGCAACGAGTCACTCCTGCGGCTATGCAGTGTCATCGATCGACAGGAATTCACGCCAAGGGACGCTATCCTGCCTTACTCAGCATCATCATCATTGGAATTACCGTATTCTAGAGGGCAGCACTTATATGCTAGATGGTTAATCAATGAAATGATTTATTTGCATTGTAAGAGAAAAATCAAGCGGTTAGAAAAGATCTCCAATTATTTTGCTGCAAACGCGTCTCAGTATGTGAAAAGTTGGAAATATGGGATTTGTATACAGATGCGGGTCGAAGATCACCAATGAAATTGGTGACACTGCTTGTTTGTGGACGTACTGAACAGAAAAAAGAAAATTTTCATTTTATACCACTAGATTTCTACCGTTATCAGTTAGAGATAATTTACATAAACATTTACAAGTGTATTTTTCTTAACAGACAGTGAAAAAGACTGATTCCTCAGGCGATACTACTGTCGGTGAACAACTTAAATTTGAAAGAAAAGATGTTTGGGACATGAAGTGGGCAGAGGTAACGTCAATAGAACATTTGTGCGTGTTCTCTGTCAACGTAGCATACTATTATATCGTAATTCAAGTGCCTAGGCCGAAATGGCCCTTAATTGCAATAACAAAACATATATGCTAAATGTAAAAGGAAAGCTGAATAAGAAGCAAATGCAACTAAACTGTAAATTATTAAGGATCGATTTTAAATGGCACTAGGTATGCTTAAAAATTGGGATCTTTTTCAGGAGGTGTTATTGCAGAAATTCCCCAAGCGTTTTTTAATCATATAGTCCTCTTGTTTCATTAGCCAAGTCAATATATTTAATTCGTTTAACATAATCTTTATGGGAAGCATAAATCTTTCGGATGTATTCCAAGAATTTTAGACCCGGTCGAAAACTAATGCAACTTTTTGCAGTGGTTAAAATTTGTTTCTCCGAAAGGCAAAAAGTACAATTAAATACCATATAACTATGAATCTATTGAAAATTCAGTAGTGCAATCACTATACTCCTGATCATAAGATTCCGTCTCAAGAGGTCTAGGATTCTTTTTACATAATTATTCGCTCGGATTCTTTTCATTTTGGTGGTCAAAGTATTTCTTGGGACCAAGTTATTAAAGTGGCCGATACTTTTTTCAATTGTGGTTTTCAATTATTGTCTACCATTGGTCATTGTCTTTATATAGTTTATTTATGTTTTCAGGATAATCCAGAACTGTTTGCAATGATGGAGAAAACAAGAATGTACGTTTTTAGAAGCCTAGACCCAGAGGTAGGTTTCATTGACCTTTCAGCATTTCCATGTTGGAAGTCATTCAGAGATGGTATATGAATACTACTGCATGGCTGTTGGCTGCACTAAAGGATTCAAATCAGTCATACTAATATTTCGCATCATTTCACCAAGTATGTTAAAGCTTTTTCTGGGAACTAGGAAAATAAAGCAAGCATTTCTGTGAAAAGAACGTAGTTTAAATCTGGTAGCAGCATATGAACATCGAGGTAGTTGTTTAATTGTCTCTGCTAACATCTTACGGCTCTTAACTATGCACGTATAGTTAGTTGGTCATTAGTTCATCAGCTGTAGCTATTGCGAATGCAAAATCAGATTTTTTTAAAAATAAATTTGAAAATATTTTTTGATCAGATTCTCAAGTTTTTTGGGAACGTAGTTCCGTTTTTTTTTACGTCCACAGTCTACAGAAGAGATGCTAAATCAATAACAAAAGTCATGCGAGGACAGGTTATAATATTGTCATTCTTCCTTTTTTGTAGGAGCCGATACTATCATCTGGATATATTTGCCAATTTAATGATCTTCAGATAAAGTCTGTGCTCTTAGATGAAGTAATGAAGGTTAGTGATTTGCTAAATGTCTTAATGTAAAACTTTCAGAGGAAGCTCAATCCTGAATGATTTAATAACTTAACTTTTCTTAAGTGCAACTTGGGTCCTTCTGATGATGGCAAATATATTTAAAATTGTTCGAAAATTACAAAGTGAAAAGGCAACCCAATTTTAAAAAAATAAACGCTCTGGACTCTAAAGAAATAGCATTTCATGGTTTTGATCAACTTATTGGTTTGATCGAGTTAACCTGCTTCTTTTTGATTATAAACAATTGTTGTTTCTATCGATATCAATTTGATCAATATGATCTTTTTAATGAGTACTTGTCACGTTTTTTTGGTTGATGTGATTCAGGGGATCATTTTGTGGGAAAGCATGTCACATTCAGGATGCACAGCTTCTATGAGCTTTTGTATAGGATCATGTTACTTTCCTCTTTTTGATTGTAAGGGGATCGTTAAATATATAGACATGCTGTAGTCCTTTCTTTCCTTAAAACGTTATGATGACGAAATAGCTCCAAAATGTTTCATTACAATTGTCTGTATTGTTCTCAAAGAATTACAGTTATAACCCATAGTAATTGCCCATACCAAACTGATTTCGTGTTCCCCATAAACCTTGCAAAATACCATCATAAAAATATCCCCGACAGCTGGAAGCCCTAATATCTCTAAAATACGCTGTCTCAAACCTTTTTACAATTCGAGCATTGACTATCTCGGCTATTTCTTCTCGTTAAATCGAACGTTTGATGCAGTAAGGGCAAATAACTCAACGAAATCTTAGTAAAATCACTACAATAGTTGAAACGGAATCGACAGCGAAACAAAACAAAATGATATTAAACTTTTTCCATGAAGAGCCTACAATGCAGTGAACTTTGAATCTTTGTTTTTTCTAATATTGCTGTTGTTGTTGTTTTCATGAAAAACCTCTCGATACAGTTTACTAGGACTGAATACAGTTTTTTTTTTAAATTTGAGTTTCCGAAAGCCTTAGCAACTCGAAACATTTCTTTTGGTATTGTGAATGCTCGAGGTATCGGAAGTTTTCTGTATGTATCATAATCCAAAGTTCATCAATGTTTATTAATTTCTGTCGCCATTGTCTTATATTTGTACTATGGCTTTTTCACACATGCATTAACAATAGCTGCAGCCATGTTCTTCACCAATACCTCTATAATCATATACCTTTATATGCTCTCAGCTACTAAAGCAGTTCATTTTGATTTGATTGCATCATTATTATTATTTTTAATGATAAATTCTCATGGATGTATATATTTTAGGATCCAGGCAATCCCGCAAGAGAGAATATTATTGACTTTGAGACAAAGGTATTTCATTGCTTTTTTTGCTCTTATCCATATTTTTAGTCGTTTATATTCATTAAATGTTGAAGTTCCCTGATGTTTTTTTAGCATAGTTGTTCCTGCAAACATACTAAATTTCCCAAATTCCTACCCTAATTTAACCCACTTACCTAGCTTTGACTTCTCCCCATAATGCCTTTTTATATCATGAAGTTACACAAAAAAATCGATTCCAAAAATGAGGCATTCTTTTAAATGTTTTTTCGTAACCTTTATTCTTTCTCATTCTGTAAGAGACAAAAGTATCATATATTTCGCCTCAGTTGTTTAGGCAGTGCAGACGTTGTTTTTTATTGTTAACCTTCTCGTAACCTTTTTGTATTGGTTTACTGAGAACGTCTGCCATTTTAGTCTTTAAGAGACACAAGAGATTTGCTTGAGAAAGTTGGAATAGAAGATGCTTACCAATTCATATTGGAGAATTCACACCCTCGACTTTGGTAAGTAACATTGTTAATTAGTTATTGCAGATCATTGTAAAGTATGTTGACACTGCATTATTGCAATACGACCCAACCTTTAGTATCGGGTGCAACTGCATGGTTGATGAAAAATCAAGATAATGCAGCTATTGCAGTTAATGCAGTTATTGCAGATCATTGTAAAGTATGTGACACTGCGTTATTGCAATACAACCCAACCTTTGGTATCGGGTGTAACTGTATGGTTGATGAAAAATCAAGATAATGCGGCTGACAATGTGTTGTGCTGGAAAGCTGATAAGGTCAGAAAATTCTCGATTTCTTGCGTCTCATTAAGCCTCTTATTGATGTCCATTTTTGAGAGCTGCTTCGTTCTCAGCATTTCGTCGCTGTAAAGCCTCATGACTGTATATTACCAAGGACCCTTTATTAGATAATATAACTGCGTTTTCATGTGGACGTCTCTGGTACTTGTCCTTTAACTTATCAAAACCATTGATTTTCTATCATGTTATTAGAGTGAAATTAACAAGTCATGATGGTGCTTGTTGGGTAGCAATGGCGGACACTTAGCCAAATATTTGGGGGCAAGTCTATTGTTTTGGTAGGATGACATCACACATTTCCATTCTTTTACAACAAATAACTATTGACTTCCAAAATAGTGGGGGTGCCACCACCCCCTCGCCCCCCCCTCAGGTATCCGCCACTGCTGGATAGTACTCTCTCTGCAGCGATGATAAACCTGTCTTTTCATGTAATCGTTTTTGATAATTGTCCTTTGCCTTCTAAAAACCATTGTTTTAACCCCTTGATTTTATAAGCCTGCGGTTTATGTAAGTAAAATAAATTGTTCATGATTGTGCACGTTTTTAGCACTTTCTCTCCAGCAATAATGAACCTATCTTTTCATATTGACGTGTTTGATAATTGTCCCTTGCCTTCCAAAAACCATTTTTCTCTACAGCTCAATATTATAACACAAGGGTTTATAATTCTTGAATTTATTAAAGTGAAATATATTGTTAATGATTCTTTGTATTGGCAGTTCTTTCTCTCCTACGATAATCTTTTATTAGTCTTTGGACAATCTCATATTGAACTCGTTTGCACATTTTTCAAAATCCCTTTGAAAGCGCCCCCGCAATGAAATCTTTGTAATGTTAATGTTTTGTCCCTGTGTTCATTGTAGGAGACTGTTAGCCGAGGCTGCTCTGGAACGGCAGGATCTTGAAGTTGCTGAAAAGGCATTCGTGAGATGCCAGGATTATCAAGGCATTAAATTTACCAAGAGGATTGCTAAACTCGATGTAAGAATATCAACATTTGTTCCTCTTTTGTTTTAATTTGTCATGACAATCTTGGATGAAATGACAAAGCTTCAGTTATGAAGAAGTGCTGTTTTTGCAAGCGTCGCATAAAAGGACTCCTGACAACAAATTCTATATAAAAATTTCAAATCAAAGCAAAATGAAGTAAGAACTTAATCCCACTTTGACATAAGATGACTTGCTATGATATTTGAAGCATGTTGTAACCCATTATTCACTTTTTTCATGCTTTATTGTATGGCAACCACTGCATTAACACTGTGCACATTATATGTATTACACCAACAGAGTTGTCTTGTAAACATGCATATATTGCTTAGGGATCAGGTCAATGTGAAACTTTTATACATTTTTCTCGCTTTTCTTTCTTCTCTAAGTTGCCGTAGAGACAGTAAAGGTTCTTAGAAATGTTTACAGTATTTTATTTACTGCGATACTCCCTATTTTGATCATATCATTATAAGCAAATGATATGATTGTTGTAGGTGTGCACATCTAATGTAACTAATATGCTTATTTGTTGAGTATTTCTACTGAAACGGTTCTTTTCATATAAACGTTTAATATCTACAACCTCATGTCCGTTGGCAATAAACGAATATTACTTATTTTAGAGCGAAGTTAAAAAGTCAGCCGAAATTTCAGCCTACTTTCAGCGTTATGAAGAAGCAGAGCGTATTTACCTCGATATGGATAGAAGGTTTTCATCGATTTTTCTCTATCTCTATTGAGTTTCAATCACAGTCACATACTTTATGTTTTTTTTAAGGAAAAAACCCTTTGGCTAAGTATTGCCCCTTTAACTGTGCAAGTAAAGGCCTTTCTACGAAACGAACATTTGCAAGTTAATACGGCATGTAATTATTCTAGCTAATGTTACAAGCATTTTTTTCTTTTTACCAATATTAAATATTACTTATTGTTGAACCTTGTGTACAAAAACCTCGAAGACATTCTTGTAATTGAAAATATCCAAGAAAATCGAATTTGCTTTTGCGAATTGTCTTTTACACGATTTTACCTTTTTGCTGATATTTTTTGCTGCTTATCGTTAGGACATTACTCATAAGCACCTCTTCACCATTGCACCTCTTCACCATTCATCTATCTCCGTATTCATCAGTGTTAAGTATCTGGAGATGCGTGATACAATGGAATAGTCCATTTAAAGCAACCTTTTGATTTTCCAGAGATCTTGCTGTTGACTTACGAATGAAGCTGGGGGATTGGTTCAGAGTGGTCCAGCTGCTAAAATCTGGCAGTGCTGGAGGTATCCAATTATCTTTTTGCCATAAAAACTCTCATTTAAATTGTATCAAGAACTGTAGAATTTATTCGCACACTGTGAAGTTCTGAATTAAACACCGACTGATTCCCTCGGTTATAAAGAGTATTCAGTCGCAATTATAATGCGAATAATACTAGCTTCAGTTTTTCATCAGCTATCATAATGATATGCATAGCAAACGACCTTTTACTTCCATAAATGTGTGGCCCAGATTTGGATGAAAATAAATCCCTAAAATGGAAAGATATCGTTTTTTCAAACCTCTTACATCCTTCAACGATGTGTAAATACATCTTATGACCTCCAGAACATTGACGAATCGATCATTCAACCGTGAAGTTGACCAAACAAAGAAAAACTGGAGGGCTACACTCTTTAAACATTTGAAAAAAAAATGAAAAACATTGTAGATCATTGATCATCCACTGAGGGAACTCATTTTCACTCACATTTAATAAATGAGGCTTGGAGTTAAGAGATAGAGGAGGAAAGTTGAGACATCGGACAAGTCCATGGACAGATGCCAATTCTAACTTCAAGCTTTTTATCTGTTATAGATGATACATTGTTGGAGAAAGCCTGGAACTGTATAGGAGATTATTACGCTGATCGCCAAAAGTGGCAAAAAGCAGTAACATATTATGTTGAAGGCCGGAACCAGGAGCGATTAGCAGAATGCTATTATATGTTGGAGGAATATGAAGGCCTTGAAAAGCTTTTGAATTCTTTGCCGGAGAATCACAAGCTTTTACCAGTAAGTATAAACAAGCAGTAAATCAGCCAGTTTATGTCTTTTCTAGACCCGCTTGTCTTGTTGAAAAAGTTCAGCTAGTTATTGAGGAGAGATATGCGAGTCAAAACTTCCTCATGCATTCTATCTGATAATAATAATAATAATAGTGCTAACAATATACATGTTTATGAAGGGTAAATACTTTATCAATAATAGAAAATATTGTCATCAACAAGGGCCCTGTTGAAATAAATTATAATAAAAATTAATGATATTAATCCTGATAAAATGTAAAACTGG
Source organism: Catostylus mosaicus (assembly GCA_964019065.1). Classification (NCBI taxonomy): domain Eukaryota; kingdom Metazoa; phylum Cnidaria; class Scyphozoa; order Rhizostomeae; family Catostylidae; genus Catostylus; species Catostylus mosaicus. The sequence goes on along the minus strand of OZ025189.1, from coordinate 5,742,653 downwards.
TTGAGGTCATCATGAAATTACTTTCGAAAAATCGTTTCAACAAGAAATCTTATTTACAGGAAATCACTTTTAATCAAAGTACTCCATAAAAGCATTGGTCTAAGCCAATACGGTCTTCTGATTCTTCCTTTGGAATATATAGAGAGCATAGAGTTTAATTCTAGAGTTATTCATGAAAATTGATAGTTGGTGTTCTTTATGCAATGAAAATACCTCATTTTTGCAACACAAGGCAGCATTTAATGTAATGAAATATTACATTTGTTATAGATCACGATTAATTTTCCCATTTATTTGATTTCCAATTTTGTTCTATCAGCGGCTATTTAAAAGTCGTCATGTTTCAGTCTCTTGCAGAAATGTTCATGTCTGTTGGCTTATGTGAGCAAGCTGCCCTCGCTTTCGAGAAATGCAGTAAAGTTAAAGAGGCTATTGATTGTTGTGTTCTTCTGAACCAATGGGACATGGCCATTAGCCTCGCAAAAGAGCATAATATCAGAGAAATCGATTCATTACTCGCAAAGTATGCAGCTCATTTATTGGAAAAAGATAAAAAGTTGGAAGCAATTGAACTGTATCCTTTTCCTATTCAAAAACTTTTATTTGAAATTGTACTCCAATCAAATGCCATTTCTTAGGCCCCTTAACCAAGCTAGGTTGGATTATAAACGATTTGCCAGACCCACTCGGTACTAAGCAGTGGCGGACACTAGGCCAAATACAGGGGGGGAGGGGGAAGGGAAAATCTATAGTTACTCTATTGTTACTATTAAGATTACATCACACATTTCCATTATTCTAAACAGCTCTATATTATTGATACAGCAAGCATGGAATACAACCCCTGAACTCGCGCTTTTCCGAACACTAATGATTTATCAATCGCCCCACTCCCTAACTAACTTGTTTAAAAAGACGTCCAGCCATACCAATTGTTTACAATATCAATCTCTATCCGCTTATGCAGAGGGCTACTTTAGCTAGTTTATACAAAACGCCCGGCAAGAAGACGGGACATCTTCATGTAGTGGGGAGCTGTCTCTGCTTCAAAGTCATTATCTGTCTTCTATAAAGAGTCAACGCTAATATTATGAGTAGTGAAATTCTTCAAATACATTTCACCAAAAGTGTCATCGCTTCGTAGTTATGAAATCAGTTATTATATACAATTGACGGTTCAAGTTTTACCAACACGCTAGCAAGCAAGCAGTATTATTGATTATATGATGTTGGGTTTTTCTGTCTTGTGTTTTGATATGTTTCCTTGACAGATTTTAAAGATATAGAAAGGCCAACAACTTTTTAGCCGCTGCGAAGCTTTTATTTCAGGTAATTATTGTTAAAGACATTGATTCATTTTCAAAAGCGAGGGTGTACCCTAATACTTTCCTGCTACATTATTGGAGTCCGCATTGATTATATAAAAGTTACCACTTATTGAGTTTTTACAGCTATCTGCATATCAGAAGTGGCTTCTTGCAAGTACTTGATATCAAATGAACATAATGTGAACGTAACAGATGAAAAATTACCTCTATTCAATCAGTGTTTTCCCAACTCGCTGCTTTATTACAAATAGGCAAAAATGGCAACAAGGGCCTGCAAACTGGAACTTATTACTTCATAGCATCGTAATTTCGGGATCGTTCCGTTATAACTATCCTAAAAAAATAGTTTTCGGAAGCAACATTTACATACATTAAAATTGTTTTTTTTAAAACTAGCCTATTACAGACAATGACATGTCATCTGTTTTATAGCGTGTATCAAACCTTCGATGTACGTTATATGTCTCCCATCAGCTCTCTTTTCATGTTCTTTTTTCAGCTATAAGTTTCTAAATAAGGTCCACTCTGATGATATGATCAACAGACTTCAATTGCATCTATCTTTCCTAGCACTTTTTACCTAAGATGAGCATTGCAAAAGATTAGCATAAGCAATTCAATAAGAGAAGAGAAAAGTATTTGATAGAATCGAAAATTATTTGTCCTTCCTGCAATTATTTATTGTTTTCCTTTGTAGTTGGCTGAGCAAAACGCGAAATCGAGAACGAATCCTTCAAGATCAAAAAAGCTATATGTTTTAGCAGCCCTCTTGGTAAGCCTTTTTAAAGCGCCTTTTTACTGCAAATTTTCTTTTCACTATGTGTTAGCACTGAATTTTTTGAAACGCATGGGAAGCAAAAAGATAGTTGAGCATAATGAATAGCATTTCCATGCAACACTTTATCCACAGTATGAAAGATATAATCCGTTTGCTGATTTTTGAAGTATATCTTGTAGCCAGTGGCGGGAACTTGGCCAAATTTTTTTTTTTGGGGGGGGGGCAAGCCTATTGCTTTGAAAAGATGACCACCACATCACATCCTCTTGTGCCCACTGTTTACATTTGAATCTTGAAAGCTATTATTGTTTTTCAGCACTTTTAAATCTTAAACAGCCTTTTCATCATCATTAAAACAATGAAAACACAAAAATAGATTGACTGTTACTATGCAATGACAAGGAGGCATCTAGGTCACACTTTGGATGATAGTAACAATTTAAGTTTTTCTGCAAACAACACAGGTTGCTTGTGTTCATGCTTAAACCTAACTCAATTCTTTTATCCCCTGAATTTTAGATTGAAGCGCATCACGAGTACGTGAAGAAGAATTCCCAAAAAGCGATGGCTGACAATGGACGAACCAGCAGAAAGGCAGACGCCAACTCGGCCTTGGCTGGTTTGTTAGAAGAAGACAGGTCAACAAGTGATATTATTGTGATTGATAATGCATGGAGAGGAGCTGAGGTAACTTGATCAAATCGTCAAAATAAATCAATTTAGATTGAATTACGTTGATGTGAGGGTTAGGGACGTTTTAGTTTGTATTTATCTGCAAGGACCCTCCTCACCCACGTCGCAATGATACAAAGTCACGTGACATGAGCGTGCCTTGAGGTTTGAATGGGAACTCTATAATCGAACTCTGAAGTTTTCAAAAATGAAAATCATAACATATCTACGAGGAATTGTAGGAATTGTTTTGATGAACTGCGAAGAAAATCTAGACGTCTCCTTAAACGGTCATGCCTCTATCAATAAATAGATAGTGGGCTTACTATATTGTTGAATGCTAAAAATTCTGATCGTAAAAGGACATTTTGAAAACACACCTTTATTTCAACGAAAACTGAATTTATAAGCCAGCTACAGCTACAGTTATTTCCCAATTTACATTCCTGGTCCACTGTCTTTCTACCCAAGCTATAGATTCCACAGAACAAAAGAATGTGAAGGAGCACGATATGAAATGAAGATTGATTGGAATGAATTTGTATATTATCCATTTTTAATGCCCTTCTAATGAGCATTATCTATTATGACTAGGCCGTGTCTATCTTGCAGACAACTCTCTCCTCGACTAGTTTACCTATTGAGACAGGTCTTTCTTTAAGAAATTCCCTACATATAAACTTTCCTGATACTTTTGTTATTTTACTTGTTTGCATCTACTTATTGTATTTTAATTTTAGTTGTATTTTCCATATCTTTCTTGTCGCCTTGTTAGCATTAATACTTTTATTCACACTAGGTTAATTAATATCTAAATTGCTTGTATGTTGTGGAATTTTAAACTAGAACTGACCTAAACTGAATTGAACAACTCTGTCAACTAAATTATGTCTCTTTTTGCAGGCCTTTCATTTCTATTTGTTGGCACAAAGGCAATTGTTTGAAGGCAAACCAGAAGCTGCACTCCGAACTGTAAGATTCTCTGTCATATAAAAATTAATATAAAAATTAATCGCCAGCTGTGGCTCAAATAGTGCTTCCATGCTTGATGCAGTCCCCACCTGTGAGGAGCATAAAAATTAGGCATAATAATTTTGTGTTTATTAATTGACTTCACTGGTCTATAAAAAACATATTTGAATTTCTATGCTAGTTCTGTGTAGATGGCAACCTTTGTGATGTTTCAGCCTGTAGGCTCCTTCCAATACAAAATATTTTTTCTACACTTGCAATCAACCATTATACCCTTATTATCATTTATGATAATTATACAGCAGGCTGAAGGGACCATGCGATAGGATGCAAGATACAATGTCTATCCCCATGGCCTTAACGCACAATGCTGCAATATGCCAAGACAACCACTGGAATGATTAGCAAATTAAAATTTAGAGCACGTAGTCGCAAGATGTTTGACCAAGAAAATCTTGTTGTAGTAGTGTCGAAAAGTTTTATCTGAGTAATCTTTATTATGTACCATTATCCAAATAGCCTCCTGTGTTTTATTCGTTTATTTAGTTTCTTCAGCACCAGATTACCATGATTGATCTTTTAATCTTTTCAGGCTATTCATCTAAGTGATTATGAAGACATCATTAGTCCTGCAGATGCCTATTCAATATTGGCCTTAGCCGCTGCTGCAAACAGAGCCTTTGGTGTTTGCTCGAAGGTTGCACGAATACTGTTTTTCGAAATATATTTTTGATCACATTGGAAATATTTTTTCCAACTGAATGCTCTAAATTCCAAAGTAGTCAATTTTTATCAATGGCTCTAGTACTTTCCAAATGGAATGGCATTTGGCACTGGCTGAATGTCTCGGGTGTCTTTAAACGTTTGAAAATGATTAGCACCAGGGTATCATAGTCATGATGTGATTTTTTTGTCAATTTCATTGGACTCTCATGACCAGCTTTTAGTGTTAAAAACTTTTGATGTTGATTATTATTATGATTATTATTATTACTATGAATACTAGTATTAGAAATGTCTGCAGGTGTAATAAGAATCGAAACCTTTATGTTGTTGTTGCTAATCTACAACTCATTAAAACATTGGTTATGTTACGTAAGCCAAGAAGAATACATGATTTCAAATTTATATTTCTATTTAGTTTTTGATTATTCGTGTTTTTAACAAGTAATTTGAATATGATAGAGAAGGCATTTTGATGTTATTTTTGTTTCATCTAAGTAGTGCTACATGGAAAAAGATAATTCTCTTTGAAAACCAGCTTTTTGTATAGGAGGCGTTAGGAATTTTCTGTGAGTCTTTTCGAAATCCAGCTTTGCATAGAGAAAGCTGCAAATATTTGTATGAGTTCCACGTAAGAGCCTTGTTGATTAAGCGATTTTCTTTATAATTGGAATATCATTGGAAATGAGCTTCACCTAAAATGGGAGGAAAAAACGACGACAAACCACATCACGTTGACAAATCAAGCATTTTCAACGTCTGAATTTGTAACATGGTATAATCAAACACTAAAACAATGCCTGTCTTACTTTTGCTAATCTGCTCGAGGTGTCAACATGATGTGGTTTGTCGTTGTTCTTTTCCTCCGATTTCTTTATTAATTGATTAAAAAATATATATGTTTAACTAAGAAGCAATTCGGGGTAAAATATTCAAATTTAATTAGCCCTTGGGGATTTACAGTATTGTTTATGGTTTCTTCAATTTTGCCTGCCTGGTTGTAAGTTCCCTCTAGAATCCAATAGAGCTTGTGAAACATAATATTTGGTTTTTCTGATTACCTCATGGCATTAAGTTGTATTGTGCTCTTTGCCATAAAATGCTTATTTACAAATTATTATTCAGCTGCATGTTAAATTGAGTATATTTTTGTTACATATTTACTCTTTTGCAGGCCTTCATTAAACTTGAGACATTATCAAATGCAAGCGAAAATCAAAAACTTTATGAAGAATTGGCATTGGAGATTTTTACCAAGTACGTGTTTTTACTGAAACTGAAACTGATACTGAAATTGAAACTGAAACTGAAACTGAAACTGAAACTGAAACAAAATGGCTTCCAGTTTACTTATCCTAGGATATTGGTGTAGGCTTCAGAAAATGCCCTCATAAAACAAGATATAATATATATTTTTTGAAGCAAATAAGGTGCATTAGGGGTTCTAATTATCTTCTGAGCCTTTATTTCACAGTTCAGCTTTACATATTAGATTGCTGTACGCTTGGAAGAAACTTACTTCGCCACCATTTTGCATTGTTTGTCTGCTTCGACAAGGAGACTGCTATTTTCATGTGATCAGTATAAACCAGCCATCTTTTAACCAATCAAATTTTCGGATAATTACATACATATCAGCATCAAGTCAATGGTTTCAAAGAGGAGTGCATGCAACTTATTGATATATGAACACGCTGCCTTCTCTTTTTATATATATTTGTCTCTATTTTAGGCACACTCCAAAGGATACTCGTCCCAGTATTGTGGAATGCACTTCTTGCAGCAGCCAGATCCCTGATTGGTAAGTATTTCTGCAGTATAAAAGATATATTGCATGTTGATTGCAATGGAAACAGCTATCGCGGGCCCATTTTGGCTATATCACACCCAGTTGGGCTCAATCACAAAGCAAGAGGTTGATGCAAATCTGTGATCATATCATGGGGCAAAATGCCCCTTTTCCTGATGATGTCACAATATTGTTCTCGACCTGTACAGATGTTACTAAAATGTTACAATGATATTTAGCAAATTTAATTTAATTTCTTTATCTAATAATGTCTAAAGGCATTTTAACCCTTTCACACTCGCATATATTTCATTCAACTGTGTAAAACACAAAAAACCCCGCTTTTCAGGGGATAGCATAGTCAGAGTAATTATTTGAAAGCGTACACTATTGCAGAAAACTACCATCATAACATTTGCAATTCTTTGCACTTTACCCCTGAAGAAAAATGTCTCATTGGGGCATATGGCCCTTCCGGGTGTTAATGTGTTAAAGAGCAGATTTTCAATGTTAGGTTCTCTAACACCGTATCAGTAAATTGTCCTTTTCTCGCTTCCCTGTTGGAGTGAAAGGGACTCTGATTTTAAGATTGGGTGTTCCTCTTTTACTAGTTTTAAATACAGAGCTTTAAAATCCCATTTCAAAGCCATCGAGACTGCACATGATATAGATTTTAGGGCAGGACTGTGCCAGCTGAGGTCGAAAGCATTGTCAGTTTGCGGCATGCTTTGCCATTAGCGACCGTTCATTATTTAGGCCTTAGGTTGGCACTGATAAGAAAAAAAATATCATCACTTTTTCTCAGTTGCCCAACCTTTGAAAAAATCAAAACATATTTATTACCCAACCAAGATCATGCCAGAAAAAAGTTTTTCCCAACCTTGAGGTGCATGTTTCCAATTTATTTGGACTATTTCAATCTCACATCTGCATTATTGATCACTAAAGTGACGAAGAAAGTGTAGATATGGGTAACAGTGATTCTGACATAAGTTTGATTTCTCGACAGTTTTCAGACACTGTTGATAAAAACTTCTTTTCATATTTTGTGATAATGATTTTTTGCTACCCAACCCTTTCGCAATCCTAATAAAATGTTGCCCAACTTTTTACGTACCCAGAAAATGAATTGCCCAACCAATTTCTCTAGAATGGTCTCTTATATCTAACAGCATTATGCTTCTTTTTAAATATACGACTCCATTTCTAATAATTTTACCGTTGCAAGGTATTCACTTATCCTTGTTTATGTTGAATATGTTACCCTTTTGTCTTCAACAGGTCAGTTTATTGTCCAAACTGTGACACAAAGTTTGCTCCGTGCATCGCAAGCGGAAGACCACTCTTAGATTACCAATTCTGGATGTGCCGTACATGCAAACACAAGGCCTACGAAGAGGAAATAAGTAGCCATTTAGCATGCCCTCTTTGTCACTCTCAAGTTTAATTAGTGTTAAGATTTCTTGATTATATTATCACTTGAAAGATGCTACCTGGAAACAATATGAAAGCAGACTAGACGACTTCTGAACTAATTTTCATCTTAAAACTTGAAGCAAAATATTGAAGCTTAAAAAGTTGCACTTGTAAAATCCTTTAGATGTAAATTTCATATAACTTTAACAAACAAGGGGCTCTTGTTTACCATATCGATCCAATGCAGGCAGGGGAAGGGGCTGTTTATAGAGAAAATGACAATTTGGGAAAGTATTCACTGTGAGATTAACAATTTCTGTTATTAAGGTTATTTGCATATTGGCTGCGATCACGCCGTATACATATGGTATTTACGACTATTGCGATAATTTATGTAGATAGAGTTGAAATATAATATATCTATGGTAAGGAATAGCATTCTCATGAGAGTATTTACTAAACTCAGTTGATGTCTGGCTTCATTATTGAAATCTTGAGAGGGACTTCAACCTCATAAACACCCCATTTCCATTTGGCATGATGTCTCATTTGCATACCACTCTTCGAATTATTTCTTCAGAAACTCTTTAGCAGGGCCATTCACTGTGATGTCTAAGGTGATCTGTCAGGTTCGCCAGGACGTAAACCCATGCAAATCCATTACTTTCAAGATTATATTGGTATCTCTTGTCTTCTAATCCTTAAAGACGCCAAATATTAATAAATTTTTTGCTCGACAGGCAAATTGAGCTGAACTTTCTTCTTTACAACACAAGGGAATACAATCTTGGTCAAATGCTGCAAAACTTTTTCTTCGTTACTCCAATGATTTGGAGTGTATGTGAGATCAAATCCACCAGGAAAAGTAGCATCTTTTGAAAGGCATCTATCAGTACAGCCTTCGTAGATTAATTGCGTCGGCAAAAAGCTTCCGGATTTAGTGACGACGAAAGCCCCTTTGATTTGCCTTTTCTTGCCTTTGCCAACTAAGGGTACACTGAAAACGCCTTTGTAATGATTTAGAGTATTATTTGAAACACAAACACATGGCAAAGGTGTCTGGTCCAATTTACGAAGTCATCCAGTACCTGGTATCTCGCTTGCAAAATCTTCATTCTCCGCTGGATATCCAGACTTATTTCCTGCAGCATCCCCAGTTCAGCAACAGGAATTCTCGCAGTTGTTACCATCCTCCGAGAAACTTTGTGACCAGTTATATAAATTCTGTGGAGAATTTGACTTGTGCAATCTGCACTCAGAGATATATTTCCCCCATCCTCACAGTGCAGTGATCATTTGCAAGAACTAAACCTTTCACTACGGCGTTGATCAAAGAAGATGAGGCAGGGGACAAATGAATTTTAGACCAATAAATTTTCGAATGTTTGCCAGGGAGTTAGTCACGCAAAATTTTTTGCACCTAAAGTAATCCTGTTTCGCAGCAAACGATGCAATCCCGCCATGTTGTCATCAGTTGTTGAGCTATCAGTCAGAAAAACTGAATACTGTCAGTCAAAACTGATCGTGTATTTCAGGCTTCAATGTTACCTTACTGTCTTTCAAAAGCAAATATAATTTCATTAGCATTTGTAGGTGTCTTGGCCAGGCACCGCGCAGTCATTGGCCTAGCAGGGACTAAAGCCCCTCCACCAAAGATAGTCCTAAAAGCTTTTACAAATATGGCATTTTAAACTGAAATATTTTCTGCATCGACCTGTTGTATATAAACAAGGACGTCAAGAAACAAAGTCTTGTATGAAAGGGGCGTGGTCTAAATAGATTTTCCGAAGGGTCCCCCCGGACCACCACTGCGGCTCGATCAGCCTCTCTACTTTAAGACCGCTGCGCGTTCCCTGGTCTTGGCTTCCTTGTTCAGCATCAAGCTTTGATTTTCCAGTGAAATTTCATCAAAAGCTGCTCAATTTTAGCCTATTCATCCTTTGCCGAAAAAATTATCTCTGGTTTCAAGAGCTTGATACATTCAACCTTCAAATTGGAAAATGGATTAAGAGTTTTTGCACTTTAATTCTATTTATCCTACTTAGCCATTGGTTGACAAAGTTTCCCTGTGTACCGCTCTGCTCAAATTTGTTTTCTTTATGAGTATTTATTTGGTTTGTTTCTTTGAAACATGACCAAGTGCTGGTTAACTTCATTTAAAAAATTACATGTGATTGCTTCCATTTCAATCGAACTCCCAAATGATATGAAGCGCGTTGACATCAATTTGACAGAAAATCCACGGAAAGTACTGGCCTAAACTCTACTGGACTAAACATACTGGAATAGGCGATTTTTGTCCGTCAGATATTTACGCCAAGACTAGATGTCACATAAGCCAAATCAACGTATGTTACAATAATCTTTGGTGGAAATGACCTCGATTCCAGGCTGGCTAAGATTGATCGCAATATGATTCTTATATCAGTAACTTCCGCAGAAGATTGTCCCTTCATACAGTCGACTCCGGTTACAGCCACTCCATTTATAGTCATACTGCGGATATTATTACAATTCTGCTATTTTCCAAATTCATTGCTGGTCAAACCCATAGAATTGAACTCCTCTTATAGTCACTCCGCTTTCTATCATACTCCGCTTATAATCGCTACTTTATCACTCCCCAAACAGCAAGATACCCATTTTACATTCATATTTGAGAAAAACGTTGCCGAATCCTTATAATAAGCATTTTTGCAAAAGAATTTACCCACTCCTTTCATTCATTTTTGAGTGCATAGTAGATGATGACCTACCTACAAGTGGTGATCTAACAGATGCAAATATTTGCGGAAATTTTGTGCCAGTTGATGACGAAAATCAGGGCAAAGATGACAGTGAAGATCGCAAAGATGAATATTCTTTATCACTCATTTTGCAACTACCCAATTAATACTTGAAGGATTATTAAGCAAATGCAGTGTCGAGCAGCGCTATTCAATTCCTAGAAATTAATACACAATACAAAAAGGCACGGTTTATTCGTTCTCTCCTTTAGAGAAACTGCCGTTCCCCCACTCCTATTCCCCGGTTCCACGGTCCATCTTTTAGAAGTAGCCTTCTCTGAGGCAGGCTAGTGCAAGTCTGTACAGGCATCTACTTTCAAACTGTCTTCTGTGCGTTTCAGTCGTTTTAGATTTGAGGCAATTAGTTTCATGACGATATGAATAATAGAAAAACTTTCAATAGAGTAAAAAAGTTTTTACCGGCAGAACCTAAGTTTGAGTAAAAAATCCATGATTTCCAAACACTTGGATCTTATCAATTGTACAAACTTAGCTAACAATTTAAATAGTTAAATCCAATCATAGTCTATCAATATACTATGATCTAATGAATAGAACTGACCATGTAATTTGAATCATGCCGAAAAGGTGTTGTGCACAGACGTAATCTAGCTTCAGGATTTAAAAGATCCTTTCAAAACAATTGGATTCACGTAGGTTAGTCTTTGCCACACTTCACCCTGTTAAGTTGTTTCCGCATTGCTGAAATGAGCACTGTAAATCAATATGCGTAGCCTGGTCGTGGATTAAACTGAATTTACCCTCTCAAACTTTTTCTTCTGAATGAAATCCTAGTTTTTTCCAATAAAAATTTAAACTACAATAAACAACTATCAGGAAATTTTTAAGAGTGTGTAAGAGTGTGAATGTGAATCTATTTTAAAGGGTGTCCTTTTTACTGGTCGGATATTTGCAATAAAAGAAATAGAGGGTTTTCCAATTGTTTGGTTTTCGGAGCTGGACCGATTCTGTCTTCCTAATAATACTATTACTATGACCCACCACAAAAAACACAGTAGTAAAACAGAAATAATTCAAATTGGGAACATTCAATAAGTATGAAAAGGTCTATTTACTACTATACTACTAAATCTTGGCAAATGTCATATTTCTGACATAAGGAAAGAAAGTAGCTGGCAGATTCATATCAATTTCCCCTGCAAGACTAGCAAGCTTATTAATTAAAGTCATCAAATTTTCCATTATGTAGTTATAAAACTGCAACTCGTTAACCTTCCATGGCAGCACTTCATTGTTATGAAAAATGTTTGCTTTTCTTTCTCTCTCTTCTTTCAGAAAAACAGAGGCTTTTTTTGACATGGCTATCTAAAAACCCTTTACCAGGGGCGGATCCAGACCGTTGCAACCGTAGCGGCTGCACCGGTCAGATTTCTTGACCAGAAAAAAAAGGATCATTGAAAAGAGAATTTTATATAGTTTCTATGTATGGACCACATAAAAATTGAAATGTGAATTACTGGTTAAACAAATTTGCAAGGGTGTAAAACTTTTAGAAGGTTTATTAATTTTTAACCTGCCCTGGTACCCAGAGTTATGAATGGCTCGCTTCTAATGTGCAAATCGAAAGCTGCGCACTTTATGAGGCAGATCGTTGCTAAGCAATTTTAAACATAAAAGAGCTGCTGAAATAGTATACCCAGATAAAGCTAGCCGCTGTGTATGTTTTGTCCTATTGAGAGTTTGATACTACAAGAATATTAAGCATTTATTTACCACTTAACTACAACACTTAGTCTTTCTTCTAGTTGAAAGAGTAATATTGAGCAAAGGGAATCAAAGAAAGCTAACTGGAGTAAGAATTTTTGCCCTAAAAGAAGGTGAGTGTTTCCGCCAAATCTTTTCCGCATTCACACTTCGCAATATATGTTTATCTGGCAGCGAGTGTCAGAAATACGTTAAATCTTCTCTACTTACTTTGAAAACTAAATATTAAAATACTTCGATGATAATAATGTTTATGCTATGATTTCTGGTGCATTCTTGTACTGTGGTATTGTTTGGTGTGTCATAGCGGGTATTGCAAATATATCTGTTCAACTTCTTAATTCTTACAACAGCAAAAATAATTTGCACTTGCAGAGTACAGAAAATAGCGGAAAGCAGCCTGCCGAATTCACAAGGGATACCTTCTAGAACGAATGTATCAATTTTAAAAGAGGCACAAGCCACGGAAGCAACGCGACAAAAAACTCGATGTCCTTCCGAATAGTGTATGAGCACTGACAAAAGTACTACTTCTGATACCCCCTCTTTCCACCTACTCAAAAACTTTTGATTTGGTTAAAACAAGTTTTGACTCTTAAAATTTGCCCCAGAATCTGGTATCTTGTTCACTTGGTATTTTGTGGAAAACGTGATTTCTTTGATATTTTTGCAGTTAAGTTCAGTTCTTATCAATAAATTTGCTATCGCTACAGAAAGGAACTACAAAGATATTTGATACAGGAAATTAATATAAAAAGGTAGACAGTACACATGATATTCAAAATATGAGAATCTTGACGTTTAATGTTATAGAAACGTTAAGGAGTGACACTCGATAAGACACTGAATTTCAAAATTCGTTTTACTGACCTCTGTGAGAAAGCAAGCAGAAAGCTGCATGAGCTGGCACGAGTGTCAAGTTATATGGATAAGCCACAGTTGGAACTAACAATGCTCCCTATTTGTTATGTCACATTTCCGTCAAGGACCGAGATATAGGGGGTAGGGGGACCTTGGTCCCCCAAAAATTTTCCAGAAATTGATCTATTTGTCACACTCTCATTATCCAAAGTCTATTTCACTTTCAGATAGACTTATTACAGATGAAGAAATAGATTTGGGGCAGCTCTAAGATTTGGTTTGAAACGAAAATCTGACTTGTGCTAAGCTAATCTGAAGGGTCGTGGGAAGAATTTCCCGGAAAGTACCCGCAGAACCCCCTAAAAATTTGGACTCGCTTCACTCGCCTACTGATTTCTCGGGCCTCTTCATGCAAAAAGTTGTTTCTCAGTCCCTAATTTCAGTTATTGTCTACTTTTGTGGATGATTCATGATAGAAAATCGAATAAGAAAATTAATAAGATTTCTGTATTGTAAACTTTTAACCCTGTGAATTTTTCCAGCTTTAATTTCGGTCTCTGGTAATTTTTAACCCTTTACTTTACAAACTTTAATTTTAACAGGACCCTTGGTGATAACAGTAATATCTTCACTGTAAAGGTCATCTTGTATTGATATGATAGATTATTACTATCATTATCATAACATGACTCATAAAACCAACCTTATTTCTCAACCCTCTGTTGTAACAAGCATTGTGAAACTGATAACCAGTAAGTAATATGACCTTAAGCCTAAGCCTAACAGAAAAATCGAGTTTGTCAGATTAAACCTTCAAAAGATTTATTATTGTGATAGTATGTTACAGTTATTACCACATTTATATTGTATACTTATCACGTGACTTTAGACATTAGGTATGATGATAAAAATCAAAACTAACCTTATTACAAAAGAAGGGCTCGCGAAGAAGAAATAGGATAAGTCTGAGCTCGATTGGCTGATCGGTCTAGGAGGAGTTGGACGTACAACACCTCTGTTTTTGAGTCCATTGTAATCAAGTGTTAGATTGTTCGCTCTCCCTCATTAGCATATTAGGGACATTAGTATATAGGGATGTTGCTAGTTTTAGGGAGACTTGACCATTGAACTGAGTGCAAATACGTCATTTGACTACAGTGGATGCATAACAAAACCAACACTTGTTAGCCTATGCAGACTCCATATCAGCAAAGAGAATGTTTGTAATATGTAAAATGTGCAGACATTTGTTATCGACCCGAAAGGGTTGTAAAATGTAACTATGATGATGATGATGATGATGATGTTGTATCTATACACTATAGCGTGGGGAGTATGCCCTATTCAAATGTTATATCCAAGTATTTATATATTATATAAGTTAATCGTGTATTCAGATATTTGGTTCAGTTTATATGGCATCAGCTTCTTTCAATTGCCTTAGACTTAAAACATTCAGTTAACATAACTTTGGCATCAAGAGCATTCACGTACCTCTCCCCCACCCCAAGGAGGTCCCTGGTTGAAAATTAAATAGTTGATTAAATCAAACGTCCTTTTGGTGTCTTCAGTAGTGTAGATCTAAAAAATTTAAAAAGGAGCAATATAATTTTCTTCATATCGTATACATAATGAAAATTTTAGTTAAGTTAATTTCTTACCCTTCCATATAAAAGGATCCTAAATCTTGAATGTTGTTGGAAGGAATGTAACACTGGTATAAGTAAAAACATAACGAAAAAATTTCTTAAGTTTCAATGCCTAATGGACCCTTGTATTACAATGCCTTGATGCTTTTCAGTGAGGATTGATGCATTGCGAGTGTTAAGGCCTGTGTTGCGGGCAGAGGTTTGCCACATTCTAATCATATCAATGAGCTCCATCGAGTGAATCAATTATTCTGCCTTTCCATATTTTTCTTTGATTTAATCATCAATATGGTCGGAAACTACTTGTCACTAGAGTATAAAAAAACACGCAATTTAATGAACCTACATTTTGCCAGCAATTATCAGACGCCCATATGGTAAAACCTTGAATATTTTTACAGTCGAAAATGAAATCCTTTTTCTCTTGCTCTCTGTCTAATGATGAAAGACAAAAATTTCTAGAAGAAATCTACAGGAGTTTCCTAATACTGCCACATTAAATGAATTAAATATGTTCATCTGGCTTATGAGCCAAAAGGATTACTTTACAAGAAAAAGTTTGGGGAAGTTTTGCAAAAAGTAAAAATTTGATTGAAAAATCAAATTTTGAAGCAATCCAGTAGCATTTCAAGTTAACCTTTGTTCATTATTTAGTTTAATTTTGTTCGCTTTATATTAAGTGTTGCTTGTATTAAACACCAATTTTTTGTTATTGTTGCATAGCTTCAATTTTTTTATATAATTCGCTGTATAAGTGTATGCAGTAAAGGGCCATCTCGGTCTATAAACTTGAAATATTAAAAAAAATAGCCATTATGATGCTGATTCCTTCGACTTCTATTAATGCTCAGGTGGGCAACTAACGCTAATAAACACTACAGTGATGGCAAATTGCAAATTTGCAGTCAAAGCAGTTGAAGCAATTTTGAATATCCTGTTTATATCTTTATCCAAGGAACTTTCTTGTAAAATGGCAACTTTTCTGGAGAGTGTGCCTCAAAAAGTTTTAACCCAAGTCCTTCAATCCTATCTGCCACTCTTTCTTTAAGGCTGTCAGCCAAAGCTTGAACAACCTGGCTGCTGAACTCGATTAGAGCGATTTGGATATTAGAGAAAAGAGTCCAAAGCAGTTTTTAGTTATTTGCAATTCATCAGCAAACTGTGTTGTTTCCATCTTTTTAGCTAAGTCGAAACATTGTATATATACTTTTCTGCTGTTATTATACCAGTTTTATCCAATTCTTTAAGGATTTAGGAATGCATCTAATTATTTTGTTCAATTAAAATAAAGTTTCAGTTGGACCAATTGCTAAGATGATTATTCTGAGCTTCAAGTAACGTCACTCTTAAATGAAATAGGAAAAAGTCCATTGAACTATCAATCTGTTTTGAAACATTTTTGGTATCGTCTGACCCATGAGAAGTGCTAAAATCAAGATCAATCGATGAAGAAAACTACTTCGGTCAGATATGAATAAAGATATCAACAAATGATATTGCTTTAATCAAAGAATCCATCAGAGAGCCATGTTGTTTTAGAATTACCCAGAAAAGGAGCAGGGGGATCAGCTCTTCTTTGAAAAGTAGAGCGTTTGCAGAGAACTCCGAGCCCCTTTTCTACAGCCCTAGGTGATTTTCAAGGTCTTTGCCGCATATGCTTGTTTTTCACGTCAGGGGAGGCGGCAGATCAATCGGTACCTCTTCAGATGAGCATCATGGCAATTTTTTTTAATTTCAACATCATTAGGTGAGAAAAAGCGCCCCCCCCTCCCTGGAAGCATAAAAAGACATGAAAGAAGCAGAAGGACTTTGAATTATTGTTTCTGGCTTCGCTAGTTTTAACGATAAGATAAGAATAATTCTCTTTAAATCAGATACCCAAAATTTAAAATCTCGATAGTTGCAGTACACATTGGTTTTAGCCTAATTTTATCTTAATACAACCTACAAAATAGACAAAAACAAGACTTTTAACTGCTGGCTGATACGTTAAACGTTTATCTCATAAAGAGACTTACTAATGAGTAACTTATAAAAGTGAGTTGCTAATAAAACTGTCATCAATATCATTGAAATAGTGGTCCACCAAAGCAGGAAATTTCCAAAAAAAATTTGCGCTGCTCGTTGTTCTTATAAAGAATAAAGGTTTGATTTAATAACTTTAAGCTAAAATGACTGACCATTCATTTATATTCATATACTTATTAACATTGTTTCCCGTTTAAAACTTAACTATCCCTTTGTAGGACAACACCATTGCAGCCTATGATATGGCAGCCACACATGTCTTTCTGTTGGTTTTAGTGGCATTTTACATGAAGGAATCTGTTTCAGGTAAATATTTTACCATGTGTTTTTCTAGATAGCATCAAATCTAAATTTAAAGCACCGACATTTGAGGTATTTGCTATGATGTTAAACCTTGGTGATTCTAGATTCATCTTTATCTCTGGTATATATCACCTCATCTAGCAGTCTATTTCTAAAATGTACTCTACATATGTAGGGCTAAAAATAGGGAAAATATTTTTTCTCCTTCGTCTATGCAATACTTGCATGTGCGCTAAAAATACACTAACACATGCTTGTTATGCACAGATTTGATTTTAGTATGATGGTAGCCTCTGATAGCTAATTTACTAATTCTAACTGCAAAAGTTCAATTTGCGGAATGATGACGTCATCAAGCTGGGTCAAAGTAAATGACACTTTGTTTTTCCAATGTCAATACCAGTGCTGGCCAAAGACCTGATAACGCTAATTTTATGCTCTAATACATTCAATTAGATTGATTCACATTGTTTATCAATTTGCATGGCAATGTGTAGCTTAAGCCAGGCGCACACTAGAGCATTTTGCTAAGCAAAATACCATCAATGACATTTTGCTTCAGCAAAGTGCTCTCGTGTGCGCTGATCTAAAAGCGAGAATTTAATTACTCGTGTCAAAAAGCTCTAATATCAAACATGTTTGATAATTTTGTTCACTCGTGGCACTTTGCGTCTCGTGCGCGGCGTTGCTTCTCGTTCTAGTGTTCGCCTTCCTTTCGTATCTAGAACAAGGTATATAAAAAGTAATTGACAATAAGGTACCACTTGGAAACAAGCGCAAAACACACATTAGCGGCCCTGTTCTTGATAAACAGGTAGAACGATTGATGTAAAATTCTCAGGTCTGTTGGATATCCAATAGACTTTGTTGGTCCCAGAGGGAAAAACTTTTTGTTTCGACAATTTTGCAAATTTAAAAAAACAGAAATTCTCTGGTCTCTTGGATACTGGATAGATTTTGAAGGTCCCAGAGGAAAAAGACTTTCTGTTTCGAAGCTTTTGCCAATTTAGAATAACTGATGATATAAGTAAAAGTTATATTTATCAAATTTCCTCCAATAGTTGCGTTCATTGAAGCATTGCAGCTAACGCCCATTCTTCAAAAGGTTTTAAAGCTTCTATTGCTTACATCCATCCACAACTTATTTTGTCTTATAGTGAAACATGCTTTTTTCTTATTCTAGATCCTTGTTCCACATACAGTTCAATATACGACTGGCGACGAAGCACAGGCAATATAATCGACCCAAATAAACAAGGGGCCCTTTGTGATGTTTATCTCCCTTTAAAGTGGTACCGCTTTAAAGGAAAAGCCGGTGGTGAAATTCCGACTACATGTCCTCCAATGTATGCTTGTGGTGAGTATCGACTCATGTTCCTGTATCCTTAGGATAACTTAGGAGGGGGAGGGGGGCTTCTATATATTTTTTCTACATATTTAGAATTTAAAGAATTCCTTCTTTAATTGATTCCCAACATAGAATTTGTCTTGCTCCTCCCTGTGTTTGAATATTGTATCATCTTCCCGCAATAATATCTGTAATATCTGTTAACTTTATAGTTTCGTTTTTCTTTTGTGTATGAAGACTGAAAACTGCAGCTGATATCTCAAATGATAATTAGACGAGAACGGCTTGTTGGAAGAAACTAAAAAGAAGGAAGCTAAGTAAAAGAAATATCTGCTGAGTGATTAAAGAATTACTGAGAACAATAGAAAACTCTATAAAAATTAGGATAAAAAAAAAAAAATTTAGTAGCATAAATTATGCATTTACGAATACTGTCAAATATACCTAGATTTTGCAATCATTTATAGTGCATGTAATGAGGTTTTTTTCACATTTTTACTAACTTGTGTAATGAATAGATTGACAACAGCCAAATATTTATACTGGTATCTATCATATTTGCTGCATTGTCTGTTTTTAATTACTGCATCATCAATGACACACTGAAACTAGCTTGAAATGATTACTAAAAATTACTAGACCCCGAGTTTTACTATAGGAAATTTTTCTGTTGCATCCTTTTTACGCCTGTGAAATTAAATTTCAGGGACAACTGCCCCAGTGTGGGCAACAGGTCAACTACCTGATGCGGTCGGTACAGAAAAGACATTAACTGCATACGTGAGAGCAGGAACAAATTGCCGAGCCTTGTCTTGGAATATCAAAGTGATGGTCTGCATGGAAAATAGCAAAACGTTCTACATATACAAACTTAGAAATACGCCTGGTTGCATGTCGTATTGTGCAGGTATTGTTTACCTTTTTGTGATTATCGTAATTTGTAGTTTAACGTACCAAACTGGCAAGAAAAAATTTTTGCTTCTTTTTATAGATCCAGTTAATTTCCGATGCAGGCCAAATTTCGTCTTACTGTCTGCATCCAAACGTCTTTGGTCTTCCCCGGGACAGTTTTACTTTTCGATATTCTTGAAGTGATTTTCCCGCAGGTGTATTTGTATGCAGGCTCATGAGATGTCCTTGCCATGTTAATCTCCTTTCTCTTATTACAACATTCCACGGTGTTCTGTTGATGTCTTTTTCTGTACCGAGTAGACTCCTCTGAGTAGAATCCTACCATTCCCTGGGGATTAATTAATCAGCAAGTATGCCATTTTGTTTTGTGAATTTGTAATTGAGTCCTTAGAGGTAGCAGTTATATTCCTAACGATCGTTTTAGGAACTGAAGTACCATGCGCTCCTGGTTTCAACTCTCCGATCGGATTTACCCCTAACTGTACAAGTAAGATGAAAAATTTCCTTCTAGTTAAATTTACTTTTGCCTGTAAATAGATTCAGTAGAATTCATTATTCGTATAAATTCTTAGAAACACTGAGGTTGCTATTCGAAGAAACATTGAGATTGGTGGCTCTGTAATGTTTGCATTGTTAAACGCAGTGGTGGTTTTATGTGAGGGCAAAGAGGGGGGGGGGGGGGGGAGCGGCCTCCCATCTCTCCACCAGACGACAACATGACCAAACTTTTAAAGGAAGTTGGCAGAAAACGTGACACTTTTTTAAGGCGTAGCCATACCACAGCCTCCTTAAGGCTTAAACTTTTTTAATTGATCGATGAAACAAAAAGGAACTTAGCTAAAGTCAAAACTAAAACTGAAGGTCATTGATAGTCGGTGCGATTTTTCGTTAGCTTGGAAAATAAGCCAGTGTCGAGTGATCATTCTCAAAGCTTAAAATCATTAAAAACTACAGTAGGAATAGAATTGATGAGAATCGTCTGCCGGGACTTGCACTGCTTTCAATTAAAAATAAGATTGCCTCAAAAAATATCCTTTGATGAAAGCTTGATACTTACGCAAGCATGTCAGAACGAAAATTTAAACTAAAACATCATTTTATGATAAACTTTGGTACTGCATATTTCTTTTATACTGCGTATTTGTGTTCTGTTACTTTTTAATCATGAATCACATCATATTTATTGCTTGAGGTGTTGACTGGAAATGATTTTTATCCAATTTTGGCAACTAACAATATTGCAAAAGCATTTCTCTAGGTAAATAATTTCTGTATGGATTAATCATTCATTGATGAATTATTTAGTTTTCTGTATCACAAAGCACTCAAACAATAGGCATGGCAGCTCTAAACTAGTACAAAAAGTACTAAAAACGCTAGAAACACAAAAAAGTAACGGAAATGAGCAAATATCAAAACAATTGCTGTTAAGTGCTTTGCAATTCTTTTCTATTGTCTCCATACCGCAGTTTCCCTGTATTCCCTTGTAAGGACAATACTTATAAGACAATATTTGTTCTAATTATTGTCATATTCACCCAAAAATTGTACGCCCCCTGAACTTTGCTACTCTTATTTTCCCATCTCTGCTCCTGATCTCCGTGATCTTCGCTGACGGTTTTCTACCTCACCGACCACCGGCTGGGTATTGGCAGTTTAAGAAGTTTTGGTTCTGAAATGCCCAAAAGTTTAATCGGCAAATTCTCTGTTAAGCGTATCGCTGTTATTAGATTTAACTTTAGAGATCTATCTACACGTGCTTTTTTATAAGAGCATTTGCTTCCAGTTTCAGCCTGCCGTTTCTTATTTTTCCGTATATTTTCAGCCTAAGGTCTTTTTTATTCTGTTTCTTATTTTCGCTTCCGAATTGCCTGAGCAAAGTGGTGTAAAACAACTGATATCGATGGTGTTGAACTAATTCTCTTACAATAAGTTTGCTTAATCGCTGTAAAGCACTTTAAATTGTTCTGTTCTTTAGTAGATTGTTATTTTCGCCTGTTAATGATATTTTATTTCTTGATTTTTTTAAATCACAGGCTGACTTGTTTCTTAAGTTGTTCTTATTTTTTGGCCTCATCTCAGCCTGGTGTTTCTTAGGTTGTTCTTTTAAAAAAAAGGGTAACAGAGATTTTAAAAACATTGCAGATAACTTCCCTGCCTTAAACAACATCAAAATAACCACTGGAGCTGCTCAGTCGCGGATTCAGTTTATTTGCACTTGGGAAAGTAACGATACATCGCCCAAGGCCCGGTTTGAAGTCACTTGGTATCAGGGTTTACATGCACAACAAATTCCAGAGACTAATATCTTTGCCGGGAACACGCGTCGATCTACTTTTCAGAACACAAATGATGTCGGCATTGAACCAATTATTCGCCTTGGAACTGTGGTAAGCAACAACTTAGAAAACAATACCAAAAAGTTTGATAATATTTCATATCATATCATATCACATCATATTTTATTTTATTAAATTTTATTACGTTATATTCTATCATATTTTGATACTCCTTGACATATTTCATTAATCATAATATATTACATTAGGTATTCTGCAGAGTTAGGAGCTGGTACTCGTATTCATCTGATGTGAAAAGTGCTTTCGCTGAGAGCAACCAATTTTTTGCCGGGATTCAGGTATGTGCATCAATTGATTAATTGTCTCAATGTTGTTTCCTATTGGATAATATTTTTCTGAGATACAACCTTGCACGCTCTTGCCTTTTTGAGAGGTTGCCATTATAATTTTTGATATTATAAACCCCAAAAACCTGCTACAATAAAAACGAGAAGACTTCCGAAACAACAACAAAGGTTTTATACAAAAGTACGAGTTATGTTTTGCATAAATGCGTTGTGTTGCCTTATGCTTTGTTGTGTCTAATCGTATCGTATCGTATCGTATCGTATCGTATCGTATCGTATCGTATCGTATTGTATCGTATCGTATCGTATCGTATCGTATCGTATCGTATCGTATCGTATCGTATCGTATCGTATCGTATCGTATCGTATCGTATCGTATCGTATCGTATTTAATTAAAATGTTACTTTTAACGTACTTAGGAATATTATTAAATGAAGAAGGTGAAAATAAGCAGGTGGTCAGGACTGTACCCAGCCATTGTCAGATGGGATAACCTTATTCAATCTCCTTCATGAATTGAGAAGTGTAGGCTATTCCTTACTAGCGCCTAAAGTTTAAACATGATCGTTTCTGATCTTTAATAAGCGACGAAAAAATG
This sequence comes from Catostylus mosaicus, assembly GCA_964019065.1. Taxonomy (NCBI): domain Eukaryota; kingdom Metazoa; phylum Cnidaria; class Scyphozoa; order Rhizostomeae; family Catostylidae; genus Catostylus; species Catostylus mosaicus. Next base: position 5,720,117 of record OZ025189.1, on the reverse strand, counting down.
TTATAAAGATTAGTTCAGGTGTTTGTTTTCTCATTATTATTCATAACAATTCCAGATCAAGTTTTTGATTGGCTTTTCAAAACGGAAGAAGCCACGTGTTAGCCAGAGGGTTCAAAATTCTTTTCCTCGCCTATTTTATGATGCTCTGAATGATAAAAGATTGTGATGGGCTAAATTACGTGTGTGAGATTTGCAATCACGAAAATATTCAAAACTTATATGATATTAGTAAGAGTAATAAAGATTACTTCTTCTTTTTTCAATAATTTCTTTGTATTATGTGAGTAGCTGGTTTGAAGTAGTTTATTACTATATTCTACACCAACTAAGCTTAATTGAATGATGAATATAATATTAAATCTCTCAGTGCCCCATTCACGTTCATTGATTCTGTTGAGAACCCGCAAGCAAATAATAGAAAGAACAATCTTTATTAGAAAAGACTGGCATAAGACCTGCTTATATTTGTTCCAGGTTGAGCCAAAAGATAGCCAGTTTACGTTACAAGAGGGTGGGCAGCCAGTAAGACTTGTTTTCAGGGCAACTGTTCCAATTCTTTGCAAGCATGGTAACCCAAATAACTGTAAAATTAGAGTACACATTGGTGCAGGTGAAGACATTACCGCTCTCGGCCCAGACATGTGTGATTTAGTGTTTGATACTGGTGCAGCCAATCAAGTGAGGACCATCGAGCTGGTTGCGAAGACTGATTTTCGGATTGATGGTGACCAAACAGTGATATTGAAAAGCCAGATCTTGATTAACTTTGAGCAAAATGATTGGTTTAAGCACCATGACTTACCGCATAAACAGGTAAGAGCTAATAGTCTATTAAGGGAAATAATCAAATAAAAAATTTGCACACATTTTAATACGAGATTGAGTTACCTTTATCGTAATAAAGCGCTTTTATGATAGCAGAAGGGGTGTGGCTTGCACGCCAGTCATATAAAAAATTGGAAATGCCATGATGCTTATACTTGAATAAGGTTAAAAATTGCTGTTTCTTGTCACAGTTCTGATTCCAAAAACATCCCTCGTTTACCTTAATTTAACGACCAGGCAATCAAATCTCACTATAAGAAGTACAGGTGATTTGCAATGATTAATTTTTATCCTTGTTGCAAAGGTTTATAGGATGTTGATAGTTAAAAGGACTGCTAACTATTAATTGAAAATCTAAAAACTTAATTTATGGTCATTTATCATTGATGTAAAATAAATTGAAACTGATGATTTCTTTCTCTTTGAAGTCTTTGAGTGTCATCATCACCATAAAACTGAATTGTAACACTAACAGAAATGTTTGTGGTTGATTCTCTTTGACAAACCTAATTTTGATCTTCCAAATCACAATCATGCAATTTATATCACCCTCTATTTGAGCGACATCTACGCTACAAAATTTCTCCTTTGCCATTCTCCTCCGCCTCTTTTCTGCCTCTGCATGTAATACGGAGTAGCATCTCCTTTTCTGAAAATGCAGGTTCAAAGGGTTTACAAACCCATGGCCTAAAATGATTGAGCGATTAGAATTTTACTTGGATTATTTGCTGCATCATGAATATGTAAGATGTGCATGGAATTGTGCCCCAAGGGTTGTCCACAGATTTCCAAGCTAAACCTTTAAAACACCAAAAGTAGAATTAATTACATGAGCATTAATATCTACTTTAAAAAATGACACTCTTTTCTGAGAAATATCTTTCAGCTTGCTTTGTACATGATGATGGCAGTAGAAGAAATCTCGAGTACCTAAAGTTTAAACTTTGAAGCTAGCTTTTGTCGAAGAAATCTTTTAATGAAGGAATAATTGAGAACTTATCTTAGATAACAACAAGAGATGTTCCTACTGCTGATTGCTCATCAACTGGTGATCCTCATTTTGTTACATTTGATGGACTGTAAGTGCTGCAAAGCTTTTCCTTTTCCAACATAAATCATCAACTTTGATGAGATTAAAATTATATTTTCTGGGCGATTACAAGAATTACTAAGACTGTTAACACAATCTCACTTGGGAATTTTGAAATGTTTTGAACAGCAATAGAATTTTGATTGGTCCGATATACAGTGTACTCATTGTTTGAAAATACGTATAAAGTCATTCTTTCAAAGCAGCTTTGACGGGGAAATCTCGCATGAGAAACTTTCAAAAGCTTGATAAGATCATTAGAAATATCATAGAGGCATTGACTATGGAAATGGGTAAAAATTGTGGCAGCATTAAATATTTTTTATAATCAACCTGTAATTAAATCACTGTCTTGATGTGTTTGAAAACTGAGCTTGTAACCCTTACTTTAGCGTCTATCATCATTATCAAGTTGGTGACTACGTTTTGGTTGAAAATTCGCAAAGGAACTTCCATGTACGGTAGAAGCATTGTTATACATGTTTCATATTACATCTTTATCATCATCATTATAATCATCATCATCATCATCATCATCATCATTATCATCATCATCATCATCATCATCATCATCATCATCATCATCATCATCATCATCATCATCATCATCATCATCATCATTATCATCATCATCATTATCACCATCATATTAACTAGAATAGGAGAGCCTGTAATAAAACTCTTAAGTATGCCACTGTTATGTCAATCAACCTTAGAGTTTGGCAGGCAAAGAGAATTAGAGTGAAGCAGAGCTGTAAATCAATTGCCTCTCATTCTATTGTTTCTGCCCATCATACTGTCAATAAAAGTCTTATTATGAGGTGTGAATTTTCCCTATCCTTTTCATGCTATGATGATAAACAGATTAAGCACAACTTTAGTAAAAGTTTCATCAATTAATTTTGCTATTTAGGTCCACACGCGGACATGGACATGCGCAAAAGTTTCATGCAACTGTGGAATTGCTGCTAGAGAGGGAAATGACGTAATAATTGTTGATATGTGTCGCGACAAAGTTCCAAGGCCAAGATTCGCGAGCAATATGCAACCGTCACCAGGCACATCTATTGAAGTGGACAGCACTGGGAAAATCTTTAAAGTGAGTTTAAATTTGACTGCATGCTACAAGAGCTAACCATTTCAAGCTTTCCTTGATCAACAGGGCTTCTCTAGACAGCATGTATCGTAAGCTGGTAGAATTACCCTTTATAAAAGAATGTATTTTCACCATTAGCATTTTGTTATTTTTATATTGGATATGTATACGATTTGCTAATCTCCAGTCTAGCCTAGCTTCAATTTACATTTTTATCGACAATGAATTTACTAGCTGTACCTAGGCATGCCAGTAAAAATAACATAAATAGCAAGGTTTGATTTGTTATGTTTAGCATATAAAATGAACAATAATTCAAAGCACTTTTAGCCCCTTAAATTCTATTCAGTACATTTGGGCAACGATGTAGATATTTGGTGAATCTTCCCGTCTCCAAATAACCTGTGGCCAGACCGTACTGTTAAAAGAATGTCGTAGACATAAATGTGAATTGTGCAAAAAGTACTCTTTGGCTCGCACTCTAATAGTATTCTAGTGATTGCTTTTAAGAAAACAACTATAAAGTGCAACATCTGATCTCTGTTAATAGTTACTCGCTTGTCTTGAATGCATGGAAACAATTAAACAAAATCAAACTCGACAGGAATGTGTTATTAAAGGGATAACTTTTAACCATGTAACATTATGGGTGCTTATTTTGTGACGAATGATGAATTGTTTAACAAGATCAAAAGGAAGCTGCAGCTAGCTGATGCCATCAGTGAAATCCTGAAATTATTTTTAGTACTTTTTGCGATAGCAGTTTGAGAATAGAGAGTATAGCAGAATACAGGTTTACATAAAAGCTGAGCTGGTGAGAAGGACACTGAGAGGTCAGCAGCAGGTTGAAATAATTTATATGAATGAGAATAAACCTGCAAATCGAGAATGATGCATGTGATGAGTAAATGAGAGGCAGATTGAGGTTGAGAGAGCAAGAATTAGTCAACTGCTTGCAAAAGAGGATAAAATCAATCTATTTACACTAGTTTTAGTTGTGATTTAAAAAATTTCGAAACTACATTGGTGATACGCAAGCAACACTCATGCAATGCTGTCCACTTAAGTTAAATGTTTTTTGGACTAGGCCCGTTCATCTAAGTTGCAGGAAATTGATTGATAATACACAAAAAATAGCCATTATGGTATTAGATAACGATAATAGTGCAGTATTTGAGATTTGTCTGCTCATAAAGGTAGACTTTGCAATTTCTTAAAAAGCTAATTATGAAGGTGGTTGCGAAACATTGAAATCCTTGTTGATACCACCGATATCCTTCTTGCATACTTTCGGATTGTGAAATTATTTCAGTTGTTTCAGCAATTCCATTTTATTTTAAACATTTGCGAATAGAGATACCTTTAGCGGTCTTAAAACAAAAAACTTGAAATAATAATAAATCAAATGGAGTGAAAAATCAGGATCTCTACAATGTCGACGATGAAAGATACTGATATTTTTCAAACAATTCATGAGACTGTCATGAGTGGAGGGAAGGGGGCAAAGAGACAAATAATTTTTCGTTTAAGTTTAGTGTGCAATGATGCCAAATAACTCTGAGAACGCTTTAGATTAAATTTACTTATTCGCGCTCACTTACAGATAAGAAGCTACATAAACCAATGGCTGCAATAGTAATTTCAGAATATGAAGCTATGCATGCACTTGTGATGGCGAGCAAAATCGAAATCCAAATAGGGAAGTTGAGGTGCCATAAAATTGGTAAATCATGGTGTAGTCGTTTAAGGTTTAGGACTGGCATTCTAGCATGGCCTGCTCCAGTCCTAACCCTTATTATTGAAAAGGGTAGCATCCTCGGGTGACGTGTTAAAAGAAAATTGTGCTCAGAAGTATAAATAGGTGCCTTATCCGGAGTTATGACTGCCGTCTTTAGCTGTACGCTTCCAAAATGTTTAACGACTATAAAACACAGCTTTCTAAATCCTCAGGAGTTGTTATTCAGTTCATCTCATTGTAGATATCATTTCCCTCTGGAGCCAGTATCGAATTCAAGGCATATCATTGGTTTGGGGATTGGTATTATGCTAATGTGAAAGTGATTGTTCCTAGTAATGACCACGGTCGTACACGAGGCCTTTGTGGAACGTTTGATGGAGATATATCAAACGACCTTACACATAAAGATGGTAGAGTCTTTAGGACGTTGGATCCCGGTGATACAAAAAATGAATTCACAGAAAGCTGGAGGTTGGGATTGCGTTCATTGCATTTAATGTTTTACATTTACGTTTCAGGATATATTTCCTCGAGAATCAAGACCTACTTCTTTTAGTAATATTTTTTATATGACCACTCTTGTACGTATAACGATATCCAAGGGAATTATTGGAGCTCCTAAAAACTTCACTTTAATTATGGCATTACAGTAAATTTGATCGTTTGTGGGCCTTTCTACCAAGTCACACCAATTTTGAAAAGCTTTTTATTGCTACTCAAAACAGTGAGCAATTTTTTCAACTTTCTTTTATATTATCGGAAAATTCATATTGATTAAGATCTGCCTCGAAGTACTCAAGTGTACATTTCCAGTAGTCTTAGAATAAAATGAAAATAAGCTAAAATCGATTTATTTTACTTTTATAGACTTCCAGATGGAACAAGTTTATTTTATCATAAAGGAGGGGCAGCAAATTGTCATACTGGAAGACAAAAGCGCTACTGTACATGTAGTAGGGATCGAAATGGCAAACATAAAGTTGATTGTTCAAGCACAGTTGCTAATAAGCCTCATTTTGCAGCTAATAATCTGAAGCAGTTGAAATCACCCGCTGAAATGCGTTGTAATAAACGAAGAAGGAGGTCTACAGAAAGCTCTATCATCCTACCGGATAATTCAGATACAGGAGATTATATTTACGATCCTGTTCCTTTAAATATATCAATTCCTACATGGCCAACTGCAACAGGGAAAACAAAAGCTGCTGTTGAAACCCATTGCACGCAGTCAATAATGAATTCAGGGCCAGGGAAGATTTGTCAAGAATTGGACGACTTCTCCTTCCAACCATTCATCAGCCAATGCGTTGAAGATATAAAGGCATGTCTGATATTCATATTCTGAAATATATCTGATAATTTCACTTTAGATCATTTAAGAAATGATCAGAGGTTTTTTTAATGGAGTAGATTAGAACATGGTAGGATGAGAAATCCTCTAGTTGGGTAAGATAAATGTTAGTATTATGAATTTATCGTAGCAGTTTAAGGTCAAATTTATCCGTCACTACATTATCAGCTGTTCAGAATAACTGCTCAGTTTCCTAAATCAGGCAATCAGGCTAAAATGTTCCTTGATCAATTACTATTACAATTAAAGAAGCTATGGAAAAGCTACCAGCATGTCAGTTAATCAGAACTGAACCTAACTTTTGATTAACAAGAAAATGAAAGAAAATAGTTTGCTTTCAAGTAGGAAAAACTTTTGCAACTGCTGTGAAGAACTCATTTTGCTGCTGAGAAAAGAACAAATCCAAATTCTTATTGTTTGTCTGCAATCTCAATGCTAATACAAGCATCTATGATTTGGATACCGTGGAAGCTTTTCTTTATCATACGTTAGATGCATTACTGTGATTTTCTTCAGTTGAAAGAGGATCCCTTAGCCCTTGTTATTACCACAGCAACGGCAAGAATATTGGTGACATAAAAAAAACACAAGACTTTACACTTATTGAATCGAATGATACCAATCAAAGTCACGGAGAACAGATGATGTGTACAAGATCTTTAATCGGCTCTATTTTAAAAAATTAGCTAACATATTTGTTAATTATTGCAGATTACCACTTGAATTGTAACTTATTATCATTTTTATTTTCATCATTTTACTCAACAAACGCAAACAGCCTACCATCTAAATTAGTTATATATTCTCTAACGTTGGCCACATTTTACTATCTAGAAGAAAGATTAATCAATCTCATTTTTTCTGTTTAAGTAGCATTTTTGCCAGCAACAAGAATTGCAGACTTGTATGCAACGGTAAAATATCACCATCAGCACCAGATTTGCCACTTCAGACATGCTAGGATTTCTCCTCACAATTTATCCATGGTTATGCTATGGATATACGAGTTTTGTGAAAAGCCAAAGGCAACCCATTTGAATGAATTTCATGATTGATTTTTCCATAGATCACCGATGACTATGCCTTTACGAGCTCTGCTATTCTTACAATGCAAGGTGCCTGTGAAGAAATATTCTTGAAAAATGTATCATTATGGAAGGCCGATCCTGCCAATAATAATACATTTGCTCCGCCAACAGAAATGGGAAGTACATTATGTCCTAATTTATGCAGTGGACATGGGAACTGTGTTAATGCAACGTGTATATGCAATGCTAATTACACAACCGCTGATTGCTCAATCGAAAAGAACAAAGGCCCAACAGTTCAAGCGATAGCAAATCATGGATTATGTGATATAAGAAAAGGATCAGGTTGCCTGAAAATCAGAGTGAATGGATATGACTTCATCGATTCCAGTAATCTGACCTGTCAAGTAGAGCAGGTTCAGGTGAGTCTAGTTGTTCGATGTTCTATATGTACTACAATTGCTTAATTTTGAGTGACAATTCAATAAATCAGGAAGCTTTCTCGAGCTATGTTGATTAAGTTTAAAAGCATTATTGAATTAAAAGTGAGAAATTTCCTGTCTTTTGCATTTCATGACATTTTCACTTGATTGTCAAAGGCTGATTTACGTGGCCTATATAAAACAAAACTAATACTTTTCTTTTACACCTAACACCTTTGTAAGGAAAAGGATTATTTCAACAGATTTCCGATAAGCAAAACAAAACATACAACAGAACATCAAATATTCGACGGAGCCGTGGATACTTACTAAGTTTCCGTGAAGTAATGTGTGAGCTGCGCAGCCATCCACTAAGAATCATTGGAAATGCAATTACATCTCCTGGTGTGCCATATGCTGGATATCTTGTTCATGTTTCAAATGATGGAATCAAGTTTAACAATAATCCAAAACTGTTTATTTTGCACGACGCTAACTGCATGGATTGTCGACCAATAACTGGCATGTGTCTTGTAAAGGTTGAAATGCTTTCATATTTTTTCATTTATCAATATAAGAAGTTAATATAATTCTACATTCTACTATACTCTTATACTATACAATACTACAAGGCAGGGGCGGATCTAGACCTTGCCTAATTTGGACAGGCGTTGGTCAATTTTTAGACTTGTTTAGATACCAATGTGTCATAAAAGCTCCATATAACACACGAATTCTGCTGCACAAAACTAAAATAAAAAACATTTCATAATCTTGCGATATAATTTAATTTTTTTGATATAGCTTGTGTGCTGGTCCTCATGCTTAAAATGCCCCTAGACCATGGGTGCAACGCTGTTTGCCTTTGATCTAAAGTCAACATTGATCGAGGAAGTCACCCTGGCATTAAGAACCAATAAGATTTTGTTTGAATGTCGAATAAATTTATCTTAAAATTAGGGATGCTCGCGTCTACGAATAAACAAGAAAATTGCAAGTCTCACATTTTGTGCGAATGTCAGCCAAAATTTTGTGCGAATGTGTGCGAATGTTGTCTATCCCCTCATCAAAATCTGAATGACATTGATGATATGGGGATGGCCCTATCTTGAGAAATTGAGATAACACTACTGTAGAATTTTAAAGAACAAGATGCCAGATTGCAGGGGCTGTTCTCGTTGCAATGCTACGGGAGTGCTACAAAGTCTGGTTTATTTAAGCATCGTTAGATTGATAAAAGAAGACGATATTGGTGAAATAGAAGAATTTTGCTTTAAATTTCGATATGGAAGGGTTGCATGCAACGGCTAGGCCAAGCCTATGCTTCCTTTTTGAAGTGAATTGACATTGAGCAATGCCAATAGGGTATGGATTGAAATTGAACATTTATTAATCTCGAATTACCACTGATGTTGAATTATTCTTGAAAAAGCTTGTTTTGTTTTGTTTTGCCCTGTACCTCGGTGGTCACACTTTTTCAGCCATCAACCGGAACTGGATCTCGCGAAATAAACCTCTGCTGATTAGATTTTCATATTTTGAAGAGTTCAAATAAGACAAATTTCCATTAACTGGTGTATCTATTAGAATAGGCATGTTCATATCCAATGATACACTTAACAGAATCCATAAATTATATTTTGCCCAAAAATATGTTCCAAATGTATTACCCCTTTTGATCCCTTTCAAAATTAAACATTTGTTCATTGAAAAAGTTTCCCGCTTGCCTCTGAGTTTTGGCGCACAAGTCCTGGTATTTCAGACAATTAGGCTTGTGAAGTATGTTTTGTCCAGCTTTCCAAATCTCCAGATGACCAACACTTTTCTCAGAAGTACTGTCAAATTACGCTGTGCAAGTATTTCTTGTCAAGGATGAAACTATTAGAAGTTCAAAATTTCACCCATGATATTGACAATCTGAATATATTTTTTCAGAGAAGGAGCCACAGGTGAATCTTCAGCCTCTCAAGCAGGAGTGGTGCAAGAGGAGGGTCAGGGGGAGTTTTATGGCTTTGGGGGATTTTTTAATTAAAAATTGTGCTCTTATGCTTAGAAAGATACCCTATATTCTGCTTTATTGACCCCCTCTGTTGGAGAACCTTGTCCCCCTGTCGAGTAAGTTCAGGCTCCACCTCTGCTGTCAAGGCAAAACTGTGTGGATAAAGATGAATCATCTTAGTGTATATATAAAATATCCAAATAAAATGTAAACCAGTCGAAAGAAAGTGATGTGTGGGGTTTGAGCTTATTGCAAAGGCAGCCATATCTTATCAAAACTAAATTACCGTGCAACAGTCTTACCAACAAATCCTTTTCAACAAAAACCTGTCTATTGCTCCCCTCACTATCCTATTTACCTGTAATGGTACATATTTAAGAAATTATTTTTATAATAGTCGCTTAGAACTGTCACTGAATTTACTGTTGATGGGAACAATCACATTATCCAAAGAAGGGTATCTAATAGCCGCTCATGTATTAACGACACGATTCTGTGAGGTTTAGGTATAAGCGTGGCAAAAATAGGCGTGGCACCAATTTTTGCGAATGTCAGATTTTACGCTGGATCCGCCCCTGCTACAAGGACTATACCATGAGGAGCAAATGACAATGTCTACCCCATAGCAACACATAAAGACATACAATTCAACTAAATAAACACCCAGAAAACGGTACCCACACGATACTATACTGGCATATCCTGGAGTCTGTTTCGTATTGGTTACCAGACCAGCGACGGAGGCTCCTAATGCTGAATAATACAAACCCCGGTCACTATGGTGCTGAACAATCTGGCGCTAAGACTGTCTGGGACACCGCGCCTTTAGGCTGTCTGGGTTTGTGGACCACCATAGTGAGATAAACTGTTTGGAATCCAATGCGAAACAGACCCAAGGAACTGGAAAACAAATAAAAGGAGAAAAGGAGACATTGCTTTCATATATAGGAGACTTTGCTTTCATATAAAACATCAGCTCAAGTCTATGTTAGAAGACCTGGATGCAGACAGTGAGGCAAGATTTTGGCAAAATCGGAATAAAGCTAGATGTCTCAAAAGAAGCACAAGCATTGAATAGATTATCTGAACTGTCAAAAGATAGAAAGAATTTGCGTGGCATTGTGAGACGCGTCGTGCAGTATTAACTGCGTGTGACTTTTTAGAAGAACTTTAATCATGCATACTATAATTTCTCAGAACCTTTTGCAAACGCACATAAGAGAGGTTACTGTAAAATTCCTTTCTACAGCAAATGGCGAGAGGGTTCCAAAAATATTTAAAGCAGATATTTCACAACGATTTTAAATTAACAAGATTGTAACTGGATAGACATAGTTTGTTAAAGGGTAATGCTTAAGATCAATAAAAATAGTTTTCAATGCATTCTCCATTTTTTTAGCCTGGTTCTTGTTTCATTAATGGATATTGTTTTCGACGCAATGAAGATAATCCAATTAAACAGTGTTCCAAATGCCTCCCAGAAATAAGCAAAAGTCAATTTTCTAATGGTAAGTATTCTTGAAAATCTTAACCTTGTGGGAAAAATATTATTTAATTCAATGAGATTGAATTTTCCCTGGTTATGATGTTATAATGATTTAGGATTAATCAATTTTCGATATAATTGAAGCAAGTGACATGGCTAGAAGCTCCATTAATTAAAAGCCGTAAACTGCACCCATTATCCAATTGAGCCAAATTTATTTGTGCCATTAGCAGTGGAATTTCGTTGACCATACTTCATTTCTTTATACAGCACTGTCCTTCGCCATCCTAACATAGCCATAAAGACCTTTTTATCTTTTCAAGTTTTTTGTCGATATGGAAAATATTCACCGAGTGACTCAATAAATACTCAAATTTTTCAAAGATTTAACTGGATTTGGCAAACAGGTTTCAAGCGACCCACTTTGAATAATTTTGGTTCAATGCATGCTAAAATTAGCTAAGTATTGACAATACATTTGGTCTCTTCTATTTCAGTGACAAATTGCACCATTACAACAACAACAACAAAAATACCAAGGACAACTGTTTCGAATAAGTCGAATTCAACAACAACCACATTTGAAAGATCAACAAACACAGCAACAACAACAACAACAGAAAAAGCTAAAACTTCGCCTAATACTAGTGCAAGTAGTAGTACCACACCAGACAGAAAACAATCCAGTGCAAAGCCAACAAAGGATTATTCCAAAACAACGAGCATAGACCAATCCAAAGGAACAACACAAAAGCCGACAAAAAATCCAAGTAGTGGAAAACCGGAGAGAGTAAGCAGTAATGTGAAGCGAGTTGTAATCATTGCTGTACCATCAGTTTGTGGATTAATATTTGTGATTGTCATTTTGATTTTGTGCCTAAAGAAATGTAAGAAAACCATGACTGTGTCTAAGACGGTTGACTACGAGATGAAAGAAGGTGAAAAAGATGGAGGAGATTGCGGATATACATTCGCTAACTCAGCATATGAACCGAATTAGACGTGCTGCAGATGTCCCAAAGACAATCGAAATTTTCATATCTGAAATTTAACTATCCTATCCATGTATATCCCAATGTAAGTAGTATATAGGTTGTTAGTAATTAAATAAGGCATAATAATTAGTGGTTTGATTTTCCATGTGGGGGCTAAGTAATCTAAAATTTGGGGCACCAAAGGAATTGTTTGGGAATGATTGAAGAATTTGACGAAGAAATGGATTTACGAAATTGTATTGAAAATTTTGATTGGATGCAAAGCGTTTTATGATGGTTCAGTTTTGTAGATGCTATATGCTATCTTTTTATGAGAGAATTAACAGAAAGAAGATATCAAATATTTTTGTCATAATTTATATTTATTGATTTTCTATGTGTTCTTAGCATTCATGCATTGGGTATCGAGTCTGTAAGATTCTCAAGTGGCATGAATTCTATTATTGAAGATTGCTTAACTGTCGATTTATTTCGGTTTCAATCATTCTCTGCCCGTGATTTTAAAATTACGACTTTTTAACAAAATACAGGTAAATCTGGTAGTGATAACCAAATAAAAGATGTTTGCTTTTACCTTGACTGCGCTTCGGGGCTTGTTTTAACAACAAAGTTGTAAAGTTATAAAAATTTTCCTCACCCTTTAACTAAGAAATATAAGTATCCAAGATCTGTGAATCAAAGCTTCCCTCTCTGCCAAACAGGCTTCCCCGGCTCCACTTTTAGCTACAGTCACTTTCATGAAATCTCTTGCAAAAATCTTTTTTTTTCTAGATGTCAAAGTGCTATAAGTAGCCCAGAGCAAACTGAAGATAAGAAAAAAAGTCCTCCGTACATTTACGAGAAATTTAAAAATGCTGTTCTACGAAATTGGAGAGCATAAAAATATATAGAGGGGCTATGCTATAAAATTTTTTGAGAGGGACAAAGTTGGTATATTCCGACAGAATGGTGCTGCACACACACACACACACACACATAGGTGTGGTATTTGCGGAGGCCTTCTATTATGCAAAGGAGAGAACTTTTACAATCTGTGCTCGCAGCTGAAAAAAGATTGTTTATATCTGTAAATTTCTAAACCCACCGTTGAGATCCAGGCCATGTAAGATCCTTCTTAGAACCTTCTTTTTTCATTTTTACGGCATCTATTAAGCATTTACTTGAAAATACATAGAAATCAATACAAAACGATGTGGTGAAAACTTTTCATCATTTGGCGGCAAATCGTTTATTGTGCCGGCAGTCTTAAAGTTGGGAGGAGGAGATGTAGGAGGGGGAGCTAGAACCGGTAAAACTGTACATAATTTATGAGAAACCCAATAGCCGTGCAACGATTTGCGATAATCCGGAAGTATAAGACCAAAAATAAGACGAAAAGTGCAATTGTAACAAACAAAAAGAGCTAAATACTAAGACCGGTATCATCATTCTTTGTTACTTTATTTCACTGTCCGGCAGACGTTACGAAGGCTTTGCCGAAGCTTAAGATGTCGAAGGGCTTTAAGGTAGATGGCATCTTCAGTTATTTCTTAGAAACCGTGCTGTGTGCCATATTTTATGAGTTGATTTCGCATGACTTATTTCCAAGCAACTGGAAAGCTGCTAGAGAAGCTCCTATCTAAAAAGAGAGGCCTAATGGAAGCAAATCAAACAGCAGGCTTTTATTCTTGCTCCTGATTGCTTAAAATCGTACTTACGGGATCTAACGTAATGATGTAAAGTATATGAACATGATCGACAATAGCCAACGTGAACTGCGGTGTACCTCAAGGATCATTTCTTGGTCAACTGCTATTTTGGCATTTGTAATAGATTGTGTGTTGCAAAGCACAAAAATACTCACGATACAGTACCGACGACACAAATATTTCCTACCCATCAAAATCTAAAGCCGTGATAAATGAAGCAGTAAATTCAAGTCTAAATGGCTTCAGATTTTATTTGAACGAGAACCTGTTACTGCGTAATGTTTTTAATGTAGCTGGCATGAACAGGGACAAAAGAAAGACGAAATGAGGTCCGGGTCATCGCTGGGAACGCTGGCCACGTCTGAATGTGTCCTTTTCAAAAAAGGACTTGTTAGTACGATGTGAACTGTGATTCTTTACCCAAGACTTCTATACATTTTGTGTTAGAAAAGATTTCAATTTCTATCTAAAGACACTATCACGAATCGGCAAAAAGATCTTCAACATACTTGCGGGTAATTAATTTTATGCGTAAGAAATGCTTTGCAGAGGATCAATTTTACAAAATGCTTAAGTTACGAATCTTATGTTTCGACAGGGGGGAGCCGCGGCTCCTCGTTCTCGACCATTACTTACTTTGTTTATATAGAGGGGGCGCCAAAAGGGATTTGGCCACCTCATTTACAAGTGTCCCACCACGCCACTGGTGTACTTCTTAACTTGGAATTTTTTTCAAAAGTATTTTATTTCATGGTATTCTGTTAAATCATTATCTCTGTATAAGATACTGTTTACAATTCTAAAACACCTTCTTCTAGATAAAACGATAAGGTACTTCTCATTTCTGAAAACAACACATACGCGGATTTTTGACTGAATATCAAAAAACATGACAAAAAGTGTGTGGTCATTGTCACCAGACACAGCCTCAGCTGCAAGGGCATGTTCTATTCGCTGGATAGCCTGTGTTGGAGGTCTGGAACACAGGCTATTCACTGGACCCTAAGATCCCAGGAACCCAGACCCTCAAGACCCCGGAAGTAGGCTTTTGATCTCAATCTTTCAGACGGGGGTTGGAGTCAGAGTAAAAGGTAGGGTTGAATGGTACGATGGCATGCAAAAGGATTTTATTGCTATAATCAGACTTTTTATAAAGCTAAAATTTTTCAGATCAAAATTTGATATCTGAGAAACTGAATAAGCGCGTGGGTCACAAAAAATTGGAAAACTTCAGGTTGGAGCCATTCGCAATAGCAGTACCGTAAATCCTCGAATACACGCTTTTTTATAAGGAACTTGTGCAACTAAAAACGAAATACTTAAATAAAGGAACTTTACCAGCAACGGATCGAGAGATTTGGTAGAGTATGTCCACTGTGGCTGGAATTAGGACAATCGTTAGGTCTTAGGCGGGCCCAAAGAAATTTTTTCGGACAACGCCCTTTCAAATTTAAAACAATTTTAAATCGTAGGTTTTAACTTCTATACTCTACGAGTTAATTTCCCCAGGCTAGAACTGAATGAAGATACTAAAATTTCCTTCATGCACAAAATTTCAGGCTTCTCCATGCAAATAAATTTGTGTTTTCATAATTCTCTGTGCTAGCCTGAAGTTCTGACAACGCACATTGCATTTAAATTGCACACATTTCCGAGAACAGTCTTGCCACTTCGCAACACTGCTTCTGAAAATACTGAACTACGTTCAATTGTCAGTTTAGTTGGTGCAATTGCTCAAAATAATTAGATATTTGATGACATTTGATGCTATCTGTCAGAGCCTATTACCATGCTAATGTTCAAAGGAGCCTCTTAGGTCTAAAAATACTATACCTGGTCCAGTTAGCCTGCAACTTCCTCCAGAAATTTGATGACAATGAGTCTCTGTGTGATCACAAAGAGATTAAAAATACTTCGTTCACTCAGTCCAGACCAGACAAATTTACAGAACATCAGACAAAACACTTGATGAATACACAGATTATAAGTTGCGGACTGAGTGAACGAAATCGCTGCGGATAAACATTAGCTACTATCCATGTATACGGGTTATCTATTGAACCTTTGTTGTCATAAAGTTCGAAAATATAATCAAAATGTGCAATATTTTTAACTAAACTTTGATTCCTGATATTTTCAACGTTGGTCATCGGTGTTCTACCTGTTGGGGCCTTGAGTATGTCAATGGGTCCAGTGGGCATAGTCTGGATCCGTCACTGACTTTTCGATTTGAAAAAGTCTTATAACTGCAAGCATCAAGAACTAAAAAGCAGGTTTCAGTCATTTATGCTGTTTCGCGTGTGCCTCTGGTATCTTCTTCCTGTTTCTGTACTATTCTTATGGCACTTAATGTGCCGGGAATATTAAGGAACTATTAAGGAACATTTGGTACTATAATTTGTTGATTTGAGGTCTACAAATAAGGAACTTTTGGAACTAGGCCTCTTGGTTGGTTTCTTATAAAATAAAAAGCGTGTAAGTCCCCGGGCAAAGATGCAAAAAATTAATTTTCAATCGTAATATTTTCCTGTGTGGTACTGGCACCTAAACTTTTGCCAAATGTTTGTTAATTTCATTGAAATTTATTCCCAATATAGTCAAAATTCCATCAAAATATTGTCCCACGAATGGACACCATAAGTTAGGGCAGGGGAACTGAGATTCCATGCATTGCATTGGTTTTAACAGTACCATGAAAGGTAAAAATTAGGTTGTATAGTTATAATATAGGGGGTAATATGATAGGATCGGTAGCCCCATTGACAGGGCCGTCGAGAGCCATTGCGGGGCCCGGGATATTTCATTACACCGGGCCCCAGTGAGCAATCAATTTTTTATTGAACAAAACTTTTGCGGGACACTCGGGGGCGTTCCGATTAACCCTACTATTTACTCTGACCCCAGCCCCCGTCTGTAGAATTAAGATCAAATATAGGTCTACTTCCGGGGTCCTCGGGTCTGGGGTCTTCGGGTCAGGGGTCCTAGGGTCCAGAGAATAGAACATGCCGCAATGGCATCTAACACCTTGTATATGAATGCAAACCGCTGGCACTTTTGTTGTGGACGTAACATTTCGCAAGAGAATCGACAAATGAGTGACTTGATATATAGCTGAGCTCTACCAGTAGGTAAGATTTCTCATATTAGATAGGTTTATATACTTTGAGAACTTTAAGAGAACTTTGATTCTATCATAAGGTTTAGCGTGCCAATGCAGGCAGCAGACATCATAGACATTGTCAATTACAGTCTACTCCAATTAGGAGCAAGAAAGAAGCACTAAACAAATCAGCAAGTTTCTAACTCCATTTTCAAGAATACTTGTAAAACATCATGAACGATTGTAAAAGAACAAACTCGGATTAATTCAACGAATTTTATCCATTATTGTCCACCGGAGGGTTGTACCCGTTTAGAAGGAGCGGAAACGGTGTATTGTCAACATTGTAAATGCTATTTTTCACGTCGCTGTTTTGTGTGCTTCTTGCTCTGCTTTTTCCAAGTGGGTATCACACTGCCTAGCGACTATCGCTATTACCTTGACCGATCGTTTTTGTTGACTCAATTGGCATTAAAGGTTTTGGGAGAAACGCAATCATACGTTTTGGAGGCCCGAACTCATTATCCTGTTAGGGGAACGGCATTTCTTTCCAGAACGTGGCTCAAAGAAATCTAACTCATTGCACTTTATCAAACAGATCGTTGTCATCTAACTATGAGACCACTTAGGTTTGGATGCAGGTTCATGTCATATCCTGAATATTGTGTGTATTTGGTGCCAAAGGCCGAGAGGTTAGATAAATCTAGACAAATTGACAACATTGACGATTTTTGGGTACTACTAACGGTTGAAGTTTGAGGGAAAAAACCACTATTAATTAGCATATCATTACGATATCATATTATTATTTAGCATATCATCATTTGGCATATCATTTACCATTATTGACCACGAGTAAATAATCTACAAGTATTTAATCCTTTAACTTCTTCAAGATTTTAAAAAACTTTGAAATCGGTCGAAGTAATTATTCAAACCGTTTTAACAAACTAAATAATTTATCAACGACGGATTTATGAACCAATCTAATTATCAGCTCAACCCCAATATACACAGAATTAACTTTGGTTCTATGTGAAACCGTTGATACATGAATAGATTAATACTGGAGAGGAGGCATCCTAACGCAATTGCTTGCACACGTTTCGACAAGATCATTAGTACTGTAATTATGTTTCACTGAGCGTAATTAGTTTGATTGCGAGAAATGCGGTCAGTCCTATTTCTAAAACCCCGCCAAGTCTCCTAACTGCTTAGACATCAGCCGCTGTGCCGTAGGGCTTTTCTGAGGGGGTTTAACGGCGTTTTTTATTACCAATGTTCATGACAAAAAGGTATTGTAAAATTCTTGAAAAATTTAAATTCGTGAAAAGTTTAGGATAGAGGTACATAGGCCATTAAGTTTTGTTTCTTGGTCTTACACTGTATTGCAACTGATCTTAAAATAGTGTCACAGATAATGATGCTCTTAAAAAGATTTTCAACAGTATATTTTTGTTTAAAAGGGCCTTTTCCAAAGTCTAAGGGGGCGTGGCCGAACCCCTATCATTATTTTAACCCCCCAACCTCTTCTGGCGCCGCCGCTAGGCACGGCAAATAAGAAGTACAATTTTCTGTGTATTATTCAATCAGATTTGAGCCTTTTACAAATATATTTACGGTCGACGTTTTTCTTCATGAAAATTGAATCAATAAAAGGTTGTATGAGACAGAATGTCAGAGCTGCAAAATGCATCCGAACCTGGGAACTAGGGGGCACGTGCTCCCCCCCCCTAGTGTCGGAGTTTCGGAAAACATTTCAGAAATTTGAGATCCATTCAGCATAGGGTCGAGCTCAGGGATGTTCGAACAAAAGGGCAAGAATGTCAAAATTTCCAACAAATTTTCCGAAAATGGACTGTAACAAATGACTCATTGTTTACAGAACATCATCCTATTGTTTAATCTAATATTTAAATCATAATAATTAAATCTATAGAATACGTTAAGTATGTTTTGTATGATTATGATAAATGCAACAAATCTGCTATGTACAGCACAAAGGTTTACAGGTACCGTAAAATAACGATAAAACAAATAAAGTGTACTTCAAACTTTGTTTTACTTGAGCCTGCAAAAGTGATTTCTTCCAAATGACCCCAGCGTGGCCACTTTAATGTAATAGTATGAACATGCTTGTCCGGGAAATCCCTGAGAAAGAGGTAAAATTTCTGCAAAATCTAAGGACAAAGAAACCAGAAAAAGGGGTTTTTTCTTAAAACATCTGGGGAAATCTAGGAAAGTAGTGCTTTGAAATGCTGCGGCAGTAACCAGATAAATGGTTATTTCTCAGAGAAAAAGGTTGCTCAGTACCAAACATATTAGATAAAAAGGTCCTTTTTATACAAATCTTAGAGAAAAGGCTATCTCCAGAACATTCTTGGACAAGCATGCTTACACTTTTAACCAGCAGTGGCCACGCCGGGCGTATGATTTGAATTGAAGATATGTATATACCTTGTGATTTGACGTCACCAAAACGGGTTTACATGGCCTCTTTTTATCAGGGAGATGCCTTGAATATACTGCGCATGCGTGTGATGACGTCATTACATTTTATTGTAATCCCTCGTCGGAAAATCATTGGTTTATGCCCTTTAAGTTCCTACCCACGACGCCCCTAGACAAAAGAAACTGTTTTGGCTTGAAAGAGATTTTAATTGAATCATCTAAGGTTTTTGCAAACTACTTCATCCACACTATTATTAATTTTCCAATTTATCTCAGGTGCCCAAATTGCAAACTTTCCAATTTGGATGGCAACCTACACTGCCAAAACATGAATTGATTTACTTGTTGCTCCTATTTGAAGCATATTACCCTTTTGCTCTACTACTGTTTATACATGTCCAAAGTACAGGCTATATTTTACATTAAATTATGCCTTTCAACTCTAGAAACGTGTCTTAAGTTTGGACACAAATATTCTTAATAGTAAAAATTTAATAAGGTTACTTGACTTATGTTAAGTAATGATTTCTCAAAAATACTATAGAGGACTGTCACGAAGAAAATTTTTTTGCAGCTCTGCAGAATTTAATGATCTGATGAACCTAATGTTGTCTTTATGATATCGGAAAAAATATTTGTTTGCCTTCATGTTTAGAATTAGTTTTTAGAAAGCCTGTACTCTGTTCCTCCCCAACAGTGACGCAAAATGAAAGTCATTTAGATAATAAATCATCGGCTTTCGAACGTAAGAAAAATGCATGTTGAACAAAGTGATCACTTAGATCTAGATGTTTGAAAAGCCTTTGGTATTTGGTGTGCATATTTGTGCCATAGGACTCAAAGAGATAACTTCGCTTTAATAATCAAAGATTGACATAGATGAATTAGTATAAATATCACCTTCATGGTGGGTGAAATTTGGGGTAAAATTAAATTAAAACTGTGTCACTTTTAAACGCGGTGCGATCGAGAAGAAATATATCAAGTCGATTTTTTTGAAAAAAATTAAAATATAGTTCCGTAGATTTTACACCGCATAGTATAAACGAAGGGTAGTAAAGGGTGTCTGGCGCTTATTGTCTGAACATCGGACATCATTTTACTGTCTATTTAGCTAAAAGACGAGATAACGTTAATTTGTGTATGACAGTGAGCGTGCCAAATAGCTACCATGAATATAATTCCAAAGGTGCTAATTAAGACATCAATGCACGAAGGCTATGTCAGACATTTGCACTATTCTTCTCTTTTTTGAAGGACTGATGTTTAATTTCATAAACAAAATTTTCACCAACATAGCCGACCATCTTTTATTTACATTGGAATACATGTCAACATTGATCCTCATTATAACTTTAATGCCATGTTTTTTTAGGAATACGCAATGGCAGCAAATCATATGGCAGCCACATATATTGCTCTGTTGGCTTTAGTGGCATTTTACATCCAAGTAGTTGTTTCAGGTAAAAAGCGACACATTATATATTGTTAGGCAGCACTAAATGCAAATATAAAGCACATAAATTTGAGGTATATGCTATACTGTACAATCTATATAGCTTTCGATTCCTCACTGTCTCTAGTATCTATCAATCAATCCAGCCGCCTGATTCTTAACGTCATTTAGTTTACATATGCGTGACAGAGAGGGAGTAATCTCTTACCTCTCCTCGGTCGGCATATGCAATGTCTGCAGGTGTATACATTGTACCAAATACATGCTTATTCCAAATAGATTGGGGATTTTAGTATGCGGGCAGCTGTGAGATAGTTGATTTATTGAATGTGCAGAAGTTTAATTTGCGGAATCAAGGTTTTCCATCGCCTGACGTTCATCAAACCATGAGATTCCATTAGATGACCAAAAAGAAATTAATGAGTTGACCTGGGCTGTTTAGAAAAAAGATTGATATAGACGAAGGATGGCAAACAGAGTTTTTAATTGGTTGTTACCTTTAACGAGTAAGCCCTTACCCACCACTACAGAAGCTCTTTTAATCTACATAACTTTCCAATTCTTTCATGCTTTTGCGTCTCAAATAGAGAGGCTAACAAATTGTCAGAAAGTGACGGCATTTTTGTTTAATAATCCATAATTGCCCTCCTTTGTATAATTGGATTGCGGGGAGGTAGTCTGGTAGGGAGAAAAAATTTTGGACATTCGTGGTCAATGAATCTTAAACAATCGTAAGGATGCAATCATATGACAAAATGATGGTTAAAGGACTTTTAGAGAGGCTAAAATGCTTACAAAAGCACTTTTGGATTTGCAATGTAGCTATTTCTGTTTTTCTTAGAGCTCTTACTAGTACTGCATACACAACTCAAGGTCAAGGTTTTTTCAAACAGCCAATTCAGCCTTCCAGGAAAACGCAATATTGTTTGCACAATGATGAGAAATGTAGAATAAATAACACCTATTTTGCGCCGTTAATCGACTGACCATTGACTTCATTCTGCTGCCTTTATTTTTCAAAGCATTCTAATAGATTAATTCACATTTCCATGAATTTTCCTCTCAATGAGAAGTGTAGTATTTATAACAATATATATAGAGTACAAAAAATACAACAACACGTTCCAACGAAGATGAAAAAGTGAACTCTTGCAGAATGAAAACGGTAATTTAATACAAGCTAGACACACATGTAAAATGACATCTTAAGGCCCGTCTACACGATCATACATTTGTCCATGAACATCACCACACATTTGTATGACATTGTTCGCAACAAATGTATTATCGTATAGACGCATCTGCGAACATACTTGAACAGCGCCAAACACGCATGAACATGTTCAAATTTTACTGTGCATGTCAATTCTTCCCAACAAATGTTCACGGTTTCTCACGCTCTGAACTAATGAAAAGCACATATGCCATCACATGAGCGTACCTGATCAGTCAACCAGCAAGCGGACAAGGAACATGGCTATCAACCAAGATCAAGAAGATATTGCAGTCCCATGATAGTGCATAGTCTTGAAATTATTGACCGAACTTTGAAAGGAGTCCATGCCCTATCTTAAAAAGTTTCTTATTTGGCCTAAGTCCGTTTTTTGCAACTCTTTCAAAAGGGCATGGTACGCTCCGAGGTCATTTCATCTTGCTACTCATTCTTCAGTCATCGATTCGTCCTCTTTTTCGCCGGTTCCGAATAACTAATGTTGTTGCACAAGACGCTAAAACAAGACTCTTGGCTCCCATATTTCAGCGCCAAAATAATTCTACTGGGATGACAATAAACATCCTTTTTGGCGCGAACATTGTTGTGAAAAGCTTTATACAAATGTTCATGGATGTTGTATCGTGTGGACAGAGCGCACATCAAGCTTGAACACCGTCATGCAAATGTATGATGATGTTTGTGGACAAATGTGTGATCGTGTAGACGGGCCTTTAAAGGCCCTTCAGAGTACTGAACAATATCAACTGACAACGTATGCAAGACATGCAAGGTATGCAAGGCCCTGGTTTTTATAGACAGAATAAATTCTTTTTCTCACTTTCTTGAACAAAAAAAGCAATCATTACATCTAATGTCTTGCTGGAATATAGATATTGCTAGTTTATTTATCTATTATCAGTTTTACCTGTCTTTTATTTATCATATTCTTGTAGTTATCAATGATGTGAAATTCTCTGGTTTGTAGAATAGACTTTATCGGCCCATTAGGAGATAGGCTTTCTATTTCAAAATTTTTGCAGTGCTCAAAAAACTGTTGACATGTAGAAGTTATACTTGATCAAATTTTCTTGGGATTGTTTTTGTGTAGAATTTCAGTTAAAGATAATTGCGCTTTTTTTGAAACAATGCAGTTTTTGCCAACATCTTCAAAAGGTTTTTGAACCTTTTTTATCGCTTATATTAGTACTATTCGTTATCTAAAAGTCCATTATGATTTGCAGAAAATTCCTGGATGAAATGTTCTTCGGTAGCATATTCGAGCTATGCGACATTTAAAAGACCATAATGATTAAAAGAAGCTGCTTTTCTTTTCTACAGTTCATCCTTGTTCCACATACAGTTCAATATACGACTGGCGACGGAGCACAGGCAATATAATCGACCCAAATAAACAAGTGGGTCTTTGCGATTATCATCTCCCTTTAAGATGGTACCGCTTCAAAGAAAGACCTGGTGGTGAAATTCCTAATTCTTGTCCACCAATGTATGCTTGTGGTGAGTGTCAACTTTCATTGTGTGATCACTTGTCAAAATGAAGACTCAGTGATGGAAGAGCATTGGAAGCAAAAAAGACCAAGAAAGGAAAAAATATGCCCACACAGTAATACAAGAAGTAGCTAGCGCTTAACTTTGCCCGCGTCTTACGCTGTATATTGATATGCTAATTGATGGCCAACAACTGAGCAAGAAATGTTTCTTTCAAAATGAGAGTTTGAAATTAAACATGCTCTTAAGAACCAAAGGCATTTAGGGACCCATTTCGTATAAAAAGTGTCATATATTACATTTTGTTGCTCTGTCAGTTCTTAATAACTGCATCATTCAAGCTCCACTGCAATGAGCTTGAAATGACTACCAAAAATAATCAGCGCCCTGGTTAGGACTATTGGGTTTTTGCTGCTGTGTTTTTTTTCATTTCATTTTTCATTTAAAATTTTTTAATCACGGTGGCCCCATCAGCCAAGAGTGGCTGCTTTTCAGGGGGCCGTGGAAAAAACCAAATTACAACGCTAAAATAAAATAATACTAAAATAGAATTTTTCAAATAAAAAAGAGAATTTACAGAGTTGAATTACAATAAATAGAAAATTAAAAGCTATTTACTCGTCAATCTACATTTCAAAGTAGACAGAGAGGGGGCTCGCTTGACCTCATGTTCTAATTTATTCCAAACCTTTGATCCACGGAACGAAAATGCTTTTTGGCCATTACTTGTTTTCATTCGTGGAGCAAGTAAGTCAGTCTCACAATTTCTCAATATCTGTTGCGTAATTCAATTTCAGGAACAACTGCCCCTGTGTGGGCGACAGGTCAACTACCCGATACTGTTGGTACTGAAAAGACTTTAACTGCATACGTGAGAGCAGGAACAAATTGCCGAGCAATGTCTTGGAATATAAAAGTGATTCTCTGCACGGAAAATAGCAAAGCGTTCTACATATACAAACTTACAGCTACGCCTGGTTGCATGTATTACTGTGCAGGTATTATTCATCATTTATTATCATAAGCATTTGTAGTTAAACATTAAAATCTCGGGCGAGGACAAGCATTTTTAGTTTAACTGCAAAGATTTCTTAGCCATAAATAGTAGTCTAGTTTCATGTTCTTTTGAGATCTTCATTATTCTTAGATATGACCAGGGAATTATTGAATGTCACACGAATGTTATTATTTCCAAACCAGTCTTGCAATTTCGATATAAGAGCAAGGCATCTTCTTGAGTCCTTGAATCCTTGAAAATTTTTACGACAGATAAAGAGCATTTGACTTAATTCTAAAATCAGTTTCATGGATACGTGAATAAAATTTGATAAATAGAAAGTCTTATGAAAGGAGTAGCGGCTCTCCAAGTGCAGTTTTCCTGTTTTTGTTTTTATCTTTTCATTCCTTTTATTTGACCATCACAACATAGAAACTTAAGTTCCGCCTTTTTTTTGATATTTATTTTCCCAAAATGATGTAGATTTAATTGTTAGTCAACCCATCAAATGGCACTATGAGAGAAATAATTTTTTTTCTGCACTCTGTTATATCAAATAAACAGCCTCATGGCTGTCGCGCAAAAGGTTCCAGTTCCTCAATATGAGATGCTTAAATGACTGCTTACAAAAGGAAAAAATTTATATTGCCATGAAATCGAGAAAAGATACTTAGTATTCAGAAAGGACCATTTCCATATTTTGCGAGACAGTTAAAAAATGTGGAACGTGCGACAAAAAAGGGAAAGGTTGAGAGAGGAGAGTAAATTTGCTCCTCCTTTAAAAACCTCTGCGTAGACTGGAGTGAAATCATTAAAAAATTGTGGCAAGGGAGTGATGAACTTCT
Organism: Catostylus mosaicus; assembly: GCA_964019065.1. Classification (NCBI taxonomy): domain Eukaryota; kingdom Metazoa; phylum Cnidaria; class Scyphozoa; order Rhizostomeae; family Catostylidae; genus Catostylus; species Catostylus mosaicus. The sequence continues at coordinate 5,694,831 of OZ025189.1, read as the reverse complement.
TTTTTCAATATCGTTATTCGCTGACAGTTCGATAATCAAGGCTGATGTTGACATGGGAAGCATGGTCAGTTTTCTATAAAAGTGGGTGCAGAAAATAATTTATCTTTGGCCTTTAGGTATTGCGGAGGAGAGGAAGTTCTGAGAGATCATCAAATAATCATATACGCTTAATGTAAAAACCTACCATTATTTTTAAGTTTATTAAAGATTATAGCATGACTATCTGCAAAACGGTATGAATAAACAGGCGCAAACTGGAAAATTTGATGCATAATTTCTATATCATATCATTCATTTTTTAAAAATGTTTAAGAAAAGAACTGTTTGACCAGCTCTTCACCTGCAAGATTTGGATTGGTTGCTCTTTTATGGAGGGTTTAAATGAAACACGACCCATTTTTTAGTTTTATTATAGATGAAACGTGCTGAATGCAAATCCTCAGTTAGTTTTTGATATGGTATTTAAAACTTCAGATATAAAGGGCCTCTGTGGTTCCATTCATATCTCTTCTTATCACCTACTGCCTTTGAGTTCATGTCTTAGGCACGTGAGAGGCTCCAGCAGATGCGATGGTATTTTTCTTCCAGTCGTCTTCATATGACTTCTTTCTTAATTGAACAAACATCAAAACTCTCAATTAAATTCCAAATCTATCTTTGCAAATTATTTTTCCAAAATTGACCGCAAGCGAATGAATCAGTGAAAAATATTTTTCTGATTGACTTTCATTAGTCAGTTTGAAATGGGTACCACTATGACGTCAACATTAGCTAGCTGCCAGTATCCTTGGAACGTGGTCGCGTGTCATAAGAATGGCGACATCTTAGAATTTCATAACATTGGCGTTTCGTAACTCATTAACTGCGCATTTGATTATGAAACTTTGTCCTATATCGTTATCAGTATGTTTGGCCTAACCGTTTCACAAAATAAATAATAAAGTTGGGTTCCACTTTAAAGGATCAAATAGCGTAACAAAAACTCTGAAGAAGACGAATCGACATCGATGGCGTAAACTTGTTTCTCCTGTTCAACAAGCTTGCGTTTGATTCGAAGAGTTTTAGCAGTATGATTAGAAATAAAGATTTAAGATTAAATGTTATTGACCTGAGTAGTTTGTGCTTAGTACCTAGTGAAAGATTTTGAATTCCAAACGGCAAGTACAACCCAGTTTGGCAGGCCCTCCCCTAGCCATGGAGAGAAACCAGGAACACAGTGGCTGAGAAGGGGGGGGGGCAGTGGGGAGCTGCAGCATTTAAAAGCTTATAAGTTACTTGAAAAACAGTGGCTGGGGGTGCAGAGCTTCCTTAATGAAACGCAATCGATGTAAATGATTTTAATTTCATCCAAGGGTAATCAACGCATTAAGTACATTTTACTGAAAATATTTCTGAACAATTCACTTTTTAACTCAAAATACAATAGTGTCATATCCCAGTTCTAAAACGAACAATTCATATTACATTGAAAATATCAGAAATGATCAAAAATCAGCAATGGGGTCCGGATCCCCCCACTTTTCAGAAATTTGATTCCTGAGATTCACATAAAAATGTAAAAAAATGATCTCTCAGGAAGGGTGCACCAGATCTAGCGTGAATGTTCGAAACGAAAATCTATTTTAAATTTAGCGATAAAGAGTGTTTTCTGCGCTTTCCAATAAATTAAAAAGGGCGTGGTCATAGAATATTTTCAAAGCCCCGCCCTGACAACGCCCCTTAATTCCTCACTTGTCCAGTTCTGGTTCCGGTGAATGATTCAATGTTCAAACTACTTGACAGTGATCAATTCCACATTTAAATGATGGTTTCTTAGTAAAATACATAAATAAGGGAAGATGACCTAGAAAAGCAATTACAGTGACAATGAAGTTGAAAAACTAGATTTATTGATCATCGAATTATTAACATTGCGCTGTAAACAACTTTTCAGCAAAGTTAATCTCTCTTGTGTTTGCATGCCGCCAATCTCCTGATTTTCGTCTAATGACGCAACTGCAATTATTTGCTATTTTGTAATGCAAAATAAAATATGATTTCATGTATACCAAACTTAATCTTTAAGGGTTTTCCTAATTTTTTTAAAAACCTTTTTAGGAACTGAAGTACCATGCGAGCCTGGTTTTAATTCTCCAAATGGATTCACTCCAAACTGTACAAGTAAGATCAACTATCTTATTCGTTATGTAAATACTTTTGAACGTTCTGTTTCATGTTTCCTACCAGCGAAAATGTACAAGGGGGCACCAAAGCTACACACGATTTGGCCATATTTGCTTGGGTGTTGAATTAAAAAGCAGTCATGGCATTTTTACATGGGAGCAAGTTAACAAGTAAGCCCAGGTACCCGGCATGTATACATCCAACGTGACATCATCAGCCCTAAATTAAGTTCCCCGAAAATAGGTTTGTACTTGTTTTTACTTTGTTTAAATGAGCGATGGAAAGAATATCAAGCATTCAGTATTCATATTTTGCGAGGAATTTGCTAGAAACGTCGTCTATTTCTAAAAATCTTTTCAAGTTTCAATTCTGATACTGATTTGATTTAAAGCTAGTGAAAATATATCTAAGACTAAATGTGATTGTGATGCAATGCAATGGATTACACATATTAAAAGCAGTTGCAAGTTGTAAACACCGTTTTAGACCCCGTTTACACTAGTTTTGGTACGGACCCGTTTCCAGTGTAAACGGGGTCTTAGTGAGATTTTTCTATCGTTGCAGACAACTTCCCTGCTTTAAAGAACATCACGATATTCACTGGAGGTAATGGCTTACGCATTCAGTATATTTGCAAGTGGGACAGCAATGATACTTCGTCCAAGGCCATGTTTGAGGTCACTTGGTATCAAGGTTTACATGGCAAACAAGTTGCAGGACCTTTTAACTATACTGAGACCACGCGCAGTGCTACTATTCAAAACAGCAATAAAGTTGGCAATACTCCAATGATCATACTTGGAACCGTGGTAAGCATTAGTTTGAAATCAATATTACTACTTAATACATTTTTGTAAATAGTACCATATGAAATAATTTGTCTCATTTAACACAAAACGCTACAATACAATATTATTAAATTAGATAAAATCAGATATTATATTAAATCATATTATATTATATTAAATTATATTATATTATATCATATTATATTATATTATATTATATTATATCATATTATATTATATTATATTATATTATATTATATTATATTATATTATATTATATTATATTATATTATATTATATTATATTATATTATATTATATTATACTATATTATATTATATTTTATTATATTATATTATATTATATTATATTTTATTATATTTTATCATATCATATCATATCATATTATATTATATATTATATTATATTATATTATATTATATTATATTATATTATATTATATTATATTATATTATATTATATTATATTATATTATATTATATTATATTATATTATATTATATTATATTATATTATATTATATTATATTATATTATATTATATTATATTATATTATATTATATTATATCATATTATATTATATTATATTATATTTCATTATGTTTTATCATATCATATCATATTATATATATAATATATTTTATTGTGCGTTGTTATTGTATGTTATTATGTTAGGTATTCTGCCGGGTAAGGAGTTGGTACTCTTATTCATCTGACGTCAAAAGTGCTTTTGTTGAGAGCAACCACTTTTTTGCTGGGATTCAGGTAAATATATAGATTGATTTTCGCATTCGCTGCTCTTTCTTAAAACGGAAAGAGTTTACTTAAAATATATAACTGAGAATTAGATGCCTTGTTTAGCAAGATACAGTTTACCTTAAAAGCCAAGGTTAAGCCTATGATGACAACATGGAGTGGCGTAGAGCATCGTTGCCTTAGCAAGAAACCTGGTTGCTCGATGTAAAAAGATAGCATGTTTCTCTTTGGAAACTATTAGTGTTTGTTTAGCACTTGTTGGTGTTTTCCTTTATAGCCATGGTACGAATAAAACTCCTTTTGTGCAATATACACCAATGAGATGCAATATTCATCTAGTGACATTTCACACGGAACTCTAGACAGAGCACCACTAACTATTGAAAAACAATTAACATACGATATTCAAGTCGAATGAAGATTAGAAGAATTCACAATTTGTTTATTTGTATTTTAGATGGAGCCAAAGGAAAGAGATTTTACCATTCCTGAAGGTGGGAAACCAATAAAATTTGTATTCAGAGCAACAGTTCCACTTATTTGCCAAGGAAATGTTGAGCGTAACTGTTACATCAACGTGAAAATTATTACAAATAAAGACGTTTTCACTAAAGATTCACAAATGTGTGATGTAGTTTTTAAACCTGGAGGAACAAATCAAACGCAGACCATTGAACTCTATGCGAAGACAGATTTTAGGACCGATGGTGACCAAACAGCGATAATGCGCAGCGTGGTATTGCCAAGTATGACGCAAAGTGATTGGTTTACACACCATGACTTACCGCATAAACGGGTAAGAACTGACAGCCTATTATAAGGAATACTCAAATACATAATTTTCATTTTAAGTAGAAATTAAGTTACGGTCAACGTTATAAAGCGCTTTGACAATAGTGTCAGAGATGTTTGCACGTCATTCATCGTTTACATTGGAGCTTGTGCTCCGCTCATATATGATCTAAGGTGAGAATGTTGAGAAAAAACGTCCAATATTTCATATCCCACCCAGCTTTTATAACTTGTATAAAGTTCAAATAAATCCATAATGTCTATAGTTGATACTTTGAGGCTAGCGTTGTTTGAAGAAATCTTTTAATGAAGGAATATTTGAAAAATGATTTCAGATAACAACAAGGGATGTTCCTACTGCTGAATGTTCATCAACTGGTGATCCTCATTTTGTTACATTTGATGGACTGTAAGTGCAGCAAAGTTTCTTTTCGTTTCTGACGTTTTTCTGACGTTTCTGACGGCAATTTTTTTAAAAAATCACAGCTAGAAAATTTAACATCTGTGCCCAAAATATTTCCCTCCAGATTTTCTGTTGGTTGCTCCTTTTGCGCATGGTAGCAATTAAAACGAATAAATGTTATGTAGAATGGCCATTCTAAACCTCCTTTTTTTCTAAGGTTTCTTAACATCTATTGATAAATATCTATTGACCACTATTTTGGGCATCACCCTCATTTTTTAATCTTCATTTGTTAGGTAAATTGATTCCATGATTAGTTCGTTGTTGTTAGTTCAGCTAGTTCTAGTTGATAAATATTCGGCTGAAATACCTTTACTTTCGAACCACTTAAATTTAAAGCTAATTTAAGGAGAAATTTCAAAATTTTGTCGCAATGGATGTTTTCTAAAAGCATGAAAAATCCACACGATGAATGTTGGGATAGTATTTTGATACATACAGCGCCATAAATTTGCAATGCCAATAGGTAATTCTAAACATTAGGAAACGCCATCAGCAGACTCAGTTATTCATAGCCTTGGATTCTGGTAAAAACATGCAATGTAAGGCTACCATCTTTTTTATTTGCTTGTCAAATTTAAATATCTCTGACCTATTTTTTTGAAAAAGGCTTTGCCCAATAACTTTATCCCTTATATTGTACTGTTGATACCACCATCAAGCCAATAAAATTTAAGACCAATTCGACCAAAGCCTTACATAAGAATGTTTAAAAATTCAAATAAGTATTATACAAGGATCCACAAATTCGCTAAAAAGTCTCAAGTAGCCATGAAAAATAGCAAAATATATGATAAGACAGCAAATGTTTTTTAATATTGTTCACTTCATGGGGTTCAAACAACAACCAATCTTCACTAAGCAAAGTGATAACTTTAAACAAGCAAGGGCAAACTACACTTTCAAGCATGCTAAAAAACAACATAACCACAGACATTTTTAAAGCCTCTACTCTCATAAAGCTCGGAGTCACAATAATATATTTTTGTTTTGGCAGAACCTTCGGCCAATATCATAAAAAGGTTTTTGCCTTAAATGGTGCATTCATCTTTAAGACCGGAGGTTCGTCCCCATTTGGGAATTAACAGCCCTTTTTTGGTTTTGTCTGCTGTACCAAGCGTTTCAGCAAATGAAAAGCGAATGACCAATTTTCCAAACATTTGGATCTACAAAAATTGCTATAAAAGTCTACCTATGGCCCCCTGAAATATTCTACGGCTTTCTAAGTACATAGGAGCGTAAATGACCCAATCTTTTAATATGAGCGAACATCTACTATGAATGCTAAGAAAATAAGCACTAGAAAAAACTGTTGTCACATGTGCGTCGTTCATTAGCTACATTTGAACTTTGAACGTATGCAGACAACATAGTATAAGAAATGGTAGATCGCTACTTAGACTGCCTTTGCTTTAGGAAATCTGAAGCAGGAAAGAGGTTCGATTACTTTCATGGAACATAATGCTTCTATTGACTTCCTAGAGATAAGTTCCTAAGGTAACTTCTCAAGCTCAATGGTACTTCTAAGACCAAAACTTAAAGGAACTCTTTGTATTTGAAAAACGCATCTAGGTAGAGAACAGGTATTTGGGAAACTGCTTGATTGCAACTAACTTGAACGTTTATTCAAACCCTGTATGCTTTTTACAAATAATACCGTCTTATTCGTACTTTATTCCTGTTGATATGAGAGTTGCTAGGCTCTTTTTGTTTTTGCATTTAACATTTGGCTTAAAAGATATCTAACACTGTGTCATACATCAAATTCTGCTTAACCATATTGCAGTTAAATCTCCTGCTTCAAAGTACGTCTTGATTGCGCAAATACTTTGACACAGATCATAACCTTCTTGGGTGTCAATCGGTCGAAGGACAGTGATCTTGATTTTGAATTGTAGCGCTCATTGTTTAAAAATTTTTTCCGCAGAAACCTGAAATTCTATCACTCATTTAGATAAAAATGGTCTTGCGCATCTTCTTTTTAGAGTGTACCATCATTATCAAGTTGGCGACTATGTTTTAGTTGAAAACAAACAAAGAAACTTCCATGTACGGTAGAAATAATATTATACATAGAATTACTATTATCCATCATCATCATCACCATCACTATTATCATCATCATCATCATCATTATCATCATCATCATCATCATTATCATCTTCATCATCATCATCATCATCATCATCATCATCATCATCATCATCATCATCATCATCATCATCATCATCATCATCATCATCATCATCATCATCTTCATCATCATCATCATCATCATCATCGTCATCCTCAACGTCAACGTCATCATCAAGGCTGAATTTTCTCTCTCTTTTCATGCTAAGATGCTACACAGATTAAGCACAACTTTGGAAACAGGCTCATCAATTATTTTTGCTGATTTAGGTCCACACTCGGACATGGACATGTGCAAAAGTTTCATGCAACTGTGGCATTGCCGCTCAAGAAGGAAATGACGTAATAATTATTGATATGTGTCGTGACAAAGTTCCAAGACCAAGATTCGCAAGCAAGGTGCAACCGTCGCCAGGTACATCAATTGAAGTGGACAACACCGGGAAAGTCTTCAAAGTAAGTTTGAATTTGAGCTACAATTGAAAAGTTATTACAAACACTAAAAATTAAAACCTTTCTTAAATCTTAAAGCATTCATAGTTTTACAGCTTACTTTTGACATCCCACCTCTTCTACTAATCTCTTCTAATGTCTTTCGAGGAAGGCAAGATTGATGCATCCTGTCGGAGGAATCTAAACATGTTATACGTGGATACATGCAGACATGGAAACAAGTAATGATGCTGCAGGAACTTTATTTCACAGGGAAATTCCAGTGGGAGCATATTTTGCGTTGAACGTGGGAGAATTCACAAAGATCAAGGGGACGATACAGCAGATAGATACAATTAGAAAAAGCCTAGAATTTTCTTAGAAGAATCCTTTTAGTCAAAAAATCTAAACATTTTCAAGTGCTGAATTTTTGCAAATTGATTAGATACACACTTTTCCCGAACTAATGAACTGTTCCTTTTTGTATACTCCATTAAATGTTTACAAGACATTACCTATTACGCTTCTACTAATTAGTCTACAAACACTACAGGGACGTTGGTACCACAGAAAGTAGTAGACCTTGACAACCCTGAAGCAAATTTACAAAGAAAGAATAAAAAGTACCGGTGAATCAGTGAGGATGTACCATCCATCTTTCCTTCTCTCCTCGATTTGTTGATCTACCGAGGGAGCTTCTCCTATAGGAATTCCAAACATGCAAATCCCTCCTAGTTCTGTACTGTAGTTGTAGAACTGTGTTTCAGTGATTCAAATTTTTTTTGTTTAATTTTAAGTAATAGTTTAGAATTTGTATTGCAGCGGAATTTTTAATTTAAATGAAATGAATCGAGCTCCAAAATTAAAAGGTAGAGTTCGATAAAAACTGCATCACTTGTTGGCACAACTATTTGAAAGGTCATTGCTAGAGTAGTCATGTGACATCTCTCGTTTTATTCGATTGTGTGATATGTCATGGTATAACAACGTATCACAATAACAATGTAAAATACATTTTCACGTGTCACTGATAGATTTGAAGCTAAAAAATGAATTATAAACCTTTGAACAATGGATATTAAGTCAATATATCGATATGAAGCAAGTAACCATGGGAAAGTGCAAAGTCGGTAGAATAGCCAATAACAGACTAAAACCCGCTGTTTTCTAACTTCCCAAATCCTTAACGTGCTAAATCACTTTCATCTTATTGTAGATATCATTTCCCTCTGGAGCCAGTATCGAATTCAATGCACATTATTGGTTTGGAGAATGGTATTATGCTAATGTGAAAGTGATTGTTCCAAGTAATGACCACGGTCGTACACGAGGCCTATGCGGGACGTTTGATGGAGATAAATCAAACGAACTTACTCATAAAGATGGTAGAGTTTTTGCTACGTTGGACCCTGGGGATACAAAGAATGAATTCACAGAGAGCTGGAGGTGGGGATCGCCTTATCGCATTTATGTTTTATAGTATGGTTTTATGGCAAAATATTCCATTGAGGAAACAAAATGTAATTCTTTGCCAGTCTTCTTCTTCGGTCGAGTTCAATCTCAAATTTCGAACAATTAAAAAATTTGTCTGCGTGTAAAAGTGGTTTTCCTTACCTGCGATGCTGTTATAAATAACATTTGATTGGACCCATAGGCGCCGACTACGTGGGGGCTTGGGGGCTCGAGCCACCCCTGGAAAATGCTACGGGGGGGCTGAGCCCCCTCTGAGAAATGTTCAAAAATTTGCTCTTTATCGCTTTTTAGCTTAATTTCCCGAATAGGCATAGTATCCTCATCTATTTTTAATGAATAGGATACAATACATCGTTAATCAAAGAACCAAACTGCGCCTTTATAACTGATAATTTAGAGAAATTGGTATGTAATTGTTTTTCATTTCTAGCTTCAGCCCCCCCTGCTAAAATCAAAAGTCGGTGCCTATGATTGGACCATGATTAAAGTTGCAAAAAATTTGAATAACTAAGGAGCACTTTCAGGTTGAAGGAGAAAACGAAACCAAGTTCCAGTGACAATTATGTCAGAATATAAGTAACTTACTGCTTAGAAAGTGTTTAACTGCTCTCAAATCCTTGCCGTTGAAGCAGTTGAAAAGCTCTGGGTGTGCTGATATGCTTGGGAAGACATTAATTGAATTTCAAAATCATTGTAATGCTACTCAAGTAAGGCCTATTTTTAACCCTTCTAACACCAATCTACAATAAATGTGGAATGTTTTAGAGAGGCGATCATCATTTTGCTCTTTTGTGCGTGCCCTTGAAATATCAATTGTTTTCAAAACTAAGGCCACTGTATACCCACTCGCTTTTGTGAATGGCCTAGACTTGAAATTCAAAATTCGATAACCCTAATTGGTACCGTAATTTATTTTGTCCTATACTAAAAATAATTAAATGGCACCAAAGAGCAAAAATGCAATTTAAATGTAGAATGGAAATAGATCAAACCTCTAAGTATCTGCTTTGATGAAACTGAGTATCTTTTCGTGCAAATAGAAAAAGTGCTCTTAAAATCGCTATCTGTTTCTCAACTAAACGCAACAAGTAGTGGTAGTTCGAACTGTTCTTACTTATCTACCAAAGCTACTGTTAATGTTAAGGATCAATCTCTCCCACGTGCTGCAGTTTGCAGTTCTCATACCCCTTGACAATTTAGTTCCACTTCAAAACACGAAAGTGTATGGCTACACTTCTAGTATGCAGGTTATTTCAATGACGTAATACAGCTATTTAAGGTTTATCTAATTTTTTTTAGATTGAAAGCTGGGGAAAGTTTATTTTACTTTAAAGGAGATACAGAACATTGCAATGAGGAATTAGTGCCCTTCTGTGAATGTACTATAGATACAAATATGAAAAAAAAGTGGAATGTCAGAGAACAGTTGTTGATAAGCCCCACTTTGCAGCAAATAATCTGAAGCAGTTGAAATCTCCCACTGAAATGCATTGCAATAAACGAAGAAGGAGATCTACGGATAGTTCTATCATTCTACCAGATAATTCGGACACAGGAGATTATATCTACGATCCTGTTCCTTTGAATATTTCAATTCCTACATGGCCAACTGCAACAGGGAAAACAAAAGCTGCCGTTGTAACTCATTGTACGCAGTCAATAATGAATTCAGGGCCAGGGAAGATTTGTCAAAAAATGGAAGACTTCTCCTTCCAACCATTCATCACTCAATGCGTTGAAGATATAAAGGTACATATGGCATTTATATTTTCAAAATTAACATTTTAGGCTATTTAGACAATAAGTTCAGGGTTATTTGAGAAGATGATAACACGGCTTGATCGGACATAAGAATCGAAGAAAAATCAAAATGTGAGCTCTATATCATTGCAAATTGTTTACAAATTATCGGGCTGCATACCAGGGCCGAAGCCAATGGGAGGGAAGGCTAGGGGGGTGTGCATCCCCTCAAGGATCACAAATTGCCATTTCGTCGGAAATTCGTCCTGATTTAAACAATATATTAAATCATAGGCTATTGTCTGTTATCAATGGGCCTATTGTTTTGCAGTCACTTGTCGAAATTTGTCTTTCTTGCCCCCCTGTTCGGAGATGCCTGAATTCGGCCCTCCTGAATACTCTAGATCTTATATGCCTACATGTCTATATGTTTTCTAACACACATAAAACTTTTTACGTATCATTTTCAGAAACTGATGGAATTCTTTTGATATAAAATAGATTCTCGTGATATCTTGACAAGCTCGATCAGGAAGTAGAATTTAAAACATAATTTTAATTCTAAGCCCGGTCTAGAGATTCATACTTAAATGTCTGGTTTGCCCTTTGCCAAGTTAACTCCGCTTGCTGTTTCAACCTCATGTACAGCCTTATATTTTTGCAGCCAGCAGCAACCTCTCAGTGCCTTGTTCTTGTAATAGCTTTGCTGCGTTGAGCCTATATTTCTGGAAAAGCCATTGTAGTTACATGTCTTACCCTGGACGTACTGGCTGGATAGATTTTAACTGCGTATGTGTACCATTTTCTTTTCAGCTATCAGCTCCAATCCTCCTACTTCACCTTACTCACATGCTCTGTACAAGACCTAACACACGCACACAACCTACCATCTAGAATGGGTAGATAATGGCTAGCTTGACAATTTTTACTATCTGGATGCAAAATTAATCTCATTTTTACTGTTTGAGTAGCATTTTTGTTATTAATTTTAGGCTTCTATGTTATCAACATGCCCCAAAAAGCATCACAGTTCCTATTCATAATTTACGCTAGGCAATATCTGTTGCAACGTTTCTGGTGCCAACTAATGGAAAACACCCTTAATGAAAAACTTGCTCGTTTGCTATTCCTACAGATCACAGATGACTATGCCTTTACGAGCTCTGCCATACTTACAATGCAAGGTGCCTGTGAAGAAATATTCTTGAAAAATGTATCATTATGGACGGCCGATCCTGCTAACAATAATACATTTGCACCTCCAGCAGAAATGGGAAATACATTATGTCCTAATTTATGCAGTGGACATGGTAATTGTGTTAATGCAACGTGTATATGCGATGCCAATTACACAACAGCTGATTGCTCAATTGAAAAGAACAAAGGTCCAACAGTTCAAGCGATAGCAAATCATGGATTATGTGATATAAGAAAGGGATCGGGCTGCTTAAAAATCAGAGTGAATGGATATGACTTCATCGATTCAAGTAACCTGACCTGTCAGATAGAGAAAGTCCAGGTAAGATTTTAAGTGTTTCATTTTCAATATCAACTGCAAATACAGAACTTTACTATATAATGCCATGAATTAGTATATTATGAAACATTATTTTGCAAAGATATAGTAGCAATAATAAGATGTTATGAGAAATTGAGCACATGTTCTATTCAAGCCTGGTCAAAAGATTTTGTTTGAGAACCTTTGATACCAGGTTATCAAGATTCATTTCTCGCTAATAAGGAGAATAAGAGCCATTATATTTTGATATTTATTTTCACGGAAATGCTTGAAATTTCTGGACTTCCAGCGAAATAGTACCTAAATGGAGAGATTCGGCACAATATCGACGCTTAGCAATTTTTTTGATATTATTAATGCTTAGCTAAGTCTAGTGACAAGAATTCTAATTGCTAAGGTCTAACTATTCACATTAAACTATTTGCTAGCACATAAAAATTTCTAATATTTACCTATCTGTGCGGTAATCTAATTCGTAAATCAACGTGTATGAGTTTCTATGAATAATATATATATTATGAAGACCATAAAAGTATTTGGTGTTTCAATTAAAAACAACTTTAGATTTTTGACCAACTCTACAATCAGAAAATGGAGCAGGTAATGAGGCTTATATAAAACAAAGCTGGTACTATTTTCTAGCCCACTTAAGCCCATAAAAGGAAAAGCATTTTCTTACAGATTTCAGATAAGCCATACAACAAAACATCAAATATTCGACGGAGCCGTGGATACTTACTAAGTTTCCGTGAAGTAATGTGTGAGCTGCGCAGCCATCCACTAAGAATCATTGGAAATGCAATTACATCTCCTGGTGTGCCATATGCTGGATATCTTGTTCATGTTTCAAATGATGGGATCAAGTTTAACAATAATCCAAAACTGTTTATCGTGCACGATGCTAACTGTATGGATTGTCGCCCAACAACTGGCATGTGTCTTGTAAAGGTTGAAATTTCAATCATATTTTTATTGCTTATGAAAAATCGAATCAATCAATGCCATTTGCAAAAAGAATGCTGAAAAAAACTCTCGTACGAAACTCAAATTTTTGTGAACATCAAGACAATGTGATGTTAAAACATGCTTCCTAGGCTTCAGTCAAGTTCCACTTTTCTTTATTCCCACATGTCCTTTATTGCAGCCTGGTTCTTGTTACATCAATGGATATTGCTTTCGTCGGAATGAAGACAACCCAACTAAGCAGTGTTCTAAATGCCTCCCTGAAAGAAGCCAAAGTCAATTCTCTAATGGTTAGTTTTATTCAATAACTTTTTTTGTGCACTGAACTAAATATTATGCGTACCTTAATTCGATCAATTTGGGACGAATTATGATGTTACAAACGTTTTGCTAGAATCTCCACACTCTTATATTGCAGCTAATTCTCTCCCTGCATAAGTTACTTCATCAATGCTACGCTATTCAATTCGCTCATCACCATCACTCTCACTTCCAATTTACGTAACGCAAAGTTGATTTTAGTGAATAAAAGCTTGTAATTTAGTTCAGTTAGTAGAGAATTGAACGGTTGTATTCAAGAATCGCCGGATATAACAGTTCAATCAAATCATCTCTCTTTTTCTCTGGCATCGTATTATCTTCAAGTTATATAAGAAACTTATTGATGGCTTGGATATTTCATAGAGGTTTAGTTCACTCTGCTAACTAGAAACAACGACAAATAATTCAACCGTTCCTACAAACTCAATGACTTTGAATCCTTAGCTTTTATCGCAAATACCTTTTTTTGAAAAGTTGCTAACATTACTTTTTCATATTTGGGGTTTGATGGCAATAGAAAAGAATTATACTCCAGGAAATGATAAAATCCATAAGATTTGAACTAAATCTGAAAAGCAGCGTTGAATGAGCCACCTACAAATTTGTCGGGGTTCAGCTGTGCCACGATCATACCACATTTTTAAATCATTGATCTATTGCTATATTAATTTTATTTCAGTGACAAATTGCACAATAACAACAACTACAAAAATACCAACGACAACAGTGTCAAATGAGTCAAATTCAACCACATCCACATTTGAAAGATCAACAAAAAATGTGGAGATGACGACAAATAGTCCAAAAACTCACGGAAGATCAACACAAAAAGTTCAAACTTCACCTGATACTAATGCTAGCTCGCAACGTATTAATACACCAAACAGCAAAGACTCCAGTGCAAAACCAACAAAGGATTTTGCCAAAACAACGAGCAATGGCCAGTTCCAGGGAACAACACAAAAGCCGACCAAAGATCCAAATAATGGGAAACCTGAGAGAGTAAGCAGTAATGTGAAGCAAGTTGTGATCATTGCTGTACCATCAGTTTGTGGATTAATATTTGTGATTGTCATTTTGATTTTGTGTCTCAAAAAAATGAAGAAGACCAATGTTGTTTGTGATGTAGTCCACTACGAAATGAAGGGAGGCAAAATTGAGGAAAATAGTGGAAGCAATTTTATTAATTCAGCATATGAGCAGAATTAGATCCGATGAAACATTTCTTAAAGACTATCACAGTTTTCATTTGAACCATAGAAGATTACAGTACACAGAAATTATATTTAGTTGATAATGAGATACATGTTGATTATAAATGCCTTATCATGCTTAATCTGTGCGAGAGACCAATCATTTATAAAGTTTGATACCAGTGGGGATTGGATTTGGCGGTGGTATGTATATGATTTAAAAAAGATATTATAAGCATAATCTTTTCAGGAGATTTTTCTTCAGGTATAAAGTTGTTTAAGGAAAATCGCACGCAAAATTGTCAAGAGAGAAATTGTCAGTCAAGTGATTTCCTCTTCATAGATACTACCTTTTAACTTTGCATGCTTTGAGAGAGTGAAAATGACGACATCAGAGATTTTTGTCATTCATGGTTTATATTTACTTGTATTCTACGTTGTTCCTAGCGTGCACGCAGCATTTGGTATAAAGTTCTCAAGTCTTTTTAGATTCTCAAGTGGCATGTCACTTTCAAGGGCGTAGAATTATTTCGACTTTAACCCATCCCTGTACTTGAGTTTTTACATGGCTAACTTTTTGAAATAATATAGGTTAATCTGTTAAATATAAGCAGGTAAAAAAGCTTTGCTTTTACCTTGACTGTTCTTCGTGATTTGTTTAAGCAACAATGTTTAAAAGTTATAATAATCTTCCCACCTGCCTTTTAGTAATCAGCTGAGATATTTTGGGGCATAGAATAACCCAGAAGTACATGTATAATAAATATACCCTTCTCATGATTTGAAATTTTTCTAGGCTTTGTCGGATATTATGTCTCTATATTTTTTACATTTTTCGAGGCTAGTAGAACTAAAATTTTAACTTTTGTATGTAATGGCAAATTTGTTTTGGATGGTGATGCAACATTAGCCACGGCGTTATCCTACATGATGTCTTTCAATCGCTCATAATGTATTGTAATGACGTGTTTCATTTATACGTCATAAGCGAAAAGTATCAAGTAGTAATGATAAGAAGGCAGTTCTCTTACCCGTCATTCCTGTAGTACTTTGTTCATGCCTGCAATTATACTATGACAATGCAGAGAATAATTATACTTTAGTAAAATATCTAGCTACAAGTGAAAAACAAAATAACGAAAATCAAATCATTTGCTAATACTTTGCCTTGGACAACATGGCTTCGAAGGAGCTTAAAATTAAGGTTTCTCCAGTGAATCTTACGTATTTTATGAACTTGTTGCTCTTGTCAAACGCCATTTTTGAAATCCGTTAAACACATTATTATAAATGGCGTTGTTTCCAATGATTTTTAGTACTAAATTTTGTTTACAGTAATTGATTAATGAAATAGAAGAAAATGAGGATTTACTATCAGTATTTTTTTTATAACCTAATCTGATAACCTATGTACATCAGGAAAGTAGCCAGAATATGTGCTCACTACTCGTTTATATAAACTAGCTGAAGGGGCATGTTTGTTAAAATATTAGAATCTGATCGAAGGGCAAAACCACGCGCAAAAGGAAACTTTGATTTAACCGACTGCACATAGTGCCTGGCAGAGGGAATCACAGGGAACCAAGGAAAAAATGGTTCCTTGTGATTCCCTCTGCGAAGCACTATGCGCAGTCGATAAATTCAAATTTTATCAAAGTTTTGCGCGTGGCAAAACCAAAGAATAAAATTGCAACACAGAATTGCCTTCCATGAACAAACTATAAGGCATACGATAACTTAAGTTTTTACACTTTACCAGGTAAAAACGGTAACGGTAAAGACAGAAATGGTATTACTCTATTATATGTACTGTATATCTAAATTTCGTTCAAGAATGTTCTTGCAGTGTGCGAAAAGAACTTTTCTATGCATAGATTTCCAGTTTAAGCATACACTAATTGTATACAACATTCTCCGGAAGCATTCCTACAGAGACCATGAGGCGCTTCCATATTGTTTTTATTAACGAGATATGGAAAGAATTTTATATCAAAGATATAATATAAAGCGTTCTAAATGGGTCAAAAACTCACTTTAGATTGACTTTATCATCATTGCAAATCGACTTGGAACTATTTTTTAAGATGAAAAAAATGTGTGGTCGAAGGTTGCTACTGAATTTGGCAAAGAGCTTGCAATATTTCGTAGCGTATGAATGGTTGGAAACAATATGATACCATATGCACAAGTAATGCGATGCTTTTGTACTTTGTAATAGTATCTGTGATTTTTCTCTGCAAAATTCGCTTTCGCAAAGCAGCAACTGCACTTATCTCAAACAAATGTAGTATTTGCTAGTTCACATTATCATTGCAAAATCCCGCCTGAAAGGAAAATATTATCCAAGATCTGTAGATCAAATATTTTCTCACTGCTAAAGAAGCTTCCTCAGCTAGACTTCTAGCTGCAGCCATGTGCATGAAATCTCTTGCAAAACCTCGTCTTGTCCTAGGTCTCAAAGGGCTCTAAGTAACCTGAGACAATTTGAAGATAAGAATAGAAACATATAAGAAAGGAAGGCTGATTCGACTTCTTTCATTTAGAAAGAAGCCTATAAGTCTTGCGTACTTTTACCAGACATTATAATAATCTGTTGTATGAAATTGGAGAACGGAATATGTGGAAAAGGGTGAAGCTACAAAAAATCTTTTTGAGAGGGACGATATTGGTATATTCTGACAAAAGGGTGTTGCACATATAGGTACGGTAAATGTGTCATTCGATTCGAAGTAGTGAATTTTCTGATCATTTGGAGGTTCTTTACATGTGCAAACTCAACCGTGGACGACTTTCAACTCAGGTGCATTCAAAGCTCTTATCGCGTTTACAAGAGAAAGGGCGAGTTGAATCTTAACCAGAGTTGACTTCAACTCGGCAAGCCAAAGCGGAGTGAAATCGATAAAAGTTATCGTGTAAAAATATCTTTTTCATCTTGTGGCGAGTTGACATTATTGAAAAGAGTCACAGAAGAAGCGACATCAACTGTTTTATTTTTGGCGGCATTTTTATTCTTTGGCTATTATTGATTTCCTTGATCTTCCTTGTGATAATTGCAAAGAGCACGATTTTTCTCCGCATTGTTCGCTCATTATTCGCGTTTTAATGCTTGATGTTGCAAAAGTATTTGCAAAAACAGAACAAAATTAAAATTGAATGCAGCACTCACGATCGTGAAAACTAGCTTTAAAGGGATGGCAAGAACATAATATCTGTGCCTGCAATTACCAAGTGCCATTTTCATTACAAAAGTACAACACAATGCAACACAACAGAACAGAACAGGCCAGGACAGGGCAGGAAAGGACAGGACAGGACAGGACAGGAATGAACAACAGAACAGAACAGAACAGAACAGAACAAAACAGAACAGAACAGGACAGAACAGAACAGAACAGAACAGAACAGAACAGAACCGAACAGAACAGAACAGAACAGAACAGAACAGAACAGAACAGAACAGAACAGAACAGAACAGAACAGAACAGAACAGAACAGAACAGAACAGAACAGAACAGAACAGAACAGAACAGAACAGAACAGAACAAAGTAGAACAGAACTCAACATCACAACACAAAACCACGCAACGTAAGGACGAAGGCATCATTTTTCTTGCGGAGGCCTTCTATTATGCAAGGGAGAGAACTGTTTTCAATCTTTGCTTGCAGCTGAAAAAAATTGTTTGTACTTGTAAATTTCTTATCCCCCCGGTGAGATCTAAGTCCATGTAAGTCCAGGTCCTTCTTTTTTCATTTCTACGGCATCCATGATATAATCTTTTAAGCTTTACTTGAAAATATATCGAAAGCAATACAAAACGAAATAATGAAAGCTTTTCATCATTTCACAACACATCCGTCATTGTGCTGGCATTCTTAAAATTAGGAGAAGGGGGTATAGCACCACATAGAGGGTTCGGAGCTACAACCGGTAAACTTGTACATGATTTATGAGAAACCCAAAAACCGTACGACGATTTGCACTGACAACTTGAAAATTGTCAGAAAATTGGTATTTCTGGCCCCCCCCCACCTGTTCGGATGTTTAGCACAACCTCTTTCGATAAGACAACAACCATAGCAATAACAATAGTGTTTACTACACAGCCACACAAGTCTGTTTTAACCACAATCACTTTCGAGCAAACACCGCCAACATAGATCCGAGTGGTGGAAAAGCAGGGAACTTAAGCAGTGAAAACAGTTGAGTTTGAATTATTGTTGTCCAAATATTATCCGCCCTTATTTTAGCCATATTCAGTTTGTTTCTTTCTCTCAAAAAACTTACAAGAACCAACGCTGTTGTTGTTGCAGTCACCAGCTAAATAATTGGAGGCAAAATGCAGGAAAACAGTGAATGCAAATTTGTCAATTCAGCACTTGGGCATAATCAGACCTGTGGAACTATTTTGAAAAAAATTTGCAGTTTTCATATGATCTATAGAATTTTGGAGTAAAGAAATGATACCTTTTGACTCGAAATGTCGTTTTAAATCGACAGTATTAGAAATCATTTATCTAAAATGTTTTTACCACAGTATATTAGAGTTGGCAGTGCTGTGTATTTCATTTTTAGAGATAGTAGAGGTTTAAGGTTTTCTAAAAATTCTTGATAGGGTATGAAATAGTTTAAAGAAAGTTACAAGCAAAATTTTTCAGAGAGATACCTCATATGAGAGAAATTAGATAATATAGATATTACAGATTGTATTCGTAATAAATATTGTACGCCCTTATTATCCTTTGTTCTAAGCACTTGCACAGCATTGGATTGAACATTCACTTAATTCTTTTTAGATTTTTAAGTGGCATAAATCTTTTATGGAAAAATTGCAGGGGTGCTGAATTTTTTCGTTTTAACCCATCTCTGCACTTGAGTTTTAACATGGCTTATTTTTTAACATTTTAAAAGTTTATGTATTTTTAGTCTCGACCTTATGAGGGGTCGAATCCGCGCTCGCTAAATTCGGAGTCAGACAACCAATCCACTGCGCCAAACAGGCACAATGAAATAGTAGACTAAAAATTACAATTGGGTAGCACCCTCATGGTTAGTATATAACTCCATGCCAGCCATTGCCTATTTGAATTAAAATATATATACATATTTATATATATGAATTGCGTACGTAAATTACACGTGCAATTTTACATAAAAACATGACTAGAAATGTATATATATATACTAACCATAAGGGTGCTATTATTTGTCTTCAGCTTAATACAACAGTTTCATTTTTAGTCATGTCTTTATGTATAATTGCACGTGTAATTTACGTATGAAATTCATTGTAGTACCTCGTGACCGTTTTGTATTTATTAGTTGTTTTGCTGCGCAATAGTTTTAGTTTTGCTTTCTACTTTGCATTCTAAATACGCTTTTCTGACATAACGGTAGTTGTCTCTCTGGATTAACTCTGTCGGACCCAGATACGCGTCATTTTTATGATTGTGTTTAAAATACTTTGTGAATGATTTTTTTCTTGTCTACAGTAATGGATAAATGAAATAGAACAAAAATTATGACTTACTATCAGCAGCAATTTCTCCATTACAGAAGTAGCCCGAACTTTCAAAAGAAGAGGAGGGGAATTCTTGCAAATTACCGAAATTGATATTTAATCACAAATACATACTTGCTAAGGAGCCTGTTTTTTTAAGCAGTAGCATCTGTTCGATGAGTAAAACAAGCGAATGAAAGTGCTGTATGGTAGTGCTTTCCATGAAAAGAAATCATGCAATAACTCATGCCTTAACATGTTATAAACATTGGAGACACCAGCGTTGAAATTCTGTTTTCTGTAATCTCAGTCTAAGAATGGTTGCGGCATAGATTATCTGCTTAAGCACACGCTGATGATTTGCAAGATGAGCGTAAATTCTAACAGGAACCGTGAGGCTCTTCCTTCTTCCTCTTAGGTGCCTAATTTCAAGGGGGGGGGGCTCAGAAAAAAACGGGGGTTCCGATTTTAGACTCAAAATTAATTGGGAGGGGGTTTTCAATTAGCAGGGGGTCCAGTTTTTGAATTGTCAAAATGCACTTAAAATCAGTTCTCGTAATAGAAATGATATAAACAGAACAATATGCATCATTAAACGTCGGCTATGAATTCCGGTATAAATAGTAAAAGTCATGATTTTTTCACTACAGTAACACAAATGTACCAAAAACAATTGGCGGAGGGTCTTAATAAGAGTGGGAGGGGGGTTGGCAAAACTCTCAAAAGTTAGTCAGGAGGGACGGCGGCTAGGCAATGTATAGAAATGTGACATGGTTACTGCGGAATTTTGTTTAAAAGTTATGATATATTGCGCCCTACATGGGTCTACAGGATACTCTAAATTGACTTAATGAAAATGATCACAATTAAATGCGCTGGAAGGTTATTATTTCATTTGGAAAATAACTTGCGATGTCTCACAGCCAGTGAAAGGTTGGCAACATCTTTATATCACTGCGCCACCATGAACATAACTTATATTTAGTTACTGTAGCCGTTTATGGGATAGCGCCCTGGCTCTACAGAACCTGCCGTTAAAATGAAACATAGGAAAGTGCTCAAATGAATGTAATTTTCAATCGTTCATCTAATCATTGCAAAATCACACTTATAAGCAAAATACATGCTTCTTAGATCGGTAGACCAAACATTTTCGCACCGACAAAAAAGGGCTCCCCGTTCAATATCCAGATACAGCCATGATGTACATGAAATGTCCAGAAATAACGAAGTTAGATGGGGAGATTATAATAAGAGTGAAACTGATTATTTGCAAATTTTCATGCATGATTATAACTCTATGATTAAATTGAATAATCTTAAATAGTTTTGATACAAAAAATTACAATGCAATGCAATGCAATTCAATGCAATACAATACAATAGAATACAATACAATACAACAAAATACAATACAATACAATACAATACAATACAATACAATACAATACAATACAATACAATACAATACAATACAATACAATACAATACAATACAATACAATACAATACAATATAATACAATACAATACAATACAATACAATACAATACAATACAATACAATACAATACAATACAATACAATACAATTCAATACAATACAATACAATACAATACAATACAATACAATACAATACAATACAATACAATACAATACAATACAATACAATACAATACAATACAATACAATGTACGTTTTGATAAATCATCATAAATCATCAATCGCTTAATAGATGAAAGAATAAATAAACGAATGCTAAATTCCGCTCTTAATAATTTAATTTACATTGAATTTGGATGTAATTTTGTCTTCCTGGGGGCCGTTTAACTTTTTTGTAAGATGTTTTTCAAACTTTTATTCATAATAAATAGATATAATTTCATAAGAGCAAAATGGCAATGAAACGTTGCAAGTGACCATCTGGAGATAAGTGAGAACCTAGAAATAATTGTAGTGTAGGGTTTAATTAGACGAGGTAAGCTACGTTGACTTCTCTACCAAAGACTTCTCTCCTTCAATTTCTCCCAGTCAGTATCTTAATGGAATACACTAGGTTTTCATTGCAAGCAGTATCATTAAAGTAAGAGAATTATAATGCCTGACACCGTAACCTGTCTTTTCTACAATCAGATTCAAATCTGTTGGATGCCTAGCAAAATAACAGGAAACCGGGTGCAACCACCCTATCCCCTCAGGCAATGTTGGTCCTACATGAATGATTGTACCGTGGTCCTTCACATAAGAAATTGCCTTTGTTAAAAATCAAAATTAACACGGGGTGAGGAGTTGAAAATTCCGTTTTGTGGCTTGGGGGCAACAACTTTGCAACTAATTGTGGGCTTACAGGCAACTAGACATTGCACAACCCACGTAATCATCCCAATGAACGGATAATTTAAGCCAAATAGGCTAAGGCTATATTTATATCACAAGGCTCAATGATGATATTATTCTCGGTGTAATCTCACCTGGAAGAATTTATCTAATGCACTCGTTTATGTTTCATACTATTTCATGTCATTTTCTTTTTTTTTTTAATTTTCTGTCACATTTAGATTGATTTCCAGAAAGCCATGGCAGAAGAAATTCCTGAAGTTAACGTGTTGATTCCAGAACTGGAAACATTCACAGAGAGAGTGGACTGTCCACATAGCCCAGACCGTGTGGTGATACTTTTTATGGTTTGCAGCGCAGTTTTGTTGATATTTTTCCACAGATAGCTTTTGCCAACTTCTCTACAACTCGTTTCAGACCTTTTCAGATTGGAAACAGTTGCCCAAAATGCAAACAATAAGAGGATTTGGCAGAGAAATTACATTTTACAACAAACAAAAATATAGGTGAACATTTTATTTTTCTCTAGCAAATAAGTTGAGTAATTTCCAAAAAAACAGCTAAAAATGAATGTGCAGTTTCTAAATATAAACTGATAAAGGTTTTCTAATATTGATCCAAAATCATATTTACTATCCTTTGCCAAACTTCATCATGATAATTTCTTTCCGTAAACAGGCATTACACCAACAGGTTGTACTGCTTAAGTTAAATACTGTAAAAGCTCAATTAAACCCCCTCTATCTAAGCATCCTTTTCTAACAAGCCCCCTCTTTTCAAGCAGAAATTTGAAATAATACCACCCTCTCCATTAAGCCCTCCCTCCACAAGAAAGACTGCACAGTAAAGATGAAAATCCTGGATATCATAACTCAAAATTTCAATTACCTTAATTAAACACGTTCATCTCTTAAGTAAGTCATAGATAAACATTTTGACATTCTGCTGCTTCATATAGCGCGACAAGCAAATGCCAGATGTTTCTAGGGGGTAACTAAGGTCAGCTGCCACACATAATCGCTTGATCGTGAAAGGGAGGTGGAGAGGGGGGCGACAGCCCAATGTATCTAACCAATTAGTAGATAATTTGAAAGTATGATGAATCAGGCAAATGCAACAAAAATGACGAAGATAGTTCATGGCAAAACTCACATTTAATTGTCAAGTATTTTCATCCCTTCTACTCCTCCTTTGATGCGGATAAAAGGTTTTTAAACAGCTCAACCGGTCAATAAAAGGGTCGTGTCTTCTTGGCACTAAAGTTCAAAGAGCTTATGTGGGAAAAGGAAGATTTTATGTCTTTTACCCGAAAATATGTGCAGCACTTCTTGTTCAAGATACCAAGGTTCTCTTTTCCAAGATCAAGGCATGCCGTAACCATTGTTCGAAGAATCCAAATAGACTTGGTCTAGGGCCTAAGTTCCAATAGATTAGGTATCAAGCGCGTCTTCCTATGTCTGTTCTACCCCTCGTACCCTACAAATTATAAGACAAACATCTATTGCTATTGCATAATTGACAGACCACCAAGGGTATCTTTGTAACCAGCGCACTAAATATAGCCATAAGGAATTACTAGGTTTTAGCGGTTATTACTTTCATTTCAATTGAAGTTTGTAAAATTGTCAGATAGTTAGATTTTATAAAACTATTTTTAAACAATTCGTAAAACACACGGTTCATCATGAACAAAGAAGAAATCTGAAACGACTAGCATTTGATGAAATATTGATAATACAAACACTCTATGGAAAGGGGGTATCATAACATGTATGTGATAGCAGGAACGTGCTATTTTTAAGGGGTACCTTTTTTTGAAAAATGCTAATGAGAATGTACACTGAAATTTGGGTATACATTTGAGACAATTAGACATTTGGAATAATCATAACTTGAAACAGTGCTTTGAATCTAGCATCTTTATAAACTTCAATGCGCCTTTTCATTTTGTGACGCTACACTTTTCTTACAAGTGACACGGAATTATGGGTCATGTTTTTCAAATAGGGACACGAAAGTATGGCCCAAATTTTCTCCTCAAATTAGCAGGTCTCTCGCACCTTTACTCCTGAAGATGGCCCCACCCTGTGGAGAAACATCTCTAGCTGTGCTGAAATTGCGGAATCGATGCTTAGGGTGTCTTGTGCAATTGGTGAGACACAAGAACAAGAACATTCACAGAATAAGTAAAATTGTTATTGGGGATAATTTCAAGGTCAATCCGCTAAACAATAAGTTTCACTTTTACAGTACTGAGTCTGTTAAGCTTTAAAAAGTTTGGCAAGTTTAAAACCACAGAGAGACACATGAACAAGAACATTCACAGAATAAGTAAAAATATTATTGAGGATAATTTCAAGGTCAATCCGCTAAACAATAAGTTTCACTTTTACAGTACTGAGTCTGTTAAGCTTTAAAAAGTTTGGCAAGTTTAAAACCACAGAGGGATGTGGTTATGTTAGTATTGCCAGTTACTTCTAAGACTTCTTTCTGCAAGTATTGCTCAATTTTCATGTAATATCATCAAACCTCCAATTCAGTTGCTTGTTTTTTGTACAGCTGTTACTAAATTTTCACCTTCTTCCTTAATTGACTTTTTCATGCTTAATTCATTTGCTCATCAGTAGTCCATACGACATGCAAGTAAAGGCTACTTATATATCTTTCACAATAATAGTTTTCAATATGGTCTAAGGTCTGTTCGATATCTTGGTGCCAAATTCTGGAATAATTTTCCTGTGGACTCAGAAATAGCTCATCAAAATAATAGTCATAATAAAGCTGAAATATCATTTATCAAACACAGTCGATCCACGAATCTAAAACAAGGCTACTTTGCAGTTTAGGTAATTATGATGCAAGGGGGAGAGAAGGGCTTTGGAAAACTCCCTGCATACAATATATTTTAAACTACATTCTATATTTAATTACATACTTTATTATTTCTAGGCACCATCGATAAAAACTTTGATTTGCAGGCCATTCGGTCTTTTTTGGACTAGTCGGAGGCAACTACCCTTTGGAGTTCTTTACACTCTGGACTAAAGGAAATTTCCGGTGATGAGGTTTTTCATAAAAGATCAACGTATCCTTCTCCTTCACCTTTTAAAGCAAGATGCAAAAGTGACTAGCTGTAGATATTTTAACTGGCCCTTTTAGTGTTAAGCATCACTCCGTTGAAATTGTGCGAATGGCTTACATTATTGACTCGATTTTTTATGGCTTTTACAGGGTTTTACAGATGGTTATAAAAGAGGCCCCTGTGGAGGAGGACTTGACGCTAGTATATTATGTATAACTTCCGTTTGTATTGTATATAATTTTGTTTTTGTATTTATATGATTAGCCAGTCTCAAGTCTCTAAATGAGTCAAACGTTTTCGTCTTTTCCACTACTACTCGTTAGTAACAGGGAAGTTTGTTACCTGTAACATCGGAATGGTGGGAGGGGAGGGATCATCCCTTGTGTAACGCTCGTAATTTTCATCTGCAAATGGATGCTTACGATTCTATCAACGAGCCTTTTGATAAACACCCTTTGCTGGATTTCTTTATGAATCGTTTGTGAGTTTACCAAAATCTGAGCCAAAAAAGTGAAAAATGATTACAGATTTGTCTTTTCCTTTAAAAAGCAGTGTCCATAGTAAGATACCTGATAAACACGCAACTGTGTCTCCATCTGATTAACAGTTACCTAATATTGATATCTAAGTAAGAAATTAATGGCATGAAAAATATTCAAGTATTATGCATCAAGGCATTGTCGAGACCTATTTTCAGCCGGGCTGTTTGGTATGGGGCAGCTGCAGTGTAGCCAATCTGCAAACATGGCAAAGTCACACATTTGATCTGCCAGAATATTAACAAAAAGTAACTTTGTTGCTTAGACACGGGTTAAATTGGCCAACTGTAATTGACATAATTAGAAATAAAACTTCTGCGAAAATGCACAAACTTGGTTCGGTTGGAGGTATCTATTCTACTGATCTTAACAAATCAAGCTCGCGATACCAAAAAGCTGAGAAATACAGAGACTGATCTTTCGCTACATTCACGGATGGCAAGCAATGGGCAAAGAGATGTATCATTCCGTGTAACAAAGCTTTTTAACTGCCCTAAAAATGATGTGAAAAAGCTACCCTACCTTGCCACTTATGAATTAACGAAAAAAAAAATTTATTTCAAAATTAGCATTTTAACCTCAACTTGCTTTGCATCTTTTTATATTAGTGACACGCACGCCCCTTCAAACGCTGTTATCATTAACTGACGGGCAGGATAAAGTAGAAATAGAAAAAATATGTTTTTATAGAATTAAGCGGAAATAGAATATTGTAGAATGTGGGCACTCTATCCAAAATGTTTCATTGGCAACGACGTGGTATCACAGAAGCCGAAAACGAGCCTGGGTCTGAATGATAACACCTTCTAGATGAAAGGAGACCGCAGACCCCGATGTTTAGGTAAAGATAATTAATACAGTTATTGATCACTTGAACATATTGCTGAGTCTTCCTGTTAGGTGCAGAGCTACAATTGCAGAGGAAGAAAAAAGAGACAGTTTAAGAAAAAAACACAGCTAGGTAAGAGTACTAAAAATTAAGTGCAATAACATTGGCTACATTTTCGCAAAAACAGCAACTTTGAAAAATTTATATATTGATTTTCAAGAGTCCCTCTAGCTACCTTAATATACAAACTTTACATAACATTTTTATAAACAATTTTTTTACAATAGAAGTTGCTTTAATGAAATTAGAAAGTCGAATAAGAAACTTGGTATGAAAAGAGAGATATAGTTCAATTTTATTAGAAAATGAATTTAAAGGTTCTAGGTTGGTTGATTGTTTAAATCAGCTTGGTTTATAAGCTATTCAATTGCTGCGGAACTCTCTGAAGTAATAACGTTTCAGACTTGTTGAAATATCTTTCTCCGGCAACCCCAAGGCTATAGTATATTTTGGGTATTTTATGAACCGTTTATCTAATGAGCGTGTTTGTTACGGATTCAGGTTATGGACCATTATTTTGGATTCAGTATCGTCGTATTGGCTATGACATCAATTGGATATTTCATAGTAATTCAACCAAGTTTGTCGTGGTTGATTGAGTGGTTGACTTGGTGTTTTCAAACTACTGTCCCAACCCTAAAAGCTCTATTTTGAAGGTTAAAAATACTATATTTGTTGCTTAAGTTACAAGAAAAAAGGATGGGATGGAATATAAAATTATAAGAAAATAACGCGTTTCAAAGCAACTCAAAAACTGCAACCAAATTAACATAATTTCAAAGCGAATTGTTTATGAGATTCAAACGGTAAATTTTGTTCTCCTTCTGCGGCAATCCCTCTCCCTATCGACAAACTTATTTCAAAAAATGTCTCGCGACCAAATTTGATTTGACTAGAAGCAGTTGTAGGGAATAGGCTAGGTACTTCGTATGACAATGATCTTTGTGTTTAGGGGCGATGGGGAAGGGCTTGATTCTGAATTAAGTCTGTTGGACGAAACAAGCACTAAGGCGTGTTTTTCTATTGCTGTTCCAATGCATTTGGTTGGATGTATTTTTTTTTAGCTAACATTTCAAATACCCTTGCCATGGTGGACTGAAATATTTTAAATCCTTCTATTTTGTCATTGCTCTTCTAAATGCCATTTTCATTTGACGCTTGTCTTTCTATTATTAACAACAGATTATTTTAGCTCAAGCAAGGTTCTCTTTCTAACTTTAATGATGCTTCAGAACTGAATGAAATATTTTTTAAATTTCATGCAAAACTGATTTGCATCACCAAAAAATGGCATTCCTAGGAGATAACATCAAAATAGAAAGTAATAGGGAAACAAACGCACTTATGTACCAGTTAACAAATAAATTCAAGTAAAAATTTGTTTGAGCAATATCTATTTGCATATATTTTAGCAGAGAATTCACTTTTCTAGCAAGTGGAAGGTTCAATTTTAAAGGAAAGAAGTAGAGTGCAAAAAGCAGTTTGTGGAAACTTGAAAAAGGCTGGGTCAAATGCTTTTCACAGGGAGAGGGAGGCTTTGCAAATGAATTTAATAAACTCTGGGGACAAAATGTCTCGCATCTTCAATAAGGAAGTGCCTCTCGATCTTGTCAGCTTATCTTGTCAGCTTATCTTGTCAGCTTATCTTGTCAGCTTATCTTGTCAGCGAGACAGATCTTGCCAATTAGAAATGGTATTGTCCATAATTGGACTATTGGAAGTGTGTCAGCAAGCTCCATACAAACCAATCGTCCTTCGTAAAAAACGTTCAAAAGGCGTCTTTTCAGGGAATTGAAGAGAGGTTAATTCAGCACAATCCTTGCACATTCCGAAATGAGCAACGGATTATTTTTCGAAAACAATATAGTCCGGGCTCTGACAGGTCAATTTTTTAACAATTCAGTCCCACTGGTGTAACGTTTCTTAAATTATGCGTCTCTGGTCGCCCTCTCAGAAAATTGATTTCTTACGGACACCACTTGCGACAATCTCCTGTGAGAGCCCCAAAACACCAAGTGCTTGTTGAATATATTCAAAAATTCTGTCTCAAACTGAATATTGGCTTAAAGCGGTTAGAAATAAGTAATTTTAAGTGGTACAAAATATTTTCTGACGCTGTTTCGTAAATGGTTAATTTTTTCAACATTCTACCCCCATACCTCAAAATGGGTTTAGGCAAATGAAATAGCTTTAAACATCCCAATTCAAGCTAATAAGAAACAATTACGAAGGACAAATGAATATAAAAAGTCGTTTTTTTCAGCTATACTAAGGTTGAATTTTTTCTACAATTCTTTCCCCAGCCCCAAAAGTGACAAATATGGTTGGCATTGATTAAATGGTAACAAATGAACCTTTTAAGAAATGATGATGAAGGACAGGTCAGTTTAAGAAGCCTTTTTAGCAATGTTGAATTTTTTCAACAATCCTTTCCCAAGCTTTGAAAGCGACCAGTTTGGTTGGCATTTGTTAAAGGAGAAGAAATAAACCCTTTAAGACATATTTATGACGGACAGGTTGACTTAAGAAGCTTCTTTGACAAGGTTGAATTTTTGAGCTACCTTACTCAAAAAACGCAGTACAACCAATAGCGCGGAAAACGATTAATTTGATCAGAAATCAACGCAAATTGCAATTAAAACAATAGAATTATATTGTTCTTAGACATTACGTATCATCGATTAACGCAAAATTTTCCGATTGTAGTTTATCAATGTACCGCGTTATTTTTATGCAATAAGGTTTCCATTTCAAAGCCTCAAAAGCGTCCAGTTCGGTTGAAACTCATTAAACAATAGCAAATAGACATTTTAATAAATCATTGTCCTTGACAAGTTGACTTAAGAAATACATTCTTTCATAAATCCATGCAAACCATCTGCTCAATGCAATAAAACTAAACAAAGCGTTAAACGTCAATATATAAAAACTAACATGAAACATCCAATTAATCACTTTCAATGATATCTCCATCGTTGCCTTCCTCGTCATTTGGTACATCACTTCCTTCATCGTCACTTTCTCAGTCATCTGCTTCGATATCTTCGAGACTATCAGGCACTGGCACTTGCTTTCCATCAACCCAGTCAATGGCGAGCCTCTCATGGTCCGCTGACATCTTCCAGCCGAATTCGATCGGTGTGTGGTCACTGTACGGAAAAGCCGAATTCACTTCCTTGTACAAGCATGCCACAAACCAACACGGTCGACTTGCTATTCTACGCATGCTGGACATGGTATGAATTCGGAAGCATCTAGGGATTTGACTGCAGAGAGTTGTTTGCCAGTTATTCTTGGCTTGCATTTCTTTTCATACTGTAACAAAATGCAGTACCCACAGAATTGAGCTGTGTGCAACCATAGAGACGACAAACAAACTCCTCAAATATAGCATACAATACAGCAGTAAATGGCTCCTCTCCAAGAGATGAAAATTCCTCAACAAATTTCGAATGCTCTCGTGCACCACTCTTGTGTCTGTTTTTAAGTGATATCCGTTAAGTTAAAGGGCATAGCCATACAGATCAGTCATTATCTTCTATGGCCCTATGTAACAGCAAGAAGAAATCCATGAACCTCACACAGGTCATCCAGAACTGCGCAGTTTTATCTCTTTTATCAGCTAGAGTTTCTTGCAGATACAGCTGATACTGCTTTACAGCGAGCTGAGTATGGCATGCACCGAACATTATGAACAAGTCATCGAAGGAAGGTGATTCCTCTCTCTGCAACTGCTTTGCAATTTTTGCAATAACCAAATTGTACGACATCAGACCAAAACTATCCCCGCATTCTCTTGCCACATCCAGTGATCGTTCCATTGTCTCCCTCACAACGTCAATTCGTGTTGGAGGTGCTTGTATATGTTTCATGTAAAATACGCACTGCTTGGGGCCATTTTCATTCACTCGCTCTGAATTCCATCCATTCCACATGGGAGCACATAGCACAAAACATCCTCAATTGCTGCTGCAGAAAAAGATTCTACAAGGCAAGCAAACACAGTATCAAACAAGAACTGGTTCATCCGTGGCATTTTATACTAGGGCTCAATGGCAAGGTATTGTGACTGAGAATCTTCGGAAAAATGATTCTGGTATTCTCGCCATTTGTGGAGGAGCAATCGAACTATATTATAGGAGAGATGATTCTAGACCAATGTCTATTCTTCTTAAAGTTGTATTTCCCGCACAATGACCAAGTTTGTTCATCAAAGTAACTGCTGTCTTGCTTCCTGTGATCGATTTCAATGCGAATCCCACGGAGAGGTGTTTGCTTGGGATAAGCGTTCCCGTAGAGCAAGAGAATACAGCATCAGCAGAACTTGACTCAACCAAGCGTTCTTTTTTGCCAAAGAAAGTATGTCATTTCGAAGTTTGTTTGCACATTTCCAAATAACTTGGAAATATCAATGAGTGATTAATTGGATGTTTCATGTTATTTTTTATATAATGACGTTTATTGTTTCGTTTCGTTTTATTGCAATGAGCAAATGGTTTGCATGGATTTATGAAAGAATGCATCTCTTAAGTCAACTTGCCAAGGACAATGATTTATTCAAATGTCTATTTGCTATTGTTTAATGAGTTTCACCCGAACTGCACGCTTTTGAGGCTTTGAAATGGAAACCTTATTGCATAAAAATAACGCGGTACATTGATTAACTACAATCGGAAAATTTTGCGATAATCAATGATACCTAATGTTTAAGAACAATATAATTCTATTGTTTTAATGGCAATTTGCGTTGATTTCTGATTAAATCAATCGTTTTCCGCGCTATTGGTTGCGACGCGTTTTTTGAGTAAGGCAGCTCAAAAATTCAACATTGTCAAAGAAGCTTCTTAAGTCAACCTGTCCGTCATAAATATGTCTTAAAGGGTTTATTTCTTCTCCTTTAACAATTGCCAACCAAAATGGTCGCTTTTAAAGCTTGGGAAAGGATTATTGAAAAAATTCAACATTGTTAAAAAGGCTTCTTAAACTGACCTGTCCTTCATCATCATTTCTTAAAAGGTTCATTTGTTATCGTTTAATCAATGCCAACCATATTTGTCACTTTTGGGGCTGGGGAAAGAATTGTAGAAAAAATTCAACCTTAGTATAGTTGAAAAAAACGACTTCTTATATTCATTTGTCCTTCATAATTGTTTCTTATTAGCTTGAATTGGGATGTTTCAAGCTATTTTATTTGCCTAATCCCATTTTAAGGTATGGGAGTAGAATGTTGAAAAAATTAAACATTTACGAAACAGCGTCAGAAAATATTTTGTCCCACATAATTATCGTTGTGATATCAAAATGTGTCAAAATTACTTATTTCTAACCGCTTTGAGCCAATATTCAGCTTGGGACAGAATTGTTGAATATATTCAACAAGCACTTGGTGTTTTGGGGCTCTCACAGGAGATTGTCGCAAGTGGTGTCCGTAAGAAATCAATTTTCTGAGAGGGCGACCAGAGACGCATAATTTAAGAAACATTATACAAGTGGGACTGAATTGTTGAATATTGACCTGTCAGAGCCCTGACTAATAGTGAGTATCAACTGCAATAACTTTTCATGTTCACCGTCTCGTATGAGCCCCCGTGCACGATATTAATGCACTTGGCGCCGCAGCCAATCAATAATAGCTGTGAGTTGCTGGTCCTATGAATACGATCTTGTTTGGATGAAAAAACTGACGAAATTCAAAGATATTTCGATGATAATAGACACAAAATTGATTTAGGTGATCTTGATGAATACATTGGTGCAATTTGTTTTCAAAATCGACCAATAGTTTGGCTAATCCATCTTTAGCATTCCATTCCATCATTCCATGTTCAAATACCTTTTTCCTTGCCAATTAAGCCAATTAATGCTGTCTCTTATGTTGTCTGGCTTTCAGTGTTTCATTCGTGCTTTTTTAGTCGACATTTAAAGGAATCTTTTCTAAAACATTCAGAAATATTATGCAATATGAGCTAGGGAAATTACGAGAAACAAATCGGTGCAATTTTTTCTTCAAACGGAGCAGTAGTTTGCCTATTCCATCTTTACCATTCCGTTCCATCATTCCATTCCATTCCAGTATTCCATTCCATCATTCCACATTCCATATTTTACAGATAGCAATATTCAAAACGTTTTCTCGTTATGAGTTGCATTCTCCTCGTTCTGTTACTATTCAAAGGGTTTAAACTTTTTACCGTGACTTTATGGGAATAAAATTTAAAACATTTTTATTTATATCATGTTCCTAGGAACGCTTTTTGAAACTATAACATGGCAGCCATCAATGTCTTTTTGCTGGTTTTGATGGCATTCTACATCAAGTTGGCAGTTTCAGGTAAATGCACAACACTAGATATTGATAGACACGAGGAAGGTTTCAGGTACCTCCTATGCCTTTAGGATGTATTGAACTCTTTTGATTACTCAATTATGTAATTTTCATAACCTATTGCAAATCTTTGTGCGGCATATCCTATTACAAACCCCTCTTCTTGATATTAACATGGCATTCCAATGATAAAACAAAAATCAGCACACAATGAGTTAAAAATAGACGAGGTAAAAACTACTACTTTAAAGTAACTTGAATAATTTGAGTCTCTTTGCAGTAAAAAATGTTGTCAATCCGCCAAAGAATTTTAATCAGACTGACTGTACTCACACAGGTAACGCTTTTTTACCGTTAGCAGCTACATCATCGACAGATGTAAATTACAACTCAAAGCGGCAGGAATACGATGCAAATAGGATAATAAATATATATCTACATCTTGCGTAGATAATTTTTCGCCTCAGCATACAAGGTCTCTTTAAATTAAAGTACTAAAGCAGGCTTAATCCTTTTTTTATCTTGACATGTGCTGTTTCATGATTCTAGATCCTTGTTCCACATACAATTCAATATACGACTGGCGTCGAAGCACAGGCAATATAATCGACCCAAATAAGCATGAGGGTCTTTGCGATGTTTATCTCCCTTCAAGATGGTACCGCTTCAAGGGAAAAGCCGGTGGTGAAATTCCTAATTTTTGTCCTCCAATGTATGCTTGTGGTGAGTGTCAACTTGTTTGATACATCCTCAAAACAAGGACTTTCGATGTCAAACAACAACAGTAAGCTGTATAGACCTATAAGCTAATCAAAGTAATTGAAAATTCTTTAGAATAGCCTTTAGAAGGGACTTCAATTATATATATATTGCTCTCTTCATAAAAATGAGGGACAAACTTAGAGAGGAAGTCATCAAAAGCTTTGAAATTGTAATGATTTTTTGTCATGTCTTTTTCTCTTCCTAAGCAAAGCAGATACTGACATCAGCAAAACTTGACGAAACTTTGATTTATTTGATATATTCATCAATGTTTCGAAAATATATTTTATTGTATTGCTTAAAGTGCTTAAAATATGTTTTAAGTAGTGCTTAAAATATTTTCAAAATGGTTAAAGCTACTCCAATAAAGGAATTAGGGTTAGGGCAAGGACTATAATTAGTTATAGCGTTATATTTATTCGTTCCCGACTTAATTTGATTTCAGGATCAACTGCTCCGGTCTGGGCGACTGGTCCACTTCCTGATGTTGTAGGAAGTGCGACACGCTTAACTGCGCACTTGAGAGCAGGAAGCCGTTGTCGAGCGCTGTCTTGGCCTATCAGAGTGATGAAATGCATGGAAAATACCACAGCGTTCTACGTGTATCACCTCAGAAATACACCTGGATGCATGTCGTACTGTGCAGGTGATACTTATTATTTTTCTTACTTTTACCATTTTTACTGCAACATTTTAATTTGGCAAGATGAACCAGTATTGGTTTTAATATTATTTTTCAATAAACAATTTTGTAGTCTAATATTTCGATAAAAGCTGGAATTCGAAGACTTCAATATAAATTCAATTCTTTTGAAACGGGTCTTGAATCTTTGGTTACCTCTACAATTTGATGTCATTTTAGATAGACTGAAGATTTTTTCATCGATTATCATATCAAAACATTGAATAATGTTAGATTTTAAGCTATTCAAAACCATAATTTTGGATTCATTATCATCACATCCACTATGGTATCACATGGGTATTTCATAGCCTTTCAATCAAGTTTGTTAATCAATGGGCTCATTATGATTCATCCCATCATAGGGGCTCATAATTTCTCATTATAACTTCTGGTATTGGTTTCTAATAACGATCGGGCACCACCCCTTTTTTAGAGGAAGAATGAATAAGTGCGCACGTAGCAGAAATGATTATTTGCTGATGATTGTTATGGCTCATTGGAGTGATTCTTTAAAATGAGTCGAAGTCAGTGATAGCTTAATAGTATGGCTAAAAATTTCATTCTGAACTGCGCGTACAGCAAATCTATGTAGAAAACTACTTAGGCCATTACCAAAATAGGATCGATCATTCGACAAACAAGGCTTTGAGTGAAAGTTTGAAACTCCAGTTTGCAGGCACATTGTTCTCTGCTGTGACTACTTAGCAGTGCCACCATTGCATTCAATGTAAATGTCTGTTGGCAATTTTTGATTTGATTTTTCAATAAATATCAGCGATAGTAGGAAAAGAGGGGATGACCCTTAAAAACAATTATGCAGTAGACAATTAGTTTGACCTTTTATTGTGACTTGGCTTTACTAAAGGTCGAATAATTTGAATTCAATTCCATGGTTCAGAGTACTGTTGCGTCATTCAATATTCGAATATTCTGTTATTTATCCGAGAAGTGCCATTATTCGCATTACTCGAATAAATAGGGATGACAGATGGAACTCGCACGAATGCTTTGAAGCGACATGAAGAGAGCGATCAGTATTATAAAAATTCATAACGTTAACATGAAAGGGCACAAATTCACATATATTATAGGGAGTGGTATGCGTTTAATGGATATAATTTTGACAAAAAGGGCTGTTTTTGCATAAAAAATCTGCTACACCCTACTCTTGGTAACACCGAATAACCGTTAGACTTGATATTTGCCGAATAACCAAGTAACGCCTTAAATTAACTTAATAGTCGAATATTGACATCGTTACAGATAGAAAGCATTAATCAAGACCATAGATTTGCTATTTTGTAATGCGCAAGAGAAAGTAATTTCAAGTATACCAAACCTGATCCTTACGGATTGCGCTTATGTCTTAAACATTCTTTCCAGGAACTGAAGTACCATGCGCTCCTGGCTTTAACTCTCCAAATGGATTTACTCCAAACTGTACAAGTAAGTTCGAAGATAGTTTGTTCGCTGAATAATTTTTACTGTAAATGAATTGAAAGTCATGCTAGACTGAGAATTCTTACTTGGTACCCTTTAGCCTGAATTTTTCACTGGAGCAGAACGTATTAATCACATTCAACGGATTATTTATTTGCTGCAACAATAGAAGCCCGCCTGTCATACAAATGTTGTTTTACACCATATAGTAATTCTACTTCACAAGCAGACAATGACACCGGCAATGAAAAATCAACTCTTCTTACCACACTCGTTTTTTTATAGAAATACTTAATTTTCGCTGAACCTCAATATTCTTAATTTTTTGTTATTTTTAGCCTTCGCAATAATCTTAAATTATTCTTAGCGCGGCAGAAAATACGGATATGGCAATAAATTGTTATTATTATCACCAATGCCAAAAACTCACTCTATTACAAAAACGGTGGCTAACAGAATAAGTCATCAAAATATGATCTAAAAAATGGACTTACAGAATATCAAAGAAGAAGGAGTAAAGAAGTACGAGTAATTAAATGTGATATTCAGAAGTAAAAAACACCCGCTAAAAGTAATTGTTTCACAAGATCTTGAGCCTGGCAATATTCTTAAAATATTTTTAAATTTCACCAATTTTGAGCCTCATTATTCTTATAAAATTTATTCTTATAAAAAAAATAGTGTATACATATCCTGAATCAAATTCATGAATCCATCACAACCAATGTTATCTCCAGGTCTATGTTTATCATTAAATAAATACTCCTATAGGTCCATAGGTCTATAGGCAAATTTCCTCCCCTAAAAGTAGGCACGGTAAAAGTCTATTGCAAACACAACTGCCAAAGCTTCCTTTTCCATAGCAGAAAATGTTTCATACGGACAGTTAATGAATGGCTAGCATAGGAAATAAGATGTTATTGGCCAGAGGGATCAGATTGCATAAAAACAGCACTTACCCCTGTGCCAGAGGCATCTGCTTGAAGTGTACGGGGCCTATGAAACTGTGGGAAGGCTGTATTCGAGGAAGAGCATAAACAACTTTTAAGAATTGCGAAAGCCCTCTTCTGGTCATCACCCCCACAAAGATTTGGAGCCCTGCTTGAAAATATGTACTAAGGGGGAGAAGATGGTGGCAAATTGCAAAATACATGTATAGCTTGCAAGGCCCAGAGAAGACCTCACTCGATTTAATTTGGTTGGTTCTCGGAGGTCACACTGTGTCTTTATAAAAGTAGAAGGAATAATGATATTATTAAAACAACACAAGCAAATGTCATAAGACTAGGTAACACTATTTCAATGGCTCTTTGAAAAACGGCTGGTTAACCAGAAACACCAAAGGAAAGCAAAAACTCACATAACGAATCTTGGGTGATGGAGGTCGTTCTCTCCCTGACGATTGAGGGCATCCAGCATATCATCCACCCTAGGAAGAGGGTGAGCATCCTTTTTGGAAAACCTGACTATGGTACCTATAATCCAAGCGGAACCGATTGGATACCTGGGCTGAACAGCCACCTGCCTAAGCATATCTGCATGTTGACGAACAGCCTGTGCCAAACCAGTATCAATCCAATGTTAAATCTTATCAGCGTGCACTCTGAGGCCAGCAGGTTTTTTCCAGTGGGTGCTAAAGTCAAGCCTCATGATGCATCTGTGACATCGCTGACTCTAGAATTTCGAAGGGCGACGATTGGTACCCCGTCACACTACTTCTGCTCTAAAATATGTAGCGTTATTGAGGGTTTGTTGCGAAAATTCTTAAAAAATGTGGTAGTAGATAAGAAGCTTTTAAGTTAGTTTTTATTCAGTTGAGTTATTTCTCTCCTCTTGGTAAATATTTTTATAATTCAGTATCTATTCCTATTTTTTTGTTTATTTTTCCTTCAATCGATAATCACTAATCGATCAATCAATAATCACTCTTACTTTTTAGTAATTATTTCTGTTCACCATTTTAGACGACTTCCCTGCATTAAGTGACATCAAGGTATTCGCTGAGGCTAATGATTCACGCATTCAGTTTAATTGCACATGGAAGAGCAATGCTACATTGCCTCAGTCAAGGTTTGAGGTCACTTGGTATCAAGGCTTGCATGCAAAAGGTCTAGTGACTTACATGTATACCGGGAGCACGCGTTCATCTACCATTCAGAACACGAATGAAATGCTTATGGAGCCAATGATCCGCCTTGGAACTGTGGTAAGTATCACCATAACAAAAAATTAACAAAAATGCAATATCGTACCATATCAGATATCAAATTATATATTATATTATATTTTAGATTATATTATGTATTATATTATATTATGTTATATTATATTATGTTATATTATATTATATTATATTATATTATATTATATTATATTATATTATATTATATTATATTATATTATATTATATTATATTATATTATATTATATTATATTATATTATATTATATTATATTATATTATATTATATTATATTATATTATATTATATTATATTATATTATATTATATTATATTATATTATATTATATTATATTATATTATATTATATTATATTATATTATATTATATTATATTATATTATATTATATTATATTATATTATATTATATTATATTATATTATATTATATTATATTTCATTAGGTATTCTGCAGTGTAAGGAGCTGGTACTCTCATTCACCTGACATAAAAAGTGGTTTTGCAGAAAGCAATAAATTTTTTGCTGGAATTCATGTAAGCACAAGTACATTATTTCATTTTTTTGTAATGTATTGTTTTGAATTGTATTCAATTGCATTGCATTGCATTTTGTTGGCTTGTGTAGTCTGGAACATTATTGTATTGTATTATATTGTATTGCATTGTATTGTATTGTATTGGATTGTATTGTATTGTATTGTATTTTATTGTATTGTACTGTATTTTATTGTATTGTATTGTATTTTATTGTATTGTACTGTATTTTATTGTATTGTATTGTTTTGTATTGTATTGTATTGTATTCTATTGTATTGTATTGTATTGTATTGTATTGTGTTTTATTGTATTGCACTGTACTGTACTGTACTGTACTGTATTGTATTGTATTGTATTGTATTGTATTGTATGGTATTGTATTGTATTGTACTGTTTTGTTTTGTTGTGTATTTGATTGTTCAAATGATGGATAAAACGATTTGTTTGAAAAGCATTTTAGATTAAGAATTGTGGTTGGTGCTCAATATGTTTATTTGTGTTTTAGGTTGAGCCAAAAGATGGCCATTTTACGTTACAAGAGGGTGGTGAGCCAGTAACGATTCATTTCTTGGCAACTGTTCCAATTCTTTGCAAGCATAAAATGAAAAGTAACTGTCAAATCAGAGTACAAATTGGCGCAGGTGAAGACATGATTGCTGCAAGTGAAAACATGTGTGATGTAGTGTTTAATACTGGTGCTGCAAATCAAGTAAAAACCATGGAGTTGTTTGCAAAAACTGATTTTCGGAAAGATGGCGACCACACATTAATATTGAAAAGTCAGCTTTTGCTAAACATTGACCAAAATGATTGGTATAAGCATCATGATTTACCACAAAAACAGGTAAGAACTATCTATAACCGGAGGTAATCAAATGTATAAATTTCTCATATTTACACAAAAAATTGAGTTAGGTTCACCGTAAGAAAGCGGTTTGGTGACAGTATTGGAGATATGGCTTGCGTCAAATGAAAGCTGAAGATGTAGTAGTTCTCATGCCTTAACTGTTTTTAAATGGTTCTTTCGTGTCACAGCTCCGGCTTTTAAAACCTTTGCTGTCTAGCTGTGTAGTTAAATCAAAGGCTTTTTTTCTGATGCAGTTTTGAAGAGTAGCTAGACATAATACTATTGCAGCAACCTCCAGATCAATGGTATAGCGGTTGCATCGGCTTTTCATGCTCACAGGTTAAAAAAAACAAACCTAATGAGCAAAAATTATAATATCGAACGCTTTATTACGACCGTAAACATCTAGTTATCCAAGCCTTGAGCAAAGCAAAAAGCAGAGCTCTGCATTTTAAAACAATACATCTGTCTACCAAGCACATCACCCCATACCAAGAGTACCCCCTTTTTCTGACAGCATATGCTGAACAGCCAATCAAATGTCATATATTTAAATGCATTTCACATCTCATGCAAAATATATTAGAATACATTGTGCTGCTCGAGCTAAAGTTGAAATGAAATGCGCGAGGAAATCTTGTCTTTGAGTTTCATTAGCAACGCAGGACTGATAGCAATGTTTAAGATCACGCTATCCTTAAGAGTCATCTACATTACGATGTCCGTCTATACCTTTCTCCTCTTGTCCTTTCTGCCTTTGCATGCAGTTCTCTTCAGCATCTATTGCGCCCCAACTTGTATTGCAGATGCACCTCTTTGTTCGAACATACGGTTCTCAAATTTTTGCAAAAACAGAAGGCCTATCAATCATTGGGTGCTACGATTTAAGGACTCACTGTCTAAAAATGGCTGATCACTGCAATTCTTGTTTGGATTATTCACTGTTTCATGGTTTGGAGATATTCAAACAATTTTTCCATGAGAGCTACCTCAACTCTTAAGATTCTCAAACTCAACCTTTGATAAAAAAGATTGATTTAATTTTGCGGACATTTATACCTGGAATGGTATTCATTTTAATTTCAGAGA
This sequence comes from Catostylus mosaicus, assembly GCA_964019065.1. Taxonomy (NCBI): domain Eukaryota; kingdom Metazoa; phylum Cnidaria; class Scyphozoa; order Rhizostomeae; family Catostylidae; genus Catostylus; species Catostylus mosaicus. The sequence continues at coordinate 5,653,850 of OZ025189.1, read as the reverse complement.
ACTAAAACTAGTTCAAAACACAAAGAAAAAGTAATCCTAATGAATTTGATGATTTTTCGAATGGAATTAAAAAAGCCACTTTCTGGAAAATCATATTTATTCATTTGCGCAAGATTTATACAAACATATCATATATTAAACTTGCAACCTTTAACTAGCTATTTTCAAAGTCTACTATTAATGAAGAAGTAATTTTAAATTGATTTCAGATAACAACAAAAGATGTTCCGACCGCTGAATGTTCATCAAGTGGTGAACCTAATCTTCTTACATTTGATAAACTGTAAGTACTATAACAATATTTCTCTTCGTTTCTAAACTTGACGATTTGGTTCATTTCCATGAAGCATATTAAACCTATGAGAATGCTTTGGATGTGCATACAAGCATGTGCTATGTGCTCGAACATACCAAGGATCAGCCATATATTGTCAACTATTTGAAAATACCACATGAGCATTCGGCAGAGAAGATAAGCAAAGTATGCCAAAGCAAGCAATGTTATTTGACAACATAGCTTTTTGACGTTCACAGGTTATACTGAGATTAATGTAATACGAGGAGGTTCAGTCGTTCGAAGCAAATATCTCCTGGCAAGACCTCGAAAAGCTTGATAAAACCATTTGAGAGCAGGACTTGCGGGGATACAAGCAAACCTGGGCAAAAATTGGAAATTCCGAAGTCCTGGATAAGAAGTTTGAAAAACTCGAAAAGCTGAAATCCATGATGAGACCAATTCATGTTAAAATTAGCGATTGGTTAGACCAGTTCGACGAAGTGATTTTAAGCGATAGAGAGTTAGGATGGCATTATAATAGGGGCGGATCTAGGAATAATGGCGAGTGTATCCAAGGCGCATTTGCATTAATTCTTCAATTCGTGTTGAAAAAATGAGCCAAAATATTGATAACTGTATTCAATTTATACATTGCTGTCTATTTTGCATTTATTGCTCTTTCTATCTTCAAAACTTTGATGTAATTTTTCCAATCAAGACTCGCTCAGGCAGCTCTAAGAGGTTTTGAAGTTTTCTTTATTCTGCAATATCAGACTTAATGTCCATGTGCTTAATGTCTTGTTCTAGGCAAGTATCGAGTCTGAGAAATGAACTGGCGTACAGGCTTTTGAAATGCCTATCCATGATTCAGAAGCTTTGTCATTTCTAATTATAGCTTTGTAAACAAACAGGGTCTGCACATGTTCCATGATATCCCTCTCTTGATGACCATGCTCCCTTTCTAGTTTCTAGTCCATAAACTCAATTTGTACTTTTTGATCAGAATCGTACAGGACACTGGGTATCATGAGCAACGTGTATAGGTAGAGAACGCAACTTTGGGAAGATACTTGATTTTAATTATCTATTACCTGTTTGAGTACTTACAATCCAATTCACTTGTTTGAAAATGACATTGAGAATCTTCATTTTAGCTGGTACCGACACTACCAAGTTGGTGACTATGTTTTAGTTGAAAACAAACAGAGGAACTTTTATGTACGGTAGAAGTATTGTTTTACATGTTTCATATTACAATCATCATTATTAAAATCATCATCATTTGCATCATTATCATCATCATTATCCTCATAATCATATAAACTGTAATGTAACACGAAAAACGTGGGCATTGTCAGTTATATGGTCTTTTTTTTCAAAGATGCGTTACAGACCAACCACATACCGTTGTCATCATATTTAACTTTAAGGGGACTAAACAACGGCAAATGTCTAGCTGTCTTTCCAGAAGCATGTTCTCCAACTCTTGCATAATTATTGCAATATTGTACCATCAATTTGGAAGGGTCATGCACGCTTTGCATCACTCTGGATTGATATGGTCCCAAACAGACATGTGCTGGAGGCCTAAGTATTAGTGTTTTGCAGCAACTCATACAAGTCTGTTATTCATAGAATTCATTCATGATGGTCAGTACCAAAATCATAGAAGTTTAGCTAGTTATTGTGCGAAAAGATTCACTAATGACTTTTTATATCTAGGTACATGCACGGACGTGGACTTGCGGTACAGTGTCATGCAATTGTGGCGTTGCCGCTCGAGAAGGAAAAGACGTAATAATTGTTGATATGTGTCATGATAGCGTTCCTAGACCGAGATTTGCCAGCAGGATGCAACCGTTACCAGGCACATTTTTTGAAGTGGACAACACAGGGAAAGTCTTTAAAGTTAGTTCAAATTTGAGTAGGTGCTACAATCTCTAAACGTTGCAAAGTAGTTTGTGATTTATGAATGTAAGTTTGTTATCCTCATTACAAGATACTACTAGACTACAAGCTTTCTTTGGCCCTGGTTCTTGCCACATTCTACCGCTGAGTCCTAAATGAGTGTCAGAAAGGGGACAGGCACAAATAATCTTCTATTTTAATTAATTTTGTAGAAGTATAAATCACTATAGGAATGCTTTGACTATGATGCATTATCAGCTCTCAGTAACAGATTTGAAGTGAGAGAAAGTTGGGACGATGAGCAACAGCAATGAGTATATCAAGCTTGGTCAACTAAATCACTCATTATTTTCTAAATCCTTTGCGGTGGTAACCTAGTTTCATCTTCTTGTAGATTTCATTCCCTTCTGGAGCCACCATCAAATTTAGAGCATATTATAGACATGGAGATATAACAGTGAGTGTTCCTAGTAATGACAACGGTCATACACGAGGCCTTTGTGGAACGTTTGATGGGAATAAATCAAACGAACTTACTCATAAAGATGGTAGAATTTTTGCTAAGCTGGACCCTGGGGATAGAAAAGATGAATTCACGGAGAGCTGGAGGTTTGGATCGTGTTCATTAATATTATACTTTAAGATGGTTTTCCTAATATATTTTCTTACGTGTGCAAGATTTATTTTCTTAGTGATCCTTTTGTTGTGGCCACTTTTGTATTAAAAGAGACAAGGGCCAATACATGCAGGGAACATGAAAAAATAACTTTTTTTATCGCATTAAAGCCTCGTTGTATAGTTGAAAAAAATAATTGTATAGTATTGCTAATAAATGTTTGCATAGTGCATCAATATTTGCATATTGTTATTTTTTTTCAACCTCAATATTTGCAAAGTTATTTTTATTAAGGTCTTATATATGCTTAGCTTTCATTTAACCTAGAAGATAGAAAAACACAAACGGTTTTTTTTATTGATTTGAACACTGATGCTTAGCTTCTTTTTTCAAGGCATTAAGAATCTCTTTTGAACTTCTCACTGAGTACGAGTAATTTAAAATGCATGTGAAATATAACTAATGCATGTTGTGATAGTATATATTTACAAAATGCACGGATACGGTACAAACTGCTTTCGGAATGCCAGCAAAATAACAAGCAACAAGTTGAAGTTTGCACTATTCCTAGTTTGCTGTGAAATCTAAGCAAATCAATGATTAGGATCAAAATCTGCTCGTGTGCTAGAAATGGTATCAGTTCTGGAATCACTGTACAGCTTTACGATTTCGTTGCATCTTTTTGTAAAATTCTTTAAAATAAAGGAGTGAGGCGACTCAAAACATCTTAATATTGTTTATATCTTTCCGCACCTTAATGAAAGTTGGAAATTTTTTTAAGATCCGCCACGAATTACTCAAGTGTATAACTACCTTTCCAGTTGTTAGGGCGTTGAAATAAAATGAAAATAAGCTAAAATCGATTTAATTTGCTTTTTTTAGACTGCCAGCTGGAACAAGTTTATTCTACTATAAAGGAGGGGCAGCAAATTGTCATAATGGAAAGCAAAAGCGCTACTGTACATGTACTAGAGATAAAAATGGAAAACATTACGTTGGTTGTTCAAGCACAATTGCCGACAAACCTCAATTTGCAGCCGATAATCTGAAGCAGTTGAAATCTCCCACTGAAATGCGCTGCAATAAACGAAGTAGGAGATCTACGGATAGTTATATCATTCTTCCGGATAATTCGGATACAGCAGATTATCTTTACGATCCTGTTCTTTTGAATATTTCAATTCCTACATGGCCAACTGCAACAGGGAAAACGAAAGCTGTTGTTGAAGCCCATTGCACGCAGTCAATAATGAATTCAGGGCCAGGGAAGATTTGTCAAGATTTGGATGACTTCTCCTTCCAACCATTCATCACACAATGCGTTGAAGATATTAAGGTACATCTGATTTAAAATATATCTGCAAGTCTGACAAGTTAGATTATTGAAACACTAGATCCAGGTTTTTTTACTGGCGAGGATAAGAATGTGATCAGGTTAGAGATTACGATGATGGAATAGAAAATTGAGTCGCATATAATTGATATTGATTGAAAACCATTCAACATTTTAGCTATTTTCAATAGGAATTGGTAGATCTTCATTGGTATAAGATAATTTCTTGTAATATCTCCACAAACAAGTTGGAAGCCAATTTTGATTCTGTCTAAAGCATCATGCTTAAGTTAAGAATCATCATCAGACTCGATTAATCAATCTTGCTTAAAAAAGTTCTTCCTGCAACAAATCGGCAAAATCTAAAAAGTTTAACGTTAAGCAGAAGCAGGTAACAGGTGATCTTGTCTTGTCTTTTCTACCTGTATCACATTAACTGCACATGCTGTTTTAGTGTCATGTGCAGTACTATACATTGCAGCCATGAGCTACCTTTTACTAAATTTTTCTTACAAAAGCAGTACTTTCCATGTGTTGTTTGTCAGCCAAAATTCTAACTTTACCTGTCAGTCGCGGTTTTCCCATCTTATTTGTCGCACATGATTTGTTGTCGCACATGATGTCATACATGATGTTTTCATGATCCAACACATGCGCACAACTGAAAATATATGACAAGCTTAGAGGTAATGTTTGATCAAATTGAAAGATTTTGGTCTGTTTGGGCATTAAAAAAATCAAAAGGAATTACAAGATAGTATCCAAGGATCAAAATTTCTTTCCATCATTCACTATTGATGATATCTGTTGCAATGCGTCTGATGAAAACACTAAACAACCCTTCTAAATAAATTGCTTGTTTGATTTTTCTACAGATCACTGATGACTATGCCTTTACGAGCTCTGCTATTCTTACAATGCAAGGTGCCTGTGAAGAAATATTCTTGAAAAATATATCGTTGTGGAAGATAGACCCTGCCAATAATAATACATTTGCACCGCCAACAGAAATGGGAAATGCATTATGTCCTAATTTATGCAGTGGAAATGGTAATTGTGTTAATGCAACGTGTATATGCAATGGCAATTATACAGCAGCTGATTGCTCAATTGAAAAGAACAAAGGTCCAACAGTTCAAGCGATAGCAAATCATGGATTATGTGATATAAGAAAGGGATCGGGCTGCTTAAAAATCAGAGTGAATGGATATGACTTCATCGATTCAAGTAATCTCACCTGTCAAGTAGAGCAGGTAAAGGTAAGGAAAGGTGTTTTAATATGCACTGCAAATGCGAGTGTTAAAATACAATAAATAAGTAGACTGTAATCTTCAATAAACTTAAAGATAAGTCTTAAAACGAGGGTTGTCTCAGGTTTCAAAGCATTATGTCACCATTTTTTTCTAGATGGTTTGAAGACCAACTTTTTTTTAATTGGCTCCTGGGTTAACTGTTTAGTGGCCTGTGAAGTCATCCTCCAATAATTCTTTGTGACACCTTTCTCACCAAATCCTGGAATGCTATTTTTGGGAAATTAGAAAGTTTCTTTGCCTTTATATTCCGTGTCTTCTCTTCAGCACTTGTCTTTCGTTGTTACTTCATCATTTCGTTCTTCCTGATAACTAGGAAGAACTGAACCTCCAATGCGGGACCGAATATTTTGTCGAGATTTCAAGATTCATAAGAAACATGATAAAAACTGAGAAAACGGTAACACGCCCACCCCTTTATGTTCGCACCACTGCAAACAGCAGGCGCATGCAAAATAAGGAAGCCTCATGTGAAGAGAACTTAAAATATGCGTGTAAAGATTAAACTTTTCCATAAAATTATGGCGCACCCTACTGCACAGTAGAGAAAGAGCGGCGTGGAACGATCGCAATCAAAACTTCGTTTACACAGGAGACGGCCAACTCTCTTCTTGGATTCAGGCCCTAGATATATTTTCTAGTAAACCTTCAGAGTCAAACCGACTTTGGCGTGTTACTATTGTTAATCTTCTAACTCGATGTGGCCATAGTTATGCAGCATCGAAATTGTGAATATCTGATGTCTAGAAAAGTAAATCATTTCTAGACATCGGCATGCTATGGTCCACTAGGGTTGCATCTTGACTGACGCGAATCCTTTCAGCATATAAAGCCGTTGGTTTTAGTCACTCAGCTTTGATTTCGTATGCTATTATATCATGCACAATTAGCCGTATATACGCAGTGATAGTAGAACAGTTGTTTTTAATTGAAAATGGCGTTATTGTCTCACTGTGCTCTTATTACTTCTCTGTATGTCTTCCTTATGTAAACAATTTGACTAAGCCCTGTTACACCATCGTAATATGAAAGTTTTATTTTCCCAGATTACAGATAAGCCGTACAACAGAACATCAAATATTCGACGGAGCCGTGGATACTTACTAAGTTTCCGTGAAGTAATGTGTGAGCTGCGCAGCCATCCACTAAGAATCATTGGAAATGCAATTACATCTCCTGGTGTGCCATATGCTGGATATCTTGTTCATGTTTCAAATGATGGGATCAAGTTTAACAATAATCCAAAACTGTTTATCGTGCACGATGCTAACTGCATGGATTGTCGACCAACAACTGGCATATGTTTTGTAAAGGTAGAAATCTTTATCATAGTTTACAATAAAAAACATGTATCACGTTGTTAGCAAATAGTTTTTGGAACTTGTAGATGATTTTATAACATTCACTACATTTCTTTTCCTTTTTTGAGAATAAGAGACACACAAGCACCCCAACAAATTGCATCATAGTCTGGCTATACAAGCTTCTATGTAAATTATGAAAAAGCTTGTTTCATTTGGTAGAAAAGAGGCGCCATTAGTATTATGGGAAATGGTTTATGTGTTCCAATACTTTTGGCATGCATTCAAATTTCATTGTGATTGGATAGCATAGGCGTCAAATCTTGATTTATATTCGCGAGATCGCTTTTTGCGGGAATTTTCGAGATATTTAGCCAATCAAAGCAAGTCACATGTAAATTTGTAAATTTGGCCAAATAGATGGCTTTTCAGGCCTAAGACCAACCCTTTTATTAAAATTGTTCTAACAACATATACTTGTTAATGATTTTGAAAGGCGTTGAGCACGATCTTCTCTAGAACTGCGACTATCATTACGATGAAGGGTGACAGTCCTGCACATTAGTACTTCTTCTAATGTAAATTTGTCTTTGCCATGCCATTAAATTTAGTTGACGCCAGCTCAAAGGACTCATACTTATGCTTTGAAATGTGAGCTATGGGCTAGCCGTATATTTTTACTTGGAAAATACATGACAAGGGACATTTTTCTTGTCACTCTAAAATTTAATCACCGGTTGGGAGCTGAAAAATTAGTATTTTAGAGTCCGATTTATCATATTACAGCTCTGCTCTTCAATTTGAATTGATTTTTGCTAAATGCTTAAAACACGATGTGAGTTTCAAAGGAGGGACCGAAAGCGAGGTCTTAATCCTACAAGTCGTAGATGCATCATAAAAAGAATGATCTAAGCAACATTTAGTCAACATAATGGGTTTTGTACTGCGATATACCATGTAAAGCTATAATCAGTCAAAAAAGTTAGCAAACGCACATAGGAAAGGTCACTGTAAAATTATTTTATTTTCAACAAATGGTGAAAGAGTGACAGTAACTACCAGCATATATTTCAAACTTTGAAAGAATGTAACTGGATGGATATAGTTTGTAATAGGCAAATATTTGTGATCAAATGCATTATTCTTCAATGCTCATTCTGTTTTTGTAGCCTGGTTCCTGTTACATCAATGGGTATTGCTTTCGACGCAATGAAAACAATCCAATTAAGCAGTGTTCCAAATGCCTCCCAGAAATAAGCAAAAGTCAATTTTCTAATGGTAAATATTCTCGAATATTTTATTCTTCTATAGTTGCAGAAATATTATTCACTGCAATGGCATTGGAGTTTGGTTGGCTATGATGTTATAATGATTTAGAATTAATCAATTTTCAATAAAATTGAGTCAAATGACTTGTCTAAAATCTCCGTTCACTGAAAGCTGTAAAATGCACCCATTGTGCAGTCGAGCTCAATATGCTACAGTGCTATTAGCAGTGGGAATTGATGAGCATACCTCTAATTCTTCTTCGGCACGGGCCCTCTATTGCCTTATATAAAAACAATATTATTTTATATGCTAAATTTTTTTCGGTTTAATTCGCTCCATGATCTATCAATCTATTCATACTATGATGAGTGTATTCTATTTTAGTGAAAAATTGCACAATTACAACAACAACAAAAGTTCTAACGACAACAGTGTCGAATAAGTCGAGTTCAACAACAGCCACTTTTGAAAAGTCAATAAACACAGGGACAGAAGAGATGACTACGAATAGTCCAAACACTAACCGAAGATCAACGGAAAACGCTCAAACTTCGCCAGCAAAAGAATATTCCAAAACAACAAGCAAAGGCCAGTCCCGGGAAACCAATCAAGAGCCGACAAAAAATCCAAGTAGTGTAAACCCGGAGAGAGTAAGCAGTAATGTAAAGCGAGTTGTAATCATTGCTGTACCATCAGTTTGTGGATTCATATTTGTGATTGTCATTTTGATTCTGTTGCGAAAGAGATTTAAGAAAACCATGATTGTATCTGAGAAATTCGACCTCGAGATGAAAGAAGGTGAAAAGAAGGAGAAATTGACGGACATACATTTGAAAACTCAGCATACGAATTGAGTTAGACAAACTGGACAAATTCCAAAGACATTTTCAATTTTCATTTTTGAAAAAAAAATACATCATATTTTAATATAGGTAATATATAGTTTCTTGGTTAATCATTAGATAAGACATAATTATTCAAGTTTGGTCGAGTTAACTCGATGTAAAGGATGAGCTATTTCTGGGTACCAAAGAAAGGTAAAATTGGCAGTTGTTGGTGCTGATTTTCTAGAAAGAATAGATTTATGAGATTTCATTGCAATATTGGAGTAGGTGGGAAACTTTTTGCGAAAATCTTAAACAAATTAGTTCATTAAGACGCTTAAACCAAGTGGCTACTCTTTAAACGATTTTAATTTAACAGATTAAAAGATGCAGCAGCATACTCGGATGAGCTTAAAGTTGTAAAATTATCAAAGACCATGAGAATTGCTAAACAAACGTTTCATGGGTGTCAAATTACTTTGTATCATAGAAAATTTTTTCATTCTTGTTACCTAGAGTTTTAACATAGCCGATCACTTAACATTAGAAAAGTTAATTTGTTATTCATCACCAAAGTGAGGAATTAGACCGTGACTACTCATCGGGCTCTGTTAAGAAAAAATTTTCGTAGTTTTGAAGGCCTGTCTTTTTATAAAATAAAATGCCAGGTGCATGCTCGATGCAAAGGTCAATCCATGCGGTTTTTTGCATTTTTTTGAAGGTATCGTATGTTCTACTCGATTTTCTAACTGCAATCGCTAACACTTCTACTTTCACTCACAATATCAGATTTTCAGATCTTTCCTTAAGATGTTACGCCACATGAAGTTTTTCAGTCACCTATCTGGCCATAGTTTCAAAGAGGTGTTGCAATCAATTGCTTTGGTGTGCCACGTATTTCTAGCATTGACCGTGAGATGAATATTCCGCTTTACAAATTCTTCTACAGTTATGATGTATTTTTGACCGTGGATATTATAATTCATCATCAGTGCAGCTAGTGAGGTAGAGCGGCCAAAACATGTAATTTAAAGTTTACTTCTATTTCGCTAAACAATTCTGTCTTGCAAAATGACCCTACAGCATGGATGGCTAATGATTAGGACCAAAGCCTATAGCGGGCCTGGGAGGGGGGGGGGGGCAAAGCGCTCCCCTAAAGACCACAAACTGCCATTTCGTTGGAAATTTGACCTGATTGAAACAATAGAATAAACAATAAGCTATTGTTCTTGAAACATGGGTCTAATGTTTTGCAGTCAATTGCGGAAATTTTGTCGGAAATTGTCGGAAACTTTGTCTTTATTCCCTTCTGTTCTGAGATGGCTAGATTTGGCCCTGCTAATGATAGAACCAAAATAGTAATGTGTTGATATATCGCCCAGTGCACAAAGCAACGAGTCATTCCTGCAGCCATCTCAGCTATGCTGTGTCCTCGAGCAACGCGATTTCTCGTCCAGGAACGCTTTTCTACGACAGTTAACGTCGTCATCACAGGCGAAGTCCTAGGCTTTACCGCAAAACGTAGATTAAATATGTTTTAGCAGCGGTAGATGGTTTTTTCTGCCTTTCGTATTCTGTGGTAAAAGTCCTACGTTAAACAGTAACTTCATCCATCGTCGCCAAACGCAATTTTTGAATCCGTCGTGCAGTCTTGTCAATAATTTCAATATTTTTGTACCAGGTATTTTTTCAACTATAATAATATTTAAGCTTCTGAAAATGGTGATTTGTATCAACTATTTTTTGCCACCTAATCATAATCCCTTGGGCACACACAAATTTTTAACTATAATCCTCAAGTTAGCCCGGGAATCTTTTCAATCCAGAATTTGAGTATGAAGGGCAATGCAAGGGAGTTTTGATAAGTCGATGAAGCTTATTCTAAAGCCTTATTTGCTTTTATAAATTTAGAAACTTTGCTATTGACCCTGTTTATTAAAGAAGGAATTATGTGTCTGTTTCCTTCAGGTTTCAATCATTCTTAATTGCATGAAACAAGTCTACAAATAGCATTATGCGCATTCGAAAGTGTTTAGTATCTAATCTTGGCATTCTTGGTGTTAAATAAACCAACAAAACTGGCATGGAATGATTGAGACTCAATGAAAAGTGCAGAGTATTAAGATTGAAGAGTGAGGGAGGGTGAGTTTGTTCGAAGAGCTAAGTTGAGGATATGCGGTTTTCATGTTTGATACAAGGTTTACGATTCATGAATGAAATATGTATTATTCTTTATAAATGTTACTTTCATATTTCATTTCCTTTCCAAAAATAATTTCAAACGGAAAATTAGAAAGCTTACTTTTTTTAGTACACTCTATCTTTCGTGAACCATATTGGTCTATAATTACAGATGGGCAAGTGCTCTAAATAAAATTTTTGTAAGAAAATTGTTGATGGAAATTAGCAGAAAAAATACACCAAAAATGCACGAATAATTGCAAAATATGTTTTTTCATGTTATTAAATCTTCTGAAATATATAACGAATCTCTACAAATTGCTTCCTATTCCTTTATTTCTAGGCCAGTCCTGCAAGCCACTTGAAAATCACTTAATAATTAGCTGTTTCCTCATTGACAAATCCATTCTAATTTGGTTCGAATGATGCATTTACAAACGTCTTTGGATCGTATCTCTTATGATCGGTGCTTGGAGTTGCAACTTCGCTCAATTTCTGGGACGGTTGAGATTTCTTCTTCATCTTCATGACTACAAGGACTACTATGACCAAAACAGCGAGAATTGAACCAACAGCTGAACACGCAATCACAATAATGTTATTGTCGCTTTTGTCGACAACTTTTCCAGGATTTTTGACTTCAGGTCCCTTTGATGGTTTCTTGGATGAGGTTTCTGTAGTTTTCATGGTTGTAGCCGTTTTCTTTTCCGTTGCTTTTGTTGTCACAGTGCAATTTCCTCCAAAAACTAAAATACATTCAATTTGGTTGGCAATAAAATGAAGGAATCGTTTGCTTTACTCTTACGTTCCCAATAAACGGGGGGACGCTTTTAAGTTTTTCAGTTCTTGCCAGACCCCGAGCTTATTATTGTCTGGAATTTTTCCCATGGACGTTTTCTTTCACCAAATGAATATGTTTCATACATAGTCTGTTCCATTGAGAAATCTGTTCATTAGATTGTGAAAATAATTCCAAACCCCCCATTTATTAAGATTTTATATTTTAAGATAGCGAAATATTTCCGACCCCCTCCTCTCTTTATAAAGAACGTAAGAGTAAGCGCAAGGTGTTTCCAACAGTAATTTGACTCAAATCTTGAGGTTTGAGCTTTCAAGACTACAACTTTACAAATTTCTTCAATAGGAATGCTATGCAGGAAAGCCAAATCTGAATTCAACTACTGTCTTTGAGCGGTATGGAATTAGCATACATCTTAAGCATCCTAGAGAAAGAATTTACAGAGCTCCATGGCAAATGAAGGTTTTTTGCTCCTTCTGATTTGATGAATATCTCACTTTGATTTTATTGACTTATACAAATTAGTGATTTTACTGAAAAATGCCAAAGTGCGAGTTCTTTAGAGGGAAAGTAGAAAATTCTTTAATTTCTTATTGAACGTATTCAACCTTGAATTTGAAGAAATGGATGAAAAATTGAATGAATGAATGAATGAATGAATAAAGGAATGAGTGAAATGGTTTTGATGCGTGCGCAGATAATAAAAGCGTTTGATATTTGATGTTGCTACTGAGCAAATGAACTGAAATTTTATTATGCGCTCATTAATCATAGCAAAGGCAATGAATGAGATATAGAGCAACAAACATTTTGAGAATCTGTATTGACTCTCTGCAGGCAGACACTTTGAGCAGCGTTCCGATGGATTGTCATCATTCCGTCCAAAGCAATATCCGTTAATGAAACATGATCCAGGCTAAAACAGGAAAGTCAAATTTTGAACTAATGATCTTGAATCTATTATTCTTCAAAATGTATCTGTCAAATACTGATTCCTCTCTACTTTAAATTCAAAGAGATAACCCATTTCCGTATCTAGTTTCTCACTTACTTTGATTTCGAACCAGAGATATATTCATTCTAATTAATGATTCAGTTATCGAAAAACTGTTTGAAGGATGTTGCTTGATTGCGAAATTAACTTCTTCGGAACAAGCTGGATGTTGCTAATGAGGTTATAAAATGAGGGGAGAGAATTTTATACTTTACCTTTCCATTGCCACATATAACAGACTGGAGTGACCTCTGTGAATTTTAAGTTTTTCGCGAATCAAATACACTAACAGACCTCTGGCAAAAAGGCACATATTCGCACAATACTAGATATACGTTGCATTGTAATACTAGATATGCGCTCTTCTTCCTAGATAGTTTTTTGCAGACATGTTTGATTAAATAGTTTGTAAGTTGTCTTAGATTGTGGCTTTTTTTTCAATTGTAGCGTTATTGATATATTTGTATGTTGGATGTCGAGATAATTCAATAGCTCTATGTTATTTAGTTCAATTTTAACAATAATTACCTCACAGCTACGTTTTATCTGGCTGCTTTATAGCTTTACGAGACAAACGTTATTTTTCACAGTACATGTCATTTTTGAGCATTTGAGTATGGTCAGATTGTTCCTGCATCAAACTGTTCCTTTGGCTATAAGTTCAACGACTGTTGCACTCTGCACATTACACAATTTAAGATCACTAATTAGATGCATGATGCTTGCATTATACCTTTCTGCATTTTTAGCATTTATAATTATGATCAATCAGGAAGATGAAGCAATTATCAGCGCAAACATTTAATAAAATCCCGTCCTGTCAACATTCAAAGAACTAAATTTCGTGTTTTTTTGGTGCATTTGTTATGATTCTATGAATCTAAAGATTGATTGGCATCTACCAATTGACAAATTTCTCACAAAAAAAAACTAAACTCACCTTAACTTTGCAGCTTCCGGTAAGAGGTCGGCACTCCATGCATTTTGCATCGTGAATAACATAAAGAGCTGGGTTACTGCTAAATGTTTTGCCATCATTTGAAACATCGGCTAGGAATCCAGTGTATGGCACCCCAGTTGGACCATTCACATCACCATTTACTTTCAATGGGTGAGTGTTATCAAGCTCGCACATTACTTCACCAAAGCTCAGCAAATACCCACGGGTTCTCCAAGTACGCCTTGTTTTCTCAAACGGCTTATCAGAAATCTATATGAAAAGATGTGCAATTCCCTTATAAATATCAAATTTATACATATGCACTTGAAATATAACAGAAGTCAAAATTTAAAGCAAAAATGCAAAGTGGAAACATTCATTCAAGATCTCAGTCAGAAAAATGTCTTTCCTGTTGCATCCCTTTCATTTAAAGCATAACAAAAACTGGGTCGAAGTTTTATAGTCCTTATACAGAAGAGTCATCAAAATATGATTGTGAAAGTAAACCCAATCAGATATCTCCTATTTTCACCTTCTTTTTATCATGATCAAAATATCTGCAAAAAATTATGTTAGTGACTGATCGTCCTACTTTGACGTATGTTAGGTCCTTGGTTAGTTCACTGTAAGATGCAACTGCTCTAATTACAAACTGGACAATATCTCTTTCATGGGGTTTTAGGAATAAGGCAAGTGCAATAAAATAATTATGCAAGTTGGTTCATAAAAATTATCCAATCGTCCATAACGACTTCGATTCATGTACCTGGAAGGTGGCAGATGATGAAATAGTAATTAAAAATTATTTCGGGCGATCACTCGAAAAAACTCTCGTCTATAAACAAATATTAGCGTTTAGCATTCTAGGTTGTTCTTAGGTGGTGACCTATGTTTTACTTCACATTTTTACAGCATAACATAGAGCGTTCTGCATATTAAGTTTGATTAGCATCATAGTCTACAAATACAAAATTATCAAACATCGCATTACCTTGACTTGTTGAATTAGGCACGTCAGGCTATTTGAGTCCACAAAATCAAACCCATTCACTCTTATTTTTAAGCAGCCTGTTCCTTTCCTTACGTCACATAAACCATGATTTGCTATTGACTGGACAGTAGGACCTTTGTTTTTTTCAATTGAGCAATCAGCTGTTGTGTAATTGGCATCGCAAATGCACGTTGCATTAACACATTTTCCATTTTCACTGCATAAATTTGGGCATAGTGTATTTCCCATGTCGGTTGGAGGAGCGAATGTATTGTTTTGCGCCGGATCAGGTTTCCACAGTGATATGTTCTTCAAAAAGATTTCTTCACATGCGTCTTGCATCGTAAGTATTGCCGATTCAGTGAACGTATAATTGTCTGTAATCTGTTAAAATGAAGAAAATTGATTACTCATTATCAACAGGAACTGTAGAAAATCAGGCTGTAACTGGTATAGTTTTCATACGCTAATAGAATGGACTTAAAGTACTAAAAGCATGATTGTCATCGTACAGGTCTTTTTCCGTATTTGCTTTTTGATTAAGTTGTTCAAATCATTATAGCTGTAATTGCAATTTTCATTTAATGATATCACTGTACCTAGATATGAAGAGCGCATAATCTACACGTGCAATACAGTGTTGTTTTGAAGCAATTTGTTTCGCCAAAGGATGAAAAATTAATTGGTTACCTGAATGTCATCGATGCATTGGTCGATGAAAGGGTTGAAATCAAAATTCTCAATTCTTTTGCAAATTTTTCCAGATTCACTACTTTTAACTTTGTCTGTGCAATGACTCCTAACGCTTTCTAAGGTTTTACCAGTTGGGGTCGGCCAGTCAGGCACCGTCACGTTAATCAGAGGATCGGGATTGTACAAATAGTCAGCGAGATCACTATCATCTGGCAAGACAATCGAGTCACCCAAAGATCGTCGTCTTCTCTTCCCACAATGCTTGCCACCAGGAAAATTCAAATTTTTCCAACCTCTTGTTCCTTGAATGTATTTTGGCTTGTTTGCGATCGATGTAAATCCACAGTTGACAACAGGTCTATGGCCTGCCTTCTCCGTACATGTACAATAATGCTTTGCTCTTGTTGCGTTGCATTTAGGTTCTCCTCCCTTATAGTAGAACAAGCTTGTGCCAACTGGTATCCTATGTGTTAATAGATGATCATTAATTTTAACTAATTGAACACAAGGAAACAGAGAGACTCGAAACTCATTAACGCCGATCTCATATTTGTTTAAGGTTTTTTGCATTAATCGGCAAAAGTTAAAATAGAACATTATTTACAATACAATGTTACATTCATACTTCATGACTTAAAAGGACACAGGGTCACCTAGTTCTTTCTATAAATTCTAGTTAAAATCACCATATAAATTTACAAATTTACACACAACGAAGATATGGATAGTAGATATAGTATAATTAGTAGGTTTTACAGACCATTTCAACATCTATTTGGAGACAGACCCTTGAAAGAAAGTTGCTGTTGATGTTTTGATATCATTCCTCCAAAATAAAATTGGCCCATGTCATTGATGCAGTCATTGGCCTATGTTGTAGTTTACTAAATAACAATATTATTTTCTATCAAGGTGCATCATGGGTTTCCATTTAAGATTGTTGCAGGAAAAATCTTTAATCAAGACAATTAAGAGAAATTCTGAATCTGGCAAAAGACGAATTGTAACTTTTGTTCATTTGATAACGTTATTTTCCATATTAGAGGGGTGCTTCGGGGGTCCCAATACTGCTATACCGCATTTACGCATTTATTCATTATCATTGTCCTCCGTTTTGAAATCATGTATGTTGACTTTCAATGAGTTCTTTTCAAATTCAAATACTTTGGTAGCAGAATTTTGAGATGATAGAAAGATGTTTTTTTTACTTGAACCAGATGTTCCTTTTCTCAACAATTGTCAACTGACATTATGGTATTTTTTAAGTTTGAATGCTTCTCCTTCGGATCGCACTTCACCTGAAAATTATCACTGGCATGGGTGTCATTTCCAGTTCTTCCTTCCAAGTAATAGAGGGCAACATTCAATAACGATCCCAGTCGTCTCCAATTTTACGGTGCTACACCAACTTGCTTCACTTCGAACTGATATTATTTCGATCGAACATTTCAGAATCCAGAATATGATTACTGTTCTTCGTTTTGTTACAATAATTGCAAAGAGAAAACATTGCTTTTTGTATTTAAATAATTTAAGGATATCTGCATATAATTATTACTTAATTTAAGGCGGAAATGTATTTAAATGCAAACCGGTTCCAAAGGTGAAATAAAATTTTTGATTCGTATGGCAAATGTTTTGATCATTCTTCGTCACCTATTGCCTGCTCTCCTCCGCAGGTACTTTATTCGAGTCTAGCATTCGGAACAGGTAGAGAGAGAAGTAAGAGACTTTTTCCTTAGTTGTTTCTTTCCTCTATCAAGTCATTTCAAAGATGCTTTGTTCTTCTTCAAAAAAAGCATTACATGAAATTTGGATTTTGATTTTAGTACAATACCGCATACCGCGCTGTAAAAAACCTCAATACCGCTTGTTTGGAAATACATAAAAGCCAGGCCATTCCATTACATTCAGCGTGTTTTAGTTTCTTTCTTGTCCGTGAAATTTTAATCAAAGTACACTATATTGCATACGAATCGATTGGACAATACGAGATTTTTGTTCTTGTCGCTGATTATCATCATTTAAAGCTGTTTTACTAGGTGTCTCGGTATAACTGTACGTTTTTTTCACAAACCTTGAAGTTTAAGATACATATATCAAGGTCATATATCAAGGTCGTAACTTTCACTCTTCAAAACTTTCACACATTACAAGCAGGGGCATCAAATCTTCCCCAGGGATGGGAGAAAAAACTCATTCCACCGTAAAAACACTTTCAAAACTTTACGAATTAATTAAATTGAGCTAAAACCTGTCTTGCAGTGCCCAATTTTACCCGGCAAAGAGGATAAAATTTGAGCCATTCTCTCCTAAAACCTTCCTCAGGTGACACAATAAAGATAATCTTACTCACTTCCAACTTTCAGTAAATCCGTCCGCCGTGCCTCCTTTCCCAAGTTTCTGCCAAATCTTTCCATTTCTATCAGTTAATTCATTTTTGTTATTTCCATCAAATGTTCCACAAAGTCCTTTGGTGCACTTGTAATCATCACTAGGAACTTGTACCACGAAATTTGCATAATACCAATTTCCGACCCACTTGTGTGTGTCAATGCGCACGAATGCACCAGATGGGAACGTGATCTAACAAAAAAAATTGCATAACATCTAAGGGACCGATTTTATGAGAGTTTTCAGCCCGGGCTGGAACTAGTGCTGAATTCGCGCCAAAATTCCCGTAGTTTATTAAAAATGACGACGTTAATTAAACAGAACGATATCAGCAATGAGCGCTTCAAATTGAAAGCTCGCAACAAAATGGATCAACGCATTTAATGTTTGTTGACTTACAAGAGTAAGATGGAATTTAATAACATTGATTTAAACATAGAAGTTGAAATTTCAACGCAGATATTTCAACATAGAAATCAAGCAAATTACAAGCAAATTTACTAGTTATGCGCTTGCTCCAACCGAATGGCTAGCAAAAGTTGCCATTATTCCGCAACTTTCAGCCTCTTTACTCGGGCTAGAAATTCCAGCCTGTCTAGCTAAAAAAGGGCTGGCTTATATCATGTAATCGCAACTTCAGTTTTTACAAAGAGAAGACGAGAGGTGTGGGTAGAGTTTTCAGCTAGGTAAGCCAGGCTACGATTTCAGCCCTGGTAGAAAACTCCCATACTCTCGGCCTTTACTGTGTCTTTTGACTCAAGGACTATTCCTGGAAGTGGTAATGTCAATATAAGTATAGACAAGGGGATATCGCACCAATATGCTAATGTTGATATCTCTAGATAAGAAAAAACAATATATCATCGTCCCTAACATAAACTTTCACTTCGCTGTTATTCTAGACCGACTTAAAATTTTCCAGTACGCTTCAAAGCATTATTTCTCAGCGACAAGAGTTTTAGAGTCACATGTAAACGGGTCACGAAAATTGTTTCTTTTGCTTTGCGATGCATTGCGATCAATATGGCTGTGAGACTTGAGACCCATAAATCTAACAATAATCAATTAAACCTTGCGCATTTTGCTATAGCTACAAAGTGGAACGTGAGATAAGTGAAAAGGCCAAACTGATCGATGAACGATAAGGGGCAAAGCCCATCCTCTAAGGCACTGCTTGGTTCTATCTCACTTTGATGCGCCCTGATTCCTCATTACATTTTTTTTCTCAGCTGCCATTATGAAGTTTGGAAAGCTTTGATATTGATACATAAAACGCATAAAACATGAATACACAACAATCAGTTGTAACTTGATTTATACCGAAAAAAACAACGGTATCTTTCTGTTCTCTAATTCGTAGACTCTTTCTATTAAAGTAAAATAATGAAACATTGAATACATTGACTTTGATTTCCAAGACGTACAGTAATGTGCATGTCTCAATGCTCTATGGCGAGGAAATTACCTGCTTCAAGAGAAACTTCAATATTTCATGTTTTAAGACAAATCAGCACCTATTCCAAATTCTACTTTTAACAAGCATTCGTCTCGCGTTCGGTCGGGAGCCAGCTCGAGTTGCTTCGATTTAACTCAATAATATTAAATAAAACACGATATAAACACTAAAAACAGCCAGGGGACAAGGAGAGTGGGCTCAGGATAGGCAAGCAATGAAGATATGTCATAATTACAATTTCTTGCTGATTACCTTCGTTTACGCTATTGGTTCGCAGTTTCATGCGAACAACTATCTGCTGCTCCGATTCTGTTTCATTTTACCCACTTTCTCGACGATATTTCTCGTGTCGTCTCCAACTCTCTGCGTCTCACATCCTATCCTAGAATGATTTTTCTCCAACCCCAAATCACCCTCTAGGCTGTCTAAAAATATGTGATTTTGACTGCACTTTGAAGAGAACTTAGAATAGCTTATGTCGTTTTAGATTTACACTTAATAAAAATTTTATGTCGACATACTTTCTAAAAAAATACTGCACATTTCTCTCCCAACCGTCTCAAGTTTGCAGCCCAACCCTCACATGATTTTTCTTAAGGTCTCTATCATCCCCTAGGTTGACCCTCCAGTTGTCTGAGATGTGTTTTGATTGTGTTTTGAAGACAACTGGAATAACTTACGTTATTTCGCATCCTTCCATGCAGCCTACAGCAAAATCCTAACAGTCTACGTTTAAAGAGCATAAGTGTAACTCACTACAAAGCTTTTCCCGTTATTGTCTCTTCTTATTGTGGTCCCATCTGCAGGCTCTGTATTACTTGCAAATCTAGCTCTTGGGATTTTATCACGGCACATGTCAACAACAACAACATCATCGCCCTCCCTCGCAGCTATACCACAGTTACATGAGACGCTTGCACATTTCCAAGTTCGAACATGCACCTGCAAGTGATGTTGGAGAGTTAAAGACCGGACTGATTCAATTGAAAGATATGTACATATTCCACATATTAATCATAATCCATGGCACTGTATGCTAGGATGTAAAAGGATAACAACATGCACGGTTTTGTTACAATTTTTTACATCTGCGTTGATAGTTTAAGAAAATGCTGAAAACGTTACACCGAAATTTTCATGTTTTTCTAGGTTGTATCATAATAACATTAATTGTGAAGTAGTTTGAAATAGAAATTTATATAAGAACTGTAAAAACAGCATACTTCAAATTTTCGGCATGCGCTCTGCACAAGGACATAATCACCAACTTGGTAATGGTTATAGCTCCTGCAAAGAGAAAAGTAAAGAGTAGGCATTATACACAGAATTTTTAATATTTGTTGCATTTTCTCAATTCAGTTCATTTTATTAGGATAACTTGAAAAGGTAAATTTTTTTGATAGAAATGCTCTTGAGATGCACTTAAAACATTGGTGAAGTCAGTGAAATTTTTAGCACAACCAAGATTAAATGAACGTGATATGAAAAGGAATCCTCTAGGTTATCAGCTGAAAACTTTTTAGGACCTCGCAGATTTATGCTTCGCTCAGCAACTGACGTATGAAATTTTTGTTTGAGATTTGCCAAAAATTACAAAAACAATATATGGACTTTCAAGAAAAACGTTCGATACTAAATGCTAGATGAAATATAACTGCAGGTACAAGCGTGAAATTGATACAAAAAGGCGTTGATTGTGTTACTAAAAGCTTATATATTTGGACACTACTATGCAGTGCAAATTAAAATGATGGATAAGAACTGCGTTTAAAAGCACCCGAAACCGTTGATTATGCAAAGATACGAAATGCCTATATTAAGAAATCACGGAGAAACATAACAAGCAGGGCAGAAACAGAAATTAAAAATAAGTAAAAATATAAAAGTCCTATTTAAACAGCACAGTGAAAAGCATTAAAGAAGACCAATGGAAGATAATACATACAGTCCATCGAAAGTCCTCAAGTGTGGATCACCACTTGTTTGGCATCTTGCAGTACCAACGTCTTCTGCTGTTATCTGCAGTTTTAGAGAAAATGCTTAGTAACACGAATAAACCATTGGTTTTAGTGTCTCAGAAATTTGCTGTTATATAAAGTCATTCATTTTGAAGAAAATGGGCAGGTTTACAGTTAAGTAGAGATTATAACTCGATTTGAATTTCTTGGATTTTCTTATCAGTCAGTATCTTACAGGAGAGGTGAAAATGCGAATCTTTTCCAGGGTGTGTATTCAAAGACCCGAATTTTGGCTGCAGGGACCGAGTTTTGGCAACAAAAAGCCGATATTGTTGTCAATAAGGACGAATATAGCAGGAACAACTTTATCCTCCCTAGAGATAATTTAATTTGTGCCTACTATGATAAAGCAAGGTGATACAATTCTGTTTCGGGATGCGAATACAAAACAAAGCATGTGTTCCGTACCAGGTCTGGTGCGATTTTATATTAATCCAGTAGCAGGTAACACCAAAGGATGAAATTACATAGGGAAAGCGATTGAGGTTTGGTACTATACCTTCGATGAGCAAGTATCAAATAACACAAAATCTAAAATGTCTTTCTAGTAATAGCATTATTCATTGAAAGGAATCATTCAGTATCATGTTAGGGTTCTCGTCATTATATAAAAATAGCTGAATCAAGCATTAAGAACATTAGCTGAGAACAATAATAATAATAATAATGATAATAATATTTTTTTAATAATAATAATAATAATAATTTTTTTGAAACTTTATATCATCATCATTCAATAAAATACAAGTGTTAACTTTGATAAAGTTAGGTAGTTTACATCTGACTACTAATTGTTAAAAAACATTTAAAAAAAAAAATTAAGATCGTTCAAAAGTTTAACAGTTCAGGCTTGTTCCATTCCTTGTTTCTGCAGCAAAATATCTAGTATGTGCATCTGACCGCGATATTTGTGATTTTTCTTAAAATATAGTTTTTATGGTTGTTGTCTATATTTAAATCTTGGAGCATGTCAAGAAAATCGGAAGACAGAGAGGAGAAAACACATGATGTACTTAAAGAGAGATTTATAATTCTGACGTCTTTGTATTCTTGTTTTAAAGATCTTATTAAATCACGATATTTTTCATTTTTGCGAGATATATTAGTCTGGAGATTTGTTTCAAAGCCAACAGTAAGTTCAAAAATGTACAAACATTTGTTTTGGAAAGATAACAATAGATCAGGCCTTAGGTTGTCCCCTGTTATCACCTTAGGACTTAAAAAGCCAGGAAGATCAGCATATAGTGTCATATTTGTGACACTTTGGAAAGTGATGGCAATTAACTGAAGAACAGAATCATGGCACCATGTGTAGCGTCCCCGTTGGAAATAAAATTGGCATCCTGCAACGATTTGTAGAAGAGACTCTGGCATAAGACAAAAGGAACAATCAGATGTTGTCGAAAGACTCCATTTTGCGAGATTTTTGCGGTGAGGGAGAGTGTTGTTTATGTACTTCACCGTAAAATTGAAGATGTTTTTGGGCAAGTTAGACTGAGCAAGAGACCATATTAGGCTTAGTTAGAGTAATGAGTTAGACATAACATTAGCAAAGAATAATAATAGTTATAACTATGATAATAATAATAATTATAATAATAATAATAATGGTAATAATAATAATAATAATAATATTAATAATGATAACTATTTCTTTATTTACAAGGAATTACCTGGACGCTAGGGACACGCCGATGCTGATTCCAATCAACAGGATCAATATGCTCCAAAACATCGACCTTTAATACCATCATTCGATCACCATCATCAACAAAATCACGTTTAGCGTAAACCTCGACTGATCTCGTTTGGTTGGCAGGGCCTGTCTTGAAAATAATGGTACACAAATCCAGGAAGTTTTGCGTATTGTCTTGACCTAGATCGACAAGGACTTGACACCCGATTTGCGTTTTCTCGCAAATAATCGGCACAGTTGCCTTGACTGTCAGCTTAAGCGGCTTCTTTCCTTCTGAAACTTTGAAATGGAGCTGCTTTGGCTCAACCTATTGGTTCAAATAAGTCGTTAAACATAACAAAACTTTACACACTTTTAATTAGAATGTTGATCTGTCTCTCCCTATATCTACCTTTCTTTCTCTCAAAAGATTTTGGTGATAGAAGAGTTTTTAACCCCCCTCTTCCTGTGTCGATCCTGACTTGAGAAAAACGCACATTTTTTTTTATTTTAGGAGCAGAATGAAAACGATATGATAGGAAGAGAAAAACAGACCATCCAAATAAAGGATGGATGAATTCAAGAATAAGTTGGGAAACATCAACAATTCCCCATGACTGTGTAAGATGGAAGAATTTGGGGAGGCTATCGGCTGTGAGTGATTTAAACAGCTTATGATCAAGGGCGCCGGAGCCAAGTGGGCAGCGGGGGCAGCTGCCCCCTTTGCCCTAGTGCTACGGGGGCGGCGCGGGGGCAGCATTGCGCCTTATCAGTATGTAAATGCTAATAAACCTAGATTCTGTGAATTAATTAATCAAATCTAATGAATGTTTCCTGCGTAAAACCAGCTCCTAATTACGCTAAAATGGTGCTGCCTTCGTTTTCCGAAATCTTTAGGGGCTACGTCCCAATAGCTTCGCTACTGAACTTGAGGTGCCCTTTCCGCTGTTACTGCCCCCGCCGCCTCATGAAGCTTCCGGCGCCTCTGCTTATGATGATGATGAAGTAGAACGTGTAGCAGCTAACCAATAGCATCATGGAACAGTTTGGGGCCCTTAGTCAAAGTAAGGGATTGGGCTCCCTATCTTTTTGCAAATCACGCTTACAGGCCAAGCCCGAGATTACCCTTAACTGCATAAATTTTTTACATGTAATCTTTAAACAATGTTAACCAAGATTAACATAACAATAATTAGAAAACGCTTGCATCCAAAAAATTTCACAAAGGTCCTTTGGGGTTCTCTAGGGGCCTAATTGTGTGGGGCCCTTATTTTTGTGCTTAAAGGTGCACACCATGCGCTACGCCACTGCAGCTAACTATGATAATAATCTATAATCTAAAGGTTCAGTTTTTATAAGGAGCAGAACTATCAACAAATGAATCTAGGGCTTGATTCAATGCAAGTTTTTTTGGTTATCTTTATTCAATTTCCTTTCCTTCAAATGCAGCGTTATTCAGTTCTTTTATGATTAAAAAGTCGCATTGCTACTCACCGTAATGCCTGCAAAGTAATGATTGCTTTCAAAGTATGAGCTCGTCTTGTTTTTCGAGTATGAGAACCAGCTTCTTACTCTGCATGAAATCTACAAAACAGATTGGCAAAATAAACCAAATGATTGACAAAACCCACGTCCAACGGGCTTATTGTAACAGTCTAGTTATCCCTATCACCCCTGGACGGGCCATATGGCCCACAGACAAATACCGTAAAAAATAATTTGCCAGGGGGTAGAGTACAAAATCTTGTTAATGTTCTGATGGCAGTTTTCTATGATAGTTTTCGCATACACCTAATTTATTTGACGACGCTATCCTCTGAAAAGCGTAGATTTGTAGGGGTTTTAACAGTAAAATGAAAATAAATCCGGTTGAGGAAGGGCTATAACAGTCCATGGACTGGTCATAAATGATACCTAAATTTGCAACAACTAGAGAAATTCAGTAAAAATCTTACCGTAGTTCCAAGAAAGAAAAGTGGGTCTTCGGGATACTTATTTTTGTTTTGAAGTGTAGCGACCCGTTGTCCACCTTTAAGAATGTCTGTTTGAGCAATCTTTCTTACTGGTGTTCCTTCATACCATGTGACTTCAAATTCTGAATGAGGCTCTTTGTCGTCACTTGTAAACTCGCAAATGAATTGAATTCGATTGTTCTTCACTCCAGGGTAAATGGACGGACTCTTCAAAATGGTAGGATACGTTTCTATGAAAATAAATAAGAGAGATGCAAGCAAGAATGCTTTAGGGCAATGTGCATCTGTCCAATTCAAGAGGATAGATTAAACCACACCAGATCACTTTTGTGACGTTATGTCACATGGCTCGAACTCGTGATGTTTAGGAAATTTCTAATGTTTACTGCTATAATAATAATAATAATAATAATAATATTAATAATAATAATAATAATGATCAATTTATTTAAAGTTGGCGCTACATAACTGTGTACAATAAATATTAAAAACACTACTATACAAGCTAATCCAAGCCAAGTGCTAAAATGAATACAGTTATGTTGAGATGGTAAGAGTGTAGTATTTTTCACGTGTTTCTCCAGCAGTTTCTACGGTTTCACAGAACGTTACAACTTTTTACTGTTAAATTGCTTTTGGGCAACAACTGATAAAGTAGAATTTTTCTCATGCCATGAGTTGTTAATATTGTCCTTGACTTGAATTGCTCTGCAAGACTATATGCGTTAGGGTTTCGCACAGAAACGCAAGGCTCTTTTAGTGCGTCAATGGCATTAAATCAGAATCAAGCATTTGAAAAAGCACTTCTTACGCAAGGGACAAAATCATTGCTGTCTGAATGTCCAGAGAAACTAATTAGGTAAGAAAACTGAACAAATGAGTTGATCTTACTTGTGCAGCCAGGAGTAAATCCATTGGGCGAATTCGATCCTGTAGGACATGGTGTCTCAGTTCCTGCAGAATAAAGACAATTATCTTGAGTAATTTCAACAGTAGACACTAGTATTCATTATATTACACCTCTCATGCATTTAAACCATTTACAGGGACGCCGGAGCCTATTTTCGAGTAGGTGGGCTATTACAAATTGGTCGTCACCACATATGTGTGTTGTCACATAAAGGTCAAGACATGCCCAAGCTTTGAACGGAGATAATTGCCAATAGAACCAAGTGCAATAGGCATAGGTATAAAAGTCAATTATGTATTTTGATTAGAAACCTATGCCTTCAACACAACATATTAGCAAATAAGTGGAGGGGCTGCAGCCCCCAGGCCCCCTTCCGGCTCAGGCGAGCCTGATTTAAAGATATACATGAATAGATTTGTTTGCATTTATTCCCTAATGATTTAAACTTTCAATGAATTAAGTGCTGTCTCCTTGTTAACTTGCCTGCATAGTAACAAGTTTGGCCTTCACATTCAGAAAGAGATGATTATTGTAAGCAGTTGATGTGCAGTGGCTTTGGTAAAGAGCTCTACGGTTATGGCATGCGTGAAAGCCTTCGGTTCTAGCGTTGCCCTCTGATCTAATCGAATCATAAAGAAACGAAGGCTATACCTTTGATGAGAACGCTGAATGGTTCAGAATATTCCTTGGGGAAAGGTCCTGTTGCTCCATGACACAACATGGCTGAAATGGCCGCAGGAGCAACAAGTTGCTTTATGCCAGAGCTAGTGCCGTGTTGACTTTTCAGAACCGCTGTGCGGGCTAAGTAAATGCATTCCGTTAGTTCATACGCCCTTGAAAAGCCTTATTTTTCGTCAAGTTGGGTTTCATGCCATCTTCTTTATTAGAAAACCAAATAGGAGTCGATCTAGATGCCGCAAACTTGTGTGTGCGTAGGAATGGATGATATCTGCAAAGCCTTCAATTTTATATGGACTCCTCTATGGGCTGCGGAGGAGGGTGGTACCGAGGTGAACGATAGTACTAGTCGTCCAACCTCGGCAGACATGACGTCATTAAGTTTGGGTAGGGGATTAAGTTAGTCATTAAGGTGACAGCGTGAATGGATTTAGTCGAGAGACTGAGAGAGAGAAAGGAAACATTGACATAGAAAGAGAGACAGAGAGAGGCAGAGAGACATCTTATACCAGGTTTTATTATAATGGTACGAGTAGCAAGACCATTATAGTGAAACCTGACTTATAACTTGGTTTTTTGTTTTTTTTTCTATCTAAAACTTGTCGCATAGGTTATTTAATAATTACCTCCACAATATGCCATGCAGCCTGGTGGCCTTTTCAGGAAATAAACGTAATACTCTTCATTATTTTTCTTGCACTTTTTCACATAAATTCCCCAACTAGAAGCGCAGCACTCTTTTTCAACTCTTACGCAAGCGGTTACATTATTAATGTCACCAACATTCTTTGGCAGTGCTCCATCTGCCCAAATTGAGCCGGTTGTGCCTATTGAAATTGAAGAAATATAAAAAATTTTTTGTATCGTTATTTTCCGGGTTAAAAGAGTCCAAGATCAGTTAAGGTATGAAGCTAAGGGTAAAGAATTTCTGAATAAATTATAAAGGGCAAAGCATTTTTAACTGTATGATTAAATGTCGCCCAGTTCACCAAAACTGTCGCCCAGGACAAAAAAACTTCAGAAATCTGATTGACAAGGCACGAGGAAAACTAACAGGCAGAACCAACATAAAACTATCGATGCTGTTTTTGTTTGCCTTCAATTTAAGTACTGTAGCTACTGTAGTAAGGAGGGGCAATATGCTAGAGCATTAGAAAATTTCAGAAGCACGATTTTTAAGGAAATAGGTACAAAAATAAATGGTAGAAATTTTTTCAAGCAGAAGATCAATTGGAACTTTCTTCTGGAGAAAACTTTTCACCCTGGCAACTGTGTACAATTACCAAATTGACAGGAAAATTAATTTTCAATGAACGGTATTCCCTTACAAGACCAGCCTTTATTAGAAACATCGGTCTAAGAAGGTCGGTTGATATTCAGCAAAACATGGCAAATAAAATACCAAAAAAGTTAAATCATGGCCGCTGAACAACAGTTGAGAAGAAAAATATTACAATAAAGCAATTGCATAGATAAATTTTGACAAAATTAGTTCTAAAAAACCAATATCACTTTTATGAATTTAAGTGGCAGAACGGAGACAAGAGACAAAATGTAGTATAAACAAAGGCTAAAATGATATGGAGATAGTCAAATACGCCTGGCTAAAACTGTAGCCATGTATTCTTATAGAAAAAAACGCTCAAAAGTAACACATGTCTACAAATCGAAATTGCTGAAATTCTTTGTCAACTCACCACATGCAAATACCGGGGGACACTTGTCAGGAATAGTCCCTCCAGCCCTACTTGTAAAACGATACCATCCATTTTGTAGTTTTATATCACAATAAGATGCCTGTGATTTTGGATCCAGCAAGTATCCTGCACTGCGTTGCCAGTTTGCAATTTCTCGGAAAGTGTCGCATTCGTCTAAATTATAAGAAATAGTCAAATAATAATATGAAACATTTGATTTGATTTACTTACGATCAGTAGGATAGAGAATGGGGCTAGCAGGGGCAGCTACTGCGAAATCAAGGCCCTATTGGGTGGTGGATCATAAAGCTGAACATTAAGGTAATGGTATAAGAAAACATTTCATACAGTGATGATAAATATGATGATGATGATGATGATGATGATGATGATGATGATGATGATGATGATGATGATGATGATGATGATGATGATGATGATGATGATGATGATGATGATGATGATGATGATGATGATGATGATGATGATGATGATGATAGTATGTCAAAATGTCTGACAGTGAGCTGATCTTCATCTTGGCAACTATTTATGTCATCTAAATATCCATCTTGCTGCAACGTGTTAGACCCATGGCAAACACTGCTATTTTCTCACGGTATTTTAGTTAAATAAAACTCATCTGTCACAAATTAGAATATATGCAAGATATTTCAAGCCTCCTTATGAAAAAAAAAACAGATATCTGTCACAACGATTCTACCTAACGAGCTCGATTAAAAGATCGATCTTGTTCGTAGCAAATTTTTGTTTCATCAATTTTTCCAAACGCAGTCTTTGTCTCAAAGATTCTCCCCGGAATTTTCTTTTTTAAAGAGACATTTATATTGACCTTTTGGAGTTTTATCTTCCTAGCTTGGTTGCATTTACTCTGATTCAGAAGACTTCAGGGAGTGTAGGTCTCATAACTATTGTCAACCACACATTGAGAGAATCTTATTGTTGAACAATATAAGACAGAGATGAAATCTGATTTTCTTTGCATCAAAGAGCATTTTTGCCCCTCACCTTCACAGGCAGGACGCATAGGCACCTTCAGCCTCGATGTCGAAATGTGTATGCTTAACAACAGCGTAATGAAAGTGAGGCTAATTTTAAACTTCAACTTGCAGTTTTTAATTTTTTTTTACATTCACAATCTAGCAATTTGAAATTCAACAAAACATATTTACATCAATGATCCCATTGGGAGCATGATAGTTATGGCTACCCTAAATGATCTGTAACCATACAATTGCTTGCAAGCTTTTTTTCATCCCAAACAATAGTGCTGGTACACTGGCTTAATCAAACTTATATACTTCCAATGTTCATTCGGTAAAAAACCCTGGTTACAATGGAAACCCTCACACATAAATAGAATCCAAAATCCAGGATACCACCCTAATCTGCGACCTCAGGACGCCAAGGATGGCTGGGGAAGAGAGGGAAACTGACCAAGGAAACTTTTCACCTAAGATATTTGTAAAAACTAAGGAAAACAGGTAGTAATAATAAAAATCAATAGAAAGAAATCATACCATTTATTTTAATATAACTGAATAGAAGAAAAGAGGGATCTTTTCTGCATTTGAAACAGTTTAGCAGTAAAGTAGTTAAGCATTTCAAATATAATTCAAGTAGCAGTTAATTTATTCAGGTGGTTTACCTCAGGTAGATCGGGCCCGAAAAAGTTTTAGTATGGTTTTAAAGCACAATTTGAGGGGGTGTGTTTGTTTTAAGAATGTTATGAATTCCTACTCTAGGCTCAACATCAAACCCAAGAATGTCACTCTTGGGGTAGTAGGTTAGAATTACCCTCCTTTGTGGGTTCTGTAAGCTAAGTTCGAGAGGACTGTATTATTCGATTACTGAACGTTCATATGTTATATCCAGCAGAGTAAGGCTCAAAGATTTATAAATACTGTCTTCATAGCAAATATATCATAAACAAATCAGTATATAAGATACGTATCACCTCGATATTTCCAAGAGAGCGGTTTCACTTCCTTCCATTAAAGAGTTCTAGAGAATCTAATCCTTACAATCTAAAAACAACATGAAAACGAGGCGCAAATTCTGTTACGTAATAGTCCGAGATTAATAGTTCGTACAATTTACCACAAAGAACTCTGCTCTAGAAAGATAGCTAACTCAGAAAGCTTTGAAATTTTAAGTAAAGGGAGATCTAATGCTTAAGTCTCGGAAGTCTCAATGATAGAAACTAGTCAAATCCAATGGAGTGCACAGAGCAAGCGACATCTACTCTCTTTTCACAATAATGCTAAAACGTTTAATGTATACGCTAAAAATACAGGCTGCTTAGAGCATATATCTTATGCGTTATACGACGTAAGCTGTCGGGAATCGATTGAGCGGGCCTATTTTAAGCTATATTTGGAAACATGAAAGCACATGCCATAGAATTACACATTCTTATCCAAGTAATAAACCTCCCAAAACAATAAAAAGGCCTACTACAAATAATGTCATATACAACACGAGTAAACCTTAAATACATTTTTGCGTACGAGAAGTCAGCTTTGTTATCCGCATGATTGGAATGGATAAAAATGCTATTGTAGTTCCAATAAATTGATACATAATTATGCACGCCAAATAAATGGAAAATAAACTATCTATATAATTTGTATAATATGAAAGGTTTTCACGATTGGTCTTTTAACTTGTTTCACAAGTGTAATTTTCAACTTAACGAGACCTTTACTGGTGGAAACGTTCGAGAACGCTTGTCAAAATTATCCTGTATAATTATTGGTTGTTATTATCATTGTTATTATTTTCATAACCATTATTGCAGGGGCACCATGGCCGATCGGCACAGCGGGAAATCTTTCCGGTGCGCCCAAATGCCAAGAAAAAGAAGTTGGTAAATCGAATTACCTTATTGAAACGCCTCAGTGCATATGAGCGATTACTGTACAATCTCTTATGTTTGGTTAATCCCTTAATGCAACACAATGACAATACACGTTGCTTTAGTTACCAACGCGATTGATATCAAACTTGGATTAGGCCACCTGGTAACAGTGTGGTCAGATTCCTTCACATTCACTTTCGCAGACCAAAACAAAGCTAGGACGCTGTAGGACGAACCTGCATTTGAAGCTTCTTGCTTTTCCGATAAACATCTAAATGGAAAATGGCAGCAAGAGAGATTCAGATAAAATGTCGAGACGGGCGTTTTAAAAATCTGAGAATCTTAAATGAATTAGGAAAGGGGGCCTTTGGGGTTGTTCATAAAGTCAAGGACGATGAAGGAGACAAATACGCTCTGAAGACAATTAACTGCGATTCTCGCAGCCTTAAGAAGTCTGCAATACAAGAAATCGCCTGTCTTCAATCATTGAAACACTCACATATTGTCCCAGTACACGCAGCCACCTATTTGGTCGATCGAAGGAATCTTGCGATGGTTTACATCCTTTTGGAATTCTGTGAGGGTGGCACATTAAACAGTAGGTTGTCATCGCCGTCTTCATCCTCCACAAAATTGTTTTGGATGGTGCAAATAGCGGATGCATTGCAATACCTGCATCGAAGCAAGATTGTCCATCGCGATTTAAAACCGGAAAATATTTTGTTGACTTCTGAAAACTTTATTAAAGTAGCTGATTTTGGACTTGCTAGAACATTTTTCAGCACGGGCAAAGATAACGAATGGATTTCAGAGTATCTCTTGGCCTACATGGGGACATATGCAGGCTCCCCATTATGGATGGCCCCAGAGGTGTTTGAATATCACTACACAGAAAAGGCCGATGTTTTCTCTCTCGGTACCATATTTTATGCCATTGCCGAGAGAACATTTCTATGCAAAGGGCAGCATAGGTTTTATGGCGCATTTGCAAATGCAAAGGGAGTTGGTAAAACGGGTATAGGAAAAGTTATGAGTGTAAATGGCAAAGGGAACGCATTCGACTTGCTGTCCTTTAAATACAAATTTAACCTAAATGGAGCGACAAAAGTCATCAGAAAATTGATACAAGACACACTGGAGTTGGACCCTGTCCAAAGACCTCTTGCAATTGACGTCTATAAGCGATTATGCAAAGTTAGAAGGAAGTATGTAGAGGGGCATTTCGCTGTTCAACCAGTCGAGCAGGTTCAAATGACGTCTTGGGGAATGATAACACATGTGATCAGAACAGGAATAAGACAAATTGCAGATATGTTTGGGGTAGGACACTGGATTGGCTACAATAGATGAAGTTTGCAAGTGGGCGTGGTACTTTGCAAGCCAAACTTGCCTACTTTTATGGACTTTGTGTTAACGAAGTATTTGACAATAGGCCTACTGCTAAATAGTGCGTTTTAGGCCACTCCCTCTGTTGTTACTTCCGTTGCTTTCATTTCAGTGAATTTTCCATTATTTTCACACGGTGAAGTAGCCCCATACCTCAAGTTACTGTAAAAAATATGTTGGAATGCTTAACATGGGGGGTCCGGCTTTTAGATTTGAAAGTACTGATTCAAATAATCCTCTTTGTTTATAAAATCAGATAAAAACATTTCTCTAATAGGGGTGCGATAATGTTGAATTTAACCTGCCATTTCAAAGAGAGCATTTAACCTTGCTACCCTGAAAAGGAAAATTTCTTAACATTTAAAGTGTTATCTTATATTTCTAGTTCACTTCAAACAGTTTTCAAACAGGTTGTCATGTAGTTTCAGAGCGATATAATGCATTATGTGCTTAAAGACCCCTTTCATGAATTTCCATGTTGTTCCGCAGGTTTTTAACGTATTTATTCTATCTGTTTAGGCCTTTTATCTGTTCATCAAGAAGTAAGCGTATAATTTTAAAGAGAAATGTCATCAGTGTTTCCGAAATCGTGGCACTTCAGGTCTGTTGCGATTGTCTGCATGACATGTTTTGGCCTCTCAGTACCCCCCCCCCCCCTCTCTAAGAAAATAAAAGTATATCGCTATTGGTGTTCATTAGCAACTGAACTAGCTGAAAGGACCTTCCCTAACTCCGTTCCATCTATTTCCTATTTTAAGGTGTACAAGTGGACATGACGGTTGTAGACCCTAACTCATTAGATATGACTATATTGTGTCTGAATTGAAACATTTCAATGCTATCATAATTGATTGTTGACCTGTCTATTTGAATTGTGCAATTATATGCAATAGGGACATTTAGTTCATGATAAGAGAGAAGCAAAAGAGATCTGCAGATAGTCTTAGTAAGCTTTAGTCCATTACCATTTCGACATTTAGTCAATACTTGATATTTGATTGTTTCCTAAGAATGCACAATGCACCCTGCTTCGTTTTCTAACATTCTTTCCGTCATTACTAAGTGCTATTAAATTGCCGTGAAATGGCAATGGGAAGATGGGCTCCACGTCTGTTCCTTTTATTGGTGAACAACCAGGCCATAAAAATTGATCCTTTTATAGAAACCCATATTTCAAATTCTAACTATAAGCTTTCTAAATTGCGTTCTGTTTTGACACGTTGTTTTATGAAGCTAATATTAGTATTTTTACATAGCCTTATCAGTCTATTATAATTTGTCAGTTTTTAAGCGCAGTGCCCCTTGAAAATCAGGGACAACCCTCCTCAAATATATTATATCCATCAATTATGCAATCAATCAAGTGGTCCTAACTAATATTCCGGAAATGAAAAGAAAAATGGTCTGAAATCTTTTCATTGAAAACTGAGGCATCAAATGGACTTTGAGCATTATTAATGGCCTACAGACTTACCTATACGCTTGGCACCTTTAGGGCGCTTTTTTACTGGATAATTAAACAAGGGACTATTACTCATGTAATAAACTTTTTACTCGTAACTTGTTGGGAACATCGCGATTTCTCCCTACTGTTAGTAACAAAGGAATTCATCCCAAGTCTGAATGGCTATACCGCATTGAAGCATGCGCAGAACATGCTACTTTCCTATAATTCTCGTTGTTGATGACATAAAATAAACAAAAGATCAAACATGAAATGTATCCTCCTGTCAAATGCAATTTTTAGTTGATGTTGTCGAGTTGCCAGCACTTCGAAATTGCCGACTCCTCCGATTCTGCCATTACTGGCTCAGGATCAAATGGAGAGCTCATCTAAAAGTCTACGCATGCTCCAATACGGTACGATAGGGGCCTTACCGAAGCAGAAATCGTCATACTTGGACTATTTGTATTCCCAACAATAACACCGAGTAATGAATATCCGTCATAAATGCTATAAAATGGTGTATCCTTACTTGCAAATGTTTGTAGAAAAAGTGAAAATATAACCAAAACAGCCAATGCCATTGTTCTTGCCATTTTTCTATTTCATCAGCCTCATTGACACCTGCAATATTATAATTATATTCTTAATTAAATGATCCCAACAAAATGATGTGCAAAATAAGCTATTCAACTCGAGAAACTTAAATTGGGTTTACATTCATTTTTTTAGTGCTGCTGGAGTGGCGGTGACAGAAGAAGGATAAGGTGCTCTTGCATCTACATTCCTCGGCAACTTATGTTGTATTGAACTGCCAACAGTAAAATATGAAAATTTGATTCGTATCATGTCATGAATTTAATAGATTGCGAGGCTGAAATGCTCCATCGTGCAAAAAAACATTACTTATATATACTTGAAGAACTTGAAAAAATGACCTCAGTTTTCGAGGGGAAACTTTAGCTAAAGCAAGGAGCAAACGCTGATCTTCTAAATGTTGTATTCCACGAGCATATTCTTGTACCCGATTCGGAATTATCCAAGACACATCTAACAAAAGCGTGAGTCGCCCTCATCTGAGCAACGTTCCTGAAAACACGTTTGCAAATTGAATATTATCATCAATAGAAAAACTCACATAATAACTTCAAGCTTTTCCGTTGTTGCCCTTTTTCCCTTTCCTGTTTCCGTGCCCTTCGTTTGGTTTGATGATGTTTCTTTGCCTGCTTGTTTTAGCTTGCCTTGTGATATACGTCCCACGATATACTACATTCTGTCATCGATTAAATCAACATGGCAATATGATTGTTAAACTTTAGACATACAACAGACTAGACGCAAAACAGAAGCTAATAGCTATATCGGGCTCAGGATCTAAGGTTCTATAATTGTTTCTGTGGCGGAGACACGGGTTGTATAGGCGGTAATCCTCCTCCGCGTTTTTGAAAATATGGTATGAAGATGCGTCAAAAATTCAGGCTACAGGTAGGCCCGTATCAAGATTTGTGTTTAGTCATACACTTTCTGCAAACTTCTGGCAAAAAGGATTTTACCTTACTAAACCTTTTCAAAGCAGTACACTTTTATGCAAAAGGGCGTCTAAAAAATGATGAACGGCATGGCTGAGCCCCAATCATCATCTTCCCCTCAGTTGCTACTTCGCAGAGGCTAGTGCCACCGCTGATTGTTTAAACGGACTCTTGCTCGTGAGGAAGGGGTTTGTGACACTTTCATGCAGGCAC
The DNA here is from genome assembly GCA_964019065.1 of Catostylus mosaicus. Taxonomy (NCBI): domain Eukaryota; kingdom Metazoa; phylum Cnidaria; class Scyphozoa; order Rhizostomeae; family Catostylidae; genus Catostylus; species Catostylus mosaicus. The sequence continues at coordinate 5,618,163 of OZ025189.1, read as the reverse complement.
AAAATGTCCCATAGGTAAACTGGCCCTTGCCCCCTGGCCCTAGAGACAAGCAGGCGACTCTGGTTTTACTTCTAATAATTATTTCCCTACTCATGAACTAGTCAATCTTACTCATGAACTAGTCAATCAATAATTAATACTGCGAAAAATTAAGATTATGGTAAGCGCTTTGTATAATATGCGAAATTAAAAGGAAATTGTGGGAATATGTGTTATTTTTAGGTATGACTATGAGAGGAAATATGTTTATGAAAATACTGACAGTAAATATTGATCGAAGCGAGATCCTTGAACAAAACTGTCAAGGGCTGTATGATGGTGATTGATGTAATATAGAAACGTTTAGCCAAGCCTTAAATATATATAATGTCATTGCGTTAGTTTTCATGCTGATACCCCTTTTAATAAAAGGACTTGAAGTACTAAAGGATACTAATTTAAATGATCTTCTACATATTTTATTGCTTTTTGGTATAAATCAAAAAGCATCTGTTCGGATGATTCTAATTCAGGCCGTCGCGACCCAGTGTCATAAGGAGGGGTTTAAGCAGTGGCGTAATGCACGGTGTGCACCTTTAACCGCAAAACTAAGGACCCCAATTAGGTTCCTAGGAGGCCCCAAAGAAATTTTGTGTAATTTTTTTGGATATAAGCGATTTTTAATAATTGTTATGTTGATGTTAGTTAACATAATTTTAAAATTGCATGTAAAAACTTTATGCAGTTAAGGTTGATTTCGGGCTTAGCCAGTAAACGTGATTTGACTAGCGTGTGAGCCGCATGAGCCCCTAAACCCCTACTTTGACTAGAGGTCCCACACTGCTCCGTTACGCCACTGGGTGTAAGATAAGGAATTAGCTGACAAGCTGAGCGTGGCACACTCTATAAGGTGTGGCACATATGAAATGATAGATCAGTGTGGCACATATGACAGATCAGTAAAATTTACTGGCAACAGCAGCTTACAACCTAAGATTTGCCAAAAGCGGCTCATAGGGGGGATGTACCACCCCCCCCCCCCCCCAAATGACCGCCTTGATCCTTTGAAAAATAAAGTAATAGAAAACATTATTTTAAATATTGGTAGCTCAATGTCTGTTTCAATACGTTTTGTTAGGGGGCTCAAGCCCTAGCCCTCTCCCTCCTAACTCTTCGAAGCCTTAAGTTTGCGCCTATGAGCTTTGATAGGTTGGAATTGCCTGGTTAATTTTCAAATCATCTGCAACAGTGTACAGGATGCTAAACTGCTTAGACAGCTAAGTCCAAATTGCTTTACAGTTGCACTTTTGGCATCCGTGAGAAAGCTTTCTGATTTAGATACGTTCTAATAATAAACTCGTATTTGTTAGTTTCAGAAAACAAAAAAATCTTGAATGTTTCAGAGTTTCAGAATGAGGAATGTTGAGAGCATTTCCACACTCAGCATAGAACACGCAATTTCGACAAAATTGTCCAGAATGAGCCTGCAATCAAACTTTTCAGCAATGGCAATATAAATTTAATTTTCTTAAAACCTTCTTGACAAAAACTAGATATTTTTACATTTTAAGTCGCAGATCTTAGAACACTGAAAATCGTTGATAATATAATGCATTTTTTTCTGAGAAACGCAGTTGTGTTGCAAACATCATTCTTTTAGAAAGGGGGCAAAAAATCAATAAAACATGTGATATAAGAAACCTGTGGATCGCCAGTGGGAGAGTATTTATAAGAAGGCACTATAACATTTACTGTTCATCGATTCTGCTCGAGCATGGACCTTTCAATATGCTCCTTGCTCGTTAAACCTCAACCACCGAACACAACTATGCCTGAATATTAACACACAAAATGGCTTAATCAAAGGCGTGGTGCGTAAAAAAGTTTCAGATTTTCTCAGTCACCAACTTTTTTAAGGACAGTATCGCTTTCCTAAAGGTCATCTGGCATGGGATGCTGCACCTTGAAATCAGTTTATTAAAAAGACAAAGCGCTCTTAGTTTCCAAGACACTGGAAAAATTTCGGGTCTTGCAGAAGTTTTACAAGGTCTATTATGATTGGCTCAATTCGAATTATATAATTTGCATAACATTAGGGACTATTTTGTTTAAAACAAATATTTGCCAGAGTTGTGCTAGAAATGTGGTGTTTGTCCTTTATTCAATAGAGGAAACCAATCCAAGCCCGCAAAACATGAATCGACCAATCAACGATGATCTTGAAATACTTCTGCAATACTGGAAAATGCAGATGCTAATGAATGATGTTTGATTACGTCACAATGAGATGAGAATGAAGCATTCTTTCCTTGACGTGAAACTTAGGAACAATTGACGTATCCGTTCAATTTTGCAAATGAATGAACTGAAGTGAACTGAACGCAGGATCATATCTATTGCAAAACAGTTGAATAAGATCCTCTTTTGATTTTGATTTAAGTTCAGCTTTTTTGTTTTATACCTTAAGCCCCCCCCCCCCCACAATAAACAGAATGATAAGATAAAAAAAAAACAGAAAAATAGCACATTTTGCAGTAAATTTGGAATTTACCCCCCTCCCCTCCTCCTCCAGAAGATGTGATCTCGCCGCCCTGGGCTTGTAAAGATTCCTTGCGATGCAAATAGTGTTTGTGAAAGCGCTTTAAGAAAATAATTTTGAACGATCAGGAAATATGAAACAGTCACGTGTACAGAGATCCCTATATATTCCTCTATTGGATAACATAGAGCACATGACTAACGTTTTGACCAATGGAAGACAATGGATAAAAACTGCAAAGGAAAGGCAGAAAATGGATATAGCAGACGAATGCGTCAGCATCATTATGTGATTCATACACCCCCGTCTAAGTACCCACAGCATATCCTGCCTCGGCGAATTCCCTGGTAAAAAAATACCGAGAATCCCCGGATAAGGCAAAAATCTCCCCGGTGCAAAATCATTCTCCCCGGGATACATCACGTCCTCGGTATAAATTTAGGTATCCCCGGTCAAAGTCTTGACCATAATTTTTCCCACCAAACTATCACCACGTCCCTGGCAAAAATCTAACCTCTCACCTGCGCCAGAGACGGGGTTTTTATGTTTTTTTAATGAGGTCTCTTTGTAAAGCCATACTAAACAAATCCACATTTTGTATGAAGCAAACTATACCCGCCGTGTAAGCATATATCATCATCATTATTAGCTTTAGATTTTGGAGCTGAATAAAAAACCAGTTGATATAAATAGGGTAACATATTGGACCAAATTGGGTTCCTTTCGGCACCCCAACATTAACGATTTCTACCCCGATCGAGCCATTAATGATTACAGACAAAAGGGAAAAAGTGTATGTTAAACCATAGTTAATTGAAGAGTAACTATTTACCACGACCTAACGCTGATTTCTTTACCTTTTGAGCAAACTTTAAAAGTCAACATTTTCGAACATTTCTTTTGCGTCTATAAAAGATAGCTTTGAGTAATCATCGTTTTCCGTGACGTAATACAAAATTCCATTCTGTCATTTACGAATACATTTGGTTGAGTATATTAATCTCTAAATCAACAAATGTTATCAATCGCATTCCCAAATCCTACAATTTTTTTAAGGCCTAAACCAAGAAATCTGCCCTATTACTATAACAAAAAAGTACATTCAAAAGAGTATATCCAAACCTATTTTTCTGGTCTTTTTACCCCCAACAGCCGCTCAGTGGTGCCCACAACCCACATTTACTGCCCATAACCTACGTTTCTGCTACCATAAACTTAAAAAATGCCTTATCCCTGCCTCAAGAAGGAAGAGTTAGTGAGGTAATTTTAAGAAAGACATTCTCAAAAAAACAATCGATAAATTCAATTTTCAAACATTAGTGAATATCTTCAGGAGGGTAGCCACTCAGTTGTAGCTCAGTAGCGTAACGCACGGAGTGCACCTTTGAGCGCAAAAGTAAGGGCCCCCAAACAATTGAGCCCCAAGGGGGCCCCTACGAAATTTTTGGAAAAATTTTCTGAATACAAGCGCATTTTAATAGTCGCTACATTGATGTAAGTTAATTTTGTTTAAAATTTGCATGTCAAAATTCATGCCGTAAGGGTAATTTCGGGCTCAGCCTGTAAACCTGATTTATAAAAAAAAATAGGGGCCCTAAACCACTACTTTGACTAACACTGCTCCGTTACGCCACTGCTGTAGCTGCTTTCCAAGAGACTTTCCATCTAAATACAAAATAAATAATTTGAATATAAACTGGGTTAAAATCACGATTTCTGCGGTGCTATACAACCTAACTAATACTAACGCCATAACAAATAATGTGAGAAGCTAAATACTACGTTTAAAAAGTACTTCCTTTACATACCCGATTTGATTGCGGTGGCAAACTGTTTCACATTTGCGATGCCAATAGGAGAAACTTCATTTCATGGCATTTTCATCGATGAACTAAGGACAGTCGCAGTAACTAAATTATATGTATACGCTATTGTCAAAAATTGTTTTATAAACAAGTTCTGCAAGGAAGAATGTTTTTGTATACAACATACATCAAGTAAACAATATCAGCTCGTCTGTCTCCCAGAATCCAAGGGTTAATTGAATATACTTCTTTTCGTATTTCAGACCAATTTAGCCGTAACGCATAAGACGGGAAGACTGTAGGGGCACGCCCCCTTCCCAATTTTTTATGTGGTATTAATTGGCAAAACAATATGCATCAGCCTAAATAATCGTTACAAAAACTGTAAGCATCAAGAACTAAAAAGCAGGCTCTATTCATTTCCAGCCAATACCCGCATAGATTGCTTTCTACTCGTGTGTCAAGTGCTTCATTGAGTAGTTTCCGCACATGCCGTCTTACCCTTCTCTCAAAACATCGAAAGTAAGATTTTCATTATCTGTTTCTCAACTATTTTTATGGAATTTGATGTTCAGTGAAGGAACCTTTGACACGACAATTTGATGATTTGAGGTCGCCGAGGAAGGAACTTCTAGAACAAGGCCTTGGGTTATGTTCCTTATAAAATAAAAAGCGTGTAATTTTGTATCAGAGTTTGCACCCCCCCCCCCTTTCTCAAGGCCTCTACCCCTGCACTTTCTGATCTTGTCGGATGCACTATCAAATATTTTTCCATCATCTTTAGATGCCTTCAATCCCTCACAGGTTTATAAGGTTACCATAGAAATATTTTTAAAGGCTTATTGCTGCTCTTGTAGTTCAATATCTGTAAACAAGACTGGTTATAAAAGGAAGTAAAATTGTAAGGACGAGAAAAATCCAGAAATTTATGCGATCAATTCTTTCAGCGATTTCCTTCCACTGCTCCTGGTTTTTCATCTCTTTCTCCTCCTCAGGGGACAGCAACGTGAATTCTCTATGAAGCCCTGATACAGTACGACTCAATGTTCTTCTGCGATGTATGATGAACTCATTGGGTTCAACGCTGCCCTCAGCAACAACACCCATTTCAACTTTGCTTCCAGCAGCTCCGCGAAATGTAGCATCCGTAGCGACCTCTTTCTGCTTTCTTTGTTTGCTGGTGCATCTATTGCAGAAAACATGACGCAATTTTCGTGGAGGCTTTGTGGTCTTGTAAGCAATATGGGTCGTGAAAACAACTGCAAGAAGCGTTCCAATCATTATGAAAAAGAGCTCTGTATACAATACACCGATTAGAGGGCTATGATTTGACTTTTCGGGCAACTTGTCTGAGATTACTAGTAAATAAACGCTCATTGCAAGGACGATTGTTATTCCAAATCCAATTCGTTCGCCGGATTCAGGAGGCACGAAAAAAATGCAAGGAGAGAGTAAAGATAAACAAAGGCAGGGTAGTATAAGATACAGGACGTAATACCTGGGTAGCCGGTCTACATTCAGGGTAAATTCAATGAGAGAGAAAGGAGTAGGACAACATGAATATGCTTCATCTCGCAGTTGCGATGTTATTGAATTGACTTTCCATATCCCGCTAGAGTAATGAAATTTGTCTTGAAATGCTGTAACAGAGTCTGGCTGCTTGAAAAACGAAAGTTTAAGTTTCTTTTTCGTCATTGAAATGGAGCCAAAAATCAAAGAGCAGCTCTGCGAATCGAAGGGGAACCATTTTACACTTATGTCACAGGAAGCTTTCAGATTAACAGGCGACATCCAGGTGAGGGTACCGGTGGAATCGATCTGCAAATTTGCTTTATAGACATCTGTACCTGATACGCTTTCGTCATGGGCAGTGTTATACAATAAAACATCGGGAGTCCAGAACAGGCTGCTGGGGGCTACCAAGCGATCAGTATCGTTATAAAGTGAGCTATTCCACATTAAGTTATTGTCGGACCATCGCATCAAAATCCGTGCATTGATTTGTAACTGCTGCTCCTTTATATCCAATTTCACAATTTTTGTTAATTTTAAGTCGAATTTAACATTAACAGGTTCTCGGCCATCGATGGCAGGTCTCACGTTTGAATCATAGTTGGTAGTTAACATGGTAAGGATGGTCTTTTCAGTTCGTCCTAACGAAAACACAAAACTTATTTTCAATGCTAGAACGCTGCTGATTACAGCAAGGCCTATCATTTTCCCCATTGCTTAGCTGATTTTCCACGAAGATAGCAACTGTTCACGAACAACAACTTAAAAAGCAATCAACTATTTGCTTATTCGTTACATAGCAACCGTATATACAACTGTTAATAAAGATTTTCAATAGGATAATTTCCAGGGGGGTTGAACTCGAATTTTTCAGCTAAGGTTTTTGATTTTTGGGAGTTTTCGAGACTTTAAACTTTTCTTAAGAAAATATTAAAACGATCTAGATCCATCTAGATAATAAAGGACTATAATAATCCACGATAAAACCTTTAAAAACTTGTTTTACAACTGCTTTAGAAACACCTTGCGGTCATAACTTATGTAACTTTGCATGCATGAAATCACAGGGAAGCCAGATTAAAATCTGATTATGTAATACATGGGGTTTATATAAGAAACATTTTATAAGAAACCAACCTCTTGGGTAGCAAAAAATCACACTCAAACTTACGAAACTGCTCAAAAAACAGAATTTTCTTTGATTGACGTTTCAAGCGTAATAATTCAAATATATTGTGAAATTGAAATTGAAACACCTCATTGACCTTTTGTGAGGTGTTTCTCTTGTGGGTCTTTCTATATTCATATCAGTTCAAGAACGTAGATGCTGCTATATTGTGATAACAAGGACTTCTTCTTCTTCTAGATGTCGTGTTTTTCTAATACGTTGGCGATCCAGGTCTTCCACTTCTCTCTATCTCTCGAGGCCTTCACCTTTTTTAAATCGGATCCATTTCTGCTCATTTACTCAAACTTTTCACAAAGCTCGTTCGTGGCCGCCCTCTATTTTTCTTCCCTTCCATTTTAGTAAACCAATATAGTAAAAATTTTCATGACCAGTAGATCTCTGTATTAGTTGTTAAAGGCAGTTCATCATGCTGTGACGCTGAAAATTTCTTGCATCGAGGTTTGCCCCCTCCACTGGAAGCCTCGAGGGAGGCTGTACAAGAAACTGCTTAAAATTTTTTCCACTAACAATCACCGAAACATATGAAGCTTTTGATGCTGGAAAAAGACAATTTTCTGATAAAAACAGTCTGTGAACGCATCCACACAATAGAAAATTTAAGTATCTTCATCAAATGGAGCCATAAAGGACCACCTCTTACTTAAATGGGTCAACTACCACTGTTGTAACTCAAGTTTTAGTATCCTAGTACCCCCTGCGACATTAAATACAAGCTTTTCGGTTGTTTTGACATGTGGGCGAGTTATCGTGATGCATTGTGTTGGCAGTGGCCATTGTTCCTTTTTAAGTCACGCAACGCCTAGATTGTTTCCCCTTTGTGAGAAGAACCTGCATTAGAAAAATGAACCTGAGATATGCTCAAAAAATAAAAACGGCAAAAGAAACAAAGCAGGCCTAATTTCAACAAAATTTAAGAATTGAACGACAACCAGCAATCGATACATGGCAACAAAACAACAGAACAAGCCTTCTACACAAATGATATTTTGCATGAAGGTGCATAATAAAAAAATATGTTGAATAAAACCGAGATCGTTTGAGCGTCTGTCAGAAAAAGGGCAAAATTTACACCAGGAGCTCCATTTTTCACCTACACACTGCGGAGCAGGAGGGCTCGGGGGCTTTAGCTCCCCGCCACAATTTTAAAAAGTAGGAGAAAGTTTTTCAACGATACGAAATGTCGCTAAAGACAACAGGTACCTCAATTGAGAAAGATTCGTTAAATCAGAAAGGCCAAAAAATTTAAGGAAGCTACGTTTTTTTCGAAATATTTTATTTTTTTATACAACATTTCTTCAATTGTTCCGCTCCGTTTAAATTTGCAATGAGAATTTTCAACTACTGATACAGGATGAGCATCAGGATGTGGCTTCCAAAATAGCCTTTCTCTTAATTCTAAAAGGGGCATGACTTAAAATTTTCAGACCTCCATTCTTCTCTTCCCCTATTTAAGCTACAATCCCCCCTATTTCAGCTCACTCAGCAGCCCCTGACCCAGATTCTTCAACTACATTGGGATAACTGGGCCTTATTGATAGAAACAATTGGCCAATTATAAACACCGTTCCCAAGAGGCTTCCAATCCTCAATTGTTTAAACTTATTCTGTTCCCCTGATACTTTCGATGCTACATCAAGGAAATGGCTCTTTAGCAGATTTGAATGAAATAGTAAAGGATAGAAAAATGAAACTTCAGCAAAATAGAATTAAGTGACAAAAATTTAGTCTGTTTGCCATGCAGATTTAACATTGTAAGCAACAACAAGCATTTTATTGTTATGGTAAGAATTGACAAATAAATCTATCCCCTGGAAATAACTATTTTGCATGAGTTTCTTGGTATAAATGTATTTCCCCAATTTGCAATCTACTTTTGTTGTGATGAGAAGATAGCAAGGGAAAATTGCATAATTTCTTAGTGCCAGAACTGAAGGATACATCTGAGAGTTGAATTTGGACCCAAAAATGGATTAAATGTATTTCCATTTACCTTTATGGCATTATCTGAAATCTCTTAATCTGAAAAATTCAGGCATTAAAAGCATTTTTTCTGTTTTTCCATGCAATGCTAAATATGCAATTATGGACAATATTTTGCAATGGAGAATATAGATAAGAAAAAACATCTTCTGAGAGATATTCAATATATAAAGATATATATAAAATCATTGTACCAAATAAGGGTAGTTTGGACTCCACCACGGTATGATGCTGTATTCTATCACTGGGTTAATATTTAACAATTGTCCCTCTTCTTTAGCATACTTTTTGTCCCTTCTCTCTAGATGAAATACCAATTTCAGCTTGTGATACCTCATGTCAGAACTCATGCAGGCATGAAACGATGTCAATACCATCCCAATGAATGATTTTTGTTGCAGATGAATGTAATTTGGGCATTTTGCTCTGATAACAATGTTCCGTTCTTCCAAGTTTACATGAAGGCCATTCTTGTTTGCTTTCCTTTTCCCGTCAACTTCAACAAACTTGAACAGATAGTTCCATATAAAACAATGTTTTTTCCTTGAATATTCCTTCTCCCACCAAAACACTAAGCACCTCCGATTTATTACAGCCGTGGTAAAATCTCTTTTTATAGAAGTTAATGGTGGGTATACATAGTACAATGCTCTGACTACTCTTGGGAGAAGGCCAGATCCTGCATCAATATCTGCTGGTTTTAGTTTCATAGGCAATTGGTCAAAGCTTTTCACATGCTTTTTATAAAGAGACAACCAAAACTGTGCTGTACAGGTAACCTTCCAGCATGTATAGCAGATTAAAGAAAAAGTTCTAACACTTTCAGGGGCAATAAATCTTCCAATATGAAACCAGATATCAAAAGGATAAGCTACACCATATTCAGGTTCCTCTGGAACTTTTTTCTTATTTTTTTTCCTCCTTTTACTTCTACTGCTTTGGCCAAATAAGCTCTTTTCACTCTCTTCATCAGGGCTACCTGCAGAATGGTAAATTTGTTTTTACAATGGCACAGTCCGGCAGGAATGAAATGTGTTTTATAATAGGTATCTACAACATTTTACATAAATGGTGAACTAAAAGCAAACAACAAGAAAATGGGCAAAAACCTTTCCCTCCCATGTTGCAAATATTACTCACAAGATCATATGCAAAATTACACCAATTTTCCAGCTCAACATCAACATGGAAAGGGTGGGGAGGGAGAGGTTGCTAAAATCTTGTTCTCCAGTTGGGGTCAAACACTTTTCCATTTGAATATAGCCTGTTGCCAACGTTTTACATGTTAAGAAAAATAATGGAATCCCTAATGTTCAAGCTTAGTCCCTTAACTCATTGCCCCCTGAAGCCATTTGGAACTCACATACAGATAACTGTGGAAGCCAATGTTGCACAGGGGGTAAATAGATACAGGAAAAATCCTTGTGTCAATAAACTTGCTGGGCATGTTGTCTGATAAACTTTATAAATCTTGACATCGCTGCCCCAGGTATTTCTTTGATTCACATAAACTTACACTGCAACATATGGAGTCTGTGGGGGGCTTTGAGTTTATAAGTTATGGAAGCAAGTAGGTATGACCTATAGGGTTAGCTTGTCACCAAAGATAGTCAATCTAGCTTGCTGCAGTTATGTGTCATTCATGTAATGGGCACAAAGCCTAAGAACTAGCTCAACACAATGCTCCTTGCCAAGGACACAAGAATGAACTTTGAGGACAAGAAAGCAATGCTGTGAAACTATGCTTTATGCTGCATGAACACAATGAATTATGGCATGCCATTCCCATAGTGATGGTACTAATGGCCTAGCCATTAACATTTACACCTCAGAGAATGAGGTTGGTAGGGTAGCATATCAATTTATTAGTACTTCTGGAGTAAATCTTCTTCAGACTACATTGGAAGCACTGAGGTTGTTTTGGTCCTGTTTTCAGCTAAGCTTTGCACATTTCTTCTCTGAAAAAGCGGAGTGCTTTCAATCTTTTACTTTGCCACCTTCCGCAATTTGACTTCAAATAACTTTTTTCCAACTAGGCCTAAGCATAGGGTAAACTGGGGTAATTTGGGACAAGGAAAATTTGGGACAGGCCTATTTGTGAGAGACGAGAACTGACAAAGGATTAAATTAAGCCTAAAGGGCATAAATACTTTTCTTGTTGTTGTTCAATAAATTAAAGAAAAATACCTGTATTTTTGACGTTGAAGCCAAGGTGAACTGAAACAACTAAACCAGATTTACTTGCAAATTTCGAGCCAGTTTTGGTACCTTTCTTTTTCGACTTCTTGGTCATTACATGGCCTTCTCCCTGTCCGGAATTGCACCACCACTTGAACCCAATCGAGGCTAACTGCGATGGTTACGTAAACTGGTACGCAGGTTCGCGGTTATGCGGGTACCCGAGGTAGTATTACATTCAAGGTCATTGTGGGAAGTCTCGAGATGTGGACTTCTTCTATCCTCTTTCTTCCCTATCCTCATTGTTCTAATTCTTCTTCGACTTCCCCAATCTTCATTTGGGGTCGCTGTTCCACGCTAGTCTCTACCATTGAGGGTGCACAGTAGGTTGATCGTGATGGCAGGATTGTCCTTTTGTGATCGGCGGGATAAGATTGATTATGGTAAGTGGCATATGGGATACCCAAGGGGGTCTACGAGATCGGTATCGGTATTTCAGAAAACACTGTGGCATGATACAGAATACGCCGCAAAACATGTGCTGGATGCCGGGAAGAAGGTACAATATTGTTAACCCTTTCAATTAATAAAACGAGTAAAACTTTACTCAAAATCTGACATGTCTGAATCCGCCCAGTCTGGAACCAAAAAGTAAAAGTTTTGGGAAGCGTGTCACAGCTCTGCAGCCACCCTCATTTGCATTCCCTTGTCGTAAATTGAAGCAAAGAGAAATGATTGAGTAAAGAAAAAAACATAGGCATTGATCAAAAAACACATCTTGTTTTCAGGTATTAATTTCAAATATAAGTAATATGCGATACTGAAAAAGCAGCTGATAGGTGCAAGGAAAAATTTCAAGATTCACAAGCGAGTTACGAGTCCAAGGTAAAAATTTACTTTCTGTTGACTAGCAAAATTTAACTTTTCAGTTTCATTCAGCATTTAAATAGATTTTTAAGAGCAATAGCAAGCATCAAGCAAAGCATACTGCACCAATAAAATACTATTAGAATGATAAATAGAATTGAAGGTGTACATAAATCATAAAAATCACTTCTTATAGGATAAAATGCTAATAAATCAAGAAACGCAATATAACCATTATTTCTTAAATCAGTTTTAGATCACTGTTCAACTTTTCTTCGATACAATCACATGGTTTACCGTCAATGTACAAAACTAAGAGGGTAGTTTCATACTGTCGTAGATTTTGATCGATATCGTTTATAATTAAGGGGAAGAGCGAAATATGGATCCCTGCGGTACTCCACAGGTGATAGCTTGAATTTCTGAAAAAGCTCTAACATATGATACAATTTGCTTTCTTCCTAACAGATAATTCTCAAACCAGCAGAGCTACTTGTGTTTAATACCGTAGATGGGAAGTTTAAATAAGAATCTCCAGTGGTCCATCGTGTCGAAAGCCGATAAATATGGCTCCAGTCATAAGACCCTTGTCCATATTGGCTCTGACGAAATCTGAGAAAAATTTAACTGCTTTCTGATTGGATGATCTTTTTTGAAAGCCTAACTGTCCCTCCAAGAGCATATCAGGAGCATGCGCAGAACATGCCAAACTCCTGCAATTCTCGGTACTATTGACATAAAACAAATAGAGGATCCAAGTTGAAAACAGAGAATGCAAAATGCTAAACATGACGAGAGTTTTTATTGCAAGGTTTTTATTTCCGGTCGTCTCTGTCGTAAGGATCGAATTCAGGTCTATCGGGACGATCGCGTCGTTTCTGTAACAAAGTTGTGGAGACCGAAACGAGTCTTACGACAGATACGATTATAAGGAAACCAGAGAAACCAGGCTAATGAGGGACTGCCTACGAATAGACTTTTGCTTAAATTAGGCAAAGAAACAAAAATTTGGTCAAATTCAAATGCCAGTGGCGTTGATATCAGGGGGTGGGGGGAATTGCAGCTATCTATGATGGCTTATCCTAAACTATGGTCCCACTGTCTTGCGCAAAAGTGATTAATTCATATGCTAAATAGAGGCCTAGAGCACTTGTTAAAAAAGACTTTGATCTGGAGACATTTAAATTCATTCATTATAGTTAAAAATTTAGAACCATCTGGCTAGTCTGCAGAGCGTGGCAACTGCACGCAGAAGAAATTTTTCTGCAAATCTAAGTGCTCCCCAAAAATTAGTCCTTGCACGCGCCCACTGTATGCGTATAGGCTCAATATAGGTTCACCTGGAGGTTCATACTTGTAACCTAGAGTGGCTGGTGCAGCCGAGAGAATCAGATGTGCACACCGTGCACTCCGCATTTTAATCCTTGCACGCGCGAGATCTCGTCCACTTTTGCCATGCTCTGCAGACTGGACCCCTGGTTTCAATCTATAAGCTTTGGATTATCTCTTATTCCGCAACAGGCCTGGAATCTCCCCAAAGTTTGTTTAAAGAAATTCATGCAATAAACCTACTTTCATCGCAGATTGCATCTGTTAAGCAAGGACCATTATCTTCAAAGTCTGCTAGGGTGTTGTCGTTTGCTGTGTTCAGTGTATTACAATTGGCCCTTAGCTTAGCAGCTTTCCTCTCGGCATACGCCTGCCGATCCCTCTCATTTCTTCTGAAATTCAATTCGGCATGACTTTTCGTTGGATCGCATATAACGTGCGGTTTTATTTTCTCCGGCTTCCTTAGTTCTTTCAGTTGATCAAAAATTTTCACAGCTCTGGACACAGATGTTGGGAACATTCCGGAGCCGCGAGAGCTTCCATGTTCTCCCGCCATTTCAGTTGTTCAGAACAGCAACAACTACAACCATACGACAACAACTGAAATATTGTCAGTACACAGGAAAACAGGCCCAGGGGTAATCTTAACGCTCCATACTGGCAATATGACGTAGACCGAATGAACAATGACTAGTGTAGAGTTTATTCGAGCAAAATGCTTTAAGCGATGCTTAGTATTAGCGCTAAATTTAAAGTTTCGATTCGAGAAAAGAGATTATTTTAGTATATAAGACATAAACAATTTTCCAGTCGAAATTTGTTTGTACAATCGTCTTAAAGTTGATGTGACTGCATGTTACTGAAACGTTTGGCCTTCCCATATAGATAATTGGACATGATTGGACAAAATACTACAAAATGTGCTATTTTTCTATTATTTCTTTTGTTTTCTCTTTCAGTTTGGGGGCTAAGCCCTCAAGCCCCCTTCTTGCCTCAAGCCTAATTGATGGAACTGTAAGAGCCATTTCCTAATCAAGCATAGGTCATGGGGTTCTACAAGTCTAATAGAGATAAAAGAATTCATGTAATAAGATTTCAGTCAGTAGTGACACCAGATGGCCCGGAGCGTGGCTAATGCACGCACAAGAAAAATTGCAGCAGATTGAAGTGCACCTCAAACATTTGGGCTTGCACGCGCACTATCGCTTAACAGTAGGCTCAATATCGTTAGACCTGCAGTGTCATACTACCTATTATCTCCTTTAAAAAACCTAAATACAATTAACACCAGTTATCGGGAGGAAAGCTGAGTGGTACACCCGAGAGAATCAGGTTTGCACAACGTACGGCCCTCCTCCCCAAATTTTCCCTTGCACACGCAACATTTCATCGAGTTCTGTCATGCTCTCCAGACTGGCAAATGGACTTGTTAGTACTCTGCATTGCAAGAACCCATTTAAAGAGCTGAATCAACATGATTTTATTAATGTAGAGCAGCAAAAATCCCGGGGTTGCTCCCCTCATTTTAAATAATAACATTCGCGGTGGCAATTTGAATTGAATAAACTTTTAATGAGGGAAAGATAACATTTGCAATCCTGACGTCCATTGTTTCACTACAATTTCAGGTTCGTCTAAATAGTACTTAGCGAAACGTTGCGTAGCCATAGCATTAACCGCAAGTAATCGTTTCGTTCTTAGGGGTTGGTTTCCCCCTTCCCCAAATAATATGATCAAGTCCCTTTGGTTTCCAACAAAATTCCTGTTTTTCTCATTTTTCTAAAGCAATGATGACTGAAAAAAGTATCTCCTTAGGATGGTAATGGTCCACTTTCATGTGCAATACTTTTGAACAGGGAAAATAATAAATTTATTGCATTTGAAGAGAACTTATTATCTTTTTCTAAATTTTTACCCTATACTCTCGCATAAAAGCGCCGGCGCCTATATCCCGATATTCTAAAATTCCGCATTTTAAGGTCTGGAAAGTAGGGCCGCATATAGGCGCCCAGCTCCTATATGATAATTTACTAAATGTCACTCTTAATCATCTTTTACTTTAGCCCTGTTTGTAAGTATCAAATAGAGTTAGCAAATAAAATACTGTTTTAAAGGTCTTGGCAACATAAGAAACTTCACAGATCAATACCTTAGGACTATCTATAATTCTATAATAATGTCCTCTTCATGTTCACCATGCTCATGATTCACAGAGCCTTCCTTTTCGTTTTCATCGTCTGTGCAATTATCTTTAGCTGCGTCGATTTCATTTGATACATCTTCGTTCGCCTCCTCAAGCTCCAGCAACATTTCATTTACCTATAAAATAGCTTCTCTAAAAGCGACAGCTGGATTCAAAAATGTATCACGCAATCGCGAGTGAGGCCTCTGATAGTCATGTTGAACATGCCGTAAATATTCTGAAAGATGGCAAAATTGTGGAACACAGACCACGACTCTAAAACGTGTACCCTGATTTTGTTGTCTGGTGGCTCCAGACGCTGTCGCTGTTTGCGTGTCAGGGAAACCAGAAAATAGTAGAGGAAAGGGAGAAGAGGTGCCTTGTTTAGTGACTGTAAAAGCATCGGAGCATAATTTATTAAGAGTAGAGCCTATCATTAAGGACTTGTGTAAAAGGCTAATGTAATATATCCGCCTTCTGAAAATTGTCTTATTTATCTTATTTCTCACTTTCGATAAAGAAATCTGATATTTGAAAAACAGGGCCAGATATAGGCGTCATGGTGCTTTTATCCGGATGTAAGCGCCAGCGCCTTAAAATGATCGGCGCCTTTATGCAAGAGTTTAGGGTAAGTGTGAACAGGGAGTCCATTTATACTGTGAGAAATTTCAGGTTCTCTCTTGCTAGTTATCAAAAGGTTTTGTAAAATTCACACTCAGAACTCACAATAAAATAAGTTTTCAAATTTACTGATCAACTGTGATACAGTACACATGTTGAATGACAAGGAAAAGTTAAATTTGCAAATCACAATAGCTTCTTAACATGGGACTATTGTGAAGTTTTCTCAAAGCAGCCTAGTGCCCCCCCCTAGCCCCCACTGGCTCCATCCCTGTTTTTTTTAACAATTTAGGCACTTGTACCATTCATAGTTTCATTTAATTATTAAAAATATCTAACAACTTCTGAAGGAAGTTTAAACTTGTTTTGTCACTTCCCTTCTAGAGTTCACAAAATGTTGCCAAACAAAAATGGAGGCAACTAAAAAGCAAGAAAATTAAAGGATGCGCATTGAATTAATTTATCAATTCTGCAGCTGCAAAAGAAAATGAGGAAAGTGAACAACCAGTTAAACATATTGAATGTAATCAAGCAATGCAAACCCTTGTAGAGATCCCTGTGAATCAAGTCTTCATGATATCAGCTTAGATTCTGGTGCCCCTACCATTTTGATGGAATTATCAAAGTAACATCTTATCTAGAAGGAAAAAAAAAGACAAAAGAAAATATAGAGCAGTTGGCAATTAACATCATTTATTTTATATGCTATGGGACAGTCAAAAGTGTAATTACATGTCTGGCAACCTGAACAGGCAAGCGAGTGATACTGTAACAAGATTAGGGTCACAACAACACACATTTAATCAATGCCATAGCCATCTATCAGCATGAAGTTGATGTAATCACCAACTGGACTATTGCTGAAAGGCATTTCATAATTGCTATGATGATGTTTTTACCACTTAACCACTCTAAATTTTTCTGAAAACTACTGCTGCCAAACATTGGATATTTGAATATAACACAAACTATGATATATAGATTTAGCAACATTTCAGCATTTCAATGCTATATAGATTTATTATTTTTGCGCACCCTCCATCATCATCATTATCATCCTCGCTGAAACTAACAAAGAAAGTGTAGTTGAGCTTGTCGGTCTCAATGTCATCAACTTCATCTGCTATGTTCGATATTATTATTTCGGTGCTCTTGACCTCGCTGTTGTCAGGTTGTATGTGTCCGGGGTCCTGGAAACAATGAAATTAAAATTTCAGACTATTCCCAAGACTTTTCAACAGTGAATTCATTTTCTTTTTAAATTTTAACGATCTCGCCAAGTATACTCATGTTGCCATGTTATAAAAGCCTGTGTCGCGGTATACTCTCACCATACTTCTTTCATTTATTCAAACGAAACTTTAGCAGAATGGACGTATTTAAACAAAACGCTACCTGTAAACCTTATCAGTATAACTTATCAGTATAACTTATCGGTATAACTTATCGGTAGAACTCACAAATTCTCTCCATCAATGGGTCAATCAAACTTTTCAAAGGCAATCTCATTGATAATCTTCTTTTTGTAACAAAGCCAGTAGTAAACCTGATAATGGACTCTGGGCAACACTTGTCTCATTGAGTCTTGATCCTGCTGTAGAGCTTCTGATGACTTGTTTTCGATATTTTGTAAAGTCATATTCTTCTCTGAACAATTGTTTCGTCACTTTTGCTGTTGTAGATAACTGTTTGCACAAATTTGGCTGCATTTGTGAGAATATCTTCGGAGAATTGCTGCGTCATTCCAACTCACTCGGGCAACCTAATACCTTCACTGTTTTTTCTTACCTTTTTCAGTGTTTTCACTTTACCCATTCCAAATAAGACCGATGATGTGTTGCAGCCAGTTTTAAATTCGTATGTCATTGTTGGAAATCACGTTGCTGACTTTTTGCAGCGCTGTGATGACCTCCTTACTGCTTGCGAGTCGATGCACTGTCATTGCAGCACCATTCCACTTTTCATTTGTTTAATGAAAATATGATAAATATGATCTTTTCTTTGTCAGAAGTGATTCCCAGTCTGAAGCCAAGGACCAAATCTTTGTAGCAATCCGACTGGATGTAGTTATAGCATAGCCATGTTTGTTAACTTTGTACTTTGAAGCAATCCATCCATAAATCACATTATATATTGCACTCAGTGGTACACCGTCTAACATTTTCAGCAGTTCATTGACTGTGTATGGCCATTGTTCGAGTATGAACTAACACTTAACGTCGCATTAGGTAGAACCCAATATCATTACCATCTGCAAGTTTCCGTTTCAGGGACTTTGTGGTTGTAAATAATTCATGAAAACCAAGGTAATCATTCAACAACTGACACAGAAAGTAGACATCTTTTTGATGCAAAATCTTCTTAATTGCTGCAAAGAAGTCATCCAGAATATCTTGCAAGATTTCCTCATTCTGTTTGTCACGCTCCACCTCTTAAGTTATAGTCAACAGCACAAACTTGATGTAACAGAATTGATGAGTACAAACGTCCATTGCGTGTAAGTCACGTCAATTTGATTGATTGCAAAAATTCGTATTTCGATTTCCAAACCGAAAGCGGCAATCTCACTAGAAACCATTTGGCGTGATGCACTGTAAAAATGTGTGACAGTGTGTTCTCGAGGAATCAAAGGGAGGGGCTCCCAAGCCCCAATCTTTGCTCCAGTCTAAGTTTTATCTGCATCACCTCCTGCTGTTTGTTGCTATGACAATTGCTTATTTTGATCAAACAACAGCAAGGCACAGACTTGCAGCACCTCAGTGTAATGAATCAGATTACGTAAGGACTCTCAGGAAACTTGGTAACCTCTATCTTGCTGACTTCTTGGAATGCAGGTTCAAAGGTGTCCAAGATTACGAGAATGCACTGGAGATGCTGGAGATTTCTATGCATTTGTGTTAAAGAAATTGCTTCCTCTTCGAAATTCTTGCGCATAAAAAGTCACTGGAGACCAAATCTCACGTATGGTTTGAAAGCACAGAGACAAATGAGGTGGGATCGGGGCAAATAACCGGCACCCCTAAGTTGTCAGTCCGCACCCGTGCTCCAAATTATTCTCTGGCAGCGCAGACGCAAAGTGCTATAATATCAGCGGTCTCACATTTTTACTTCTTGCTACTAGATCCTTCTTTGTTCAGCCTCTCTCTATCTTCTCTCAGCCTCTGTTGCATGCATAACAACTTTATTTCGAGCTGCTAGAAATTCATTGATCTTATCCTGTGCCTCGTTTATCTCAAGATGAGCCTCTTTCTACCTCTTTTCGCCAAATGCCATAGTTGATTCCGCCTATTACATCAAATTCTGCAACTCTGCTTTCAAATACATGCAATGGTCCCTGTAAATGCTCCCTTTCATGTATTAACAATTCCACTGTTCTGCTGAGTGCTGCGGTCTCCTTCAACAAATTCAAGATCTTTACAGCATTTCTCTCCTTTGTTTGCTGCGTTCTTGATTCCGATACTCACAACTGAATCAACTAACTGCAAACTCGCTTCTTCAACCTCCTGCTTCAAAATCCACATTTCAATATCTTTTTCTGCGATGCAATTTTCCATGCTTGTTAAATCGTCTTTGAAGTTAGAGATAATAATTTGGTTCGCAACCGAACCCTTTTCCAGTTCTGCATTATTGCATTCAAGTTGACGTATTTGATCTTTCATCTCTCTTCATCTTTTTTCCTTAGCTGAATTTTCGATTTGTCTCCACTTTAAACCCTTCTTAAGCATTTTAATATCTTCTTTCAACTTTCCATTCTCACTATCTTTTACTTTCTTGATCATTTCAACATGTTTCAGTTCACCCATAGGCTTTTAAGTTTCATTATTATTTTTTTCAGATGAAAAGAATGACTTCTCTCAGCTTTTCACCATCTATTTTATTTTATCCAGCTCCTCCTTCAACTTCTCGTTTGCTGCAATCAGTTAAATTCTCTGTCTTCTAAATTTTCTTTACTTTTTCAGGCTTTCATGGTGTGACCTCATCTGTAATCGTCGTTTGTCTTTTCATAACATGTGGCAATTTCTTTTCTCCTTCCAAAAGCCGTATATCTACAAGATAATGCTTAACTCGTAACTTTCAATAGATCAATACGAATTCTAGCGTTATAGGAATATTTTACGTAAGGTGCAAATCATTTTGACTTTGAACGGGGGTCTTGCTAAGTTAGTAAAGGGGTTGATGAAATACACTCCATGTTATGTACCTTTCGGCACAACGAAGGATTCATCTTTAATGACGAAATTTTGCAAATGTCTGGTCTATTTTTTCATTCAGCGTAATTTTAAAGAAAATCAGTTAAAAACGGCATTGAATTTTATTTGAATAAAAATAACATTCTAATGCTAAAGAACATTAAATGCTTATAACGGAAGAGATACGGATGCCATACCGTTGTACTGACCATGCTCTAAAGCAACGCCTTACTATCAACAAATCTTGACTTTGCACTCTACCCGAAATTGCTGTTACCTCCACCGCTGACTTAAATATCGAATTTTTTTGACTGAGTACCAGAAGTAGAGACTTTACAGAAAATTGAAGATGATGAATTCACTTTGCAAATGCATATCATCAGGGCGGATCCCGGAAACTTTTAAATAGGTACAAAAGGAGCAGTGGCAGGGAGGACAAGAACCATTCCCACTTTTTTCTCCGAAACTAAAGCTCTAAGAGTCATACGGGCGTGGTCACTTACAAATCTTGCTCCATTTAGGCCCCTCTCCCCTCCATTCAAGAGAGAAGGTGCCAAAGGCCAAAGGTGCAACATTGCACAGCAATGATTGAGAAGGTTTTAAGCCCATGGCCATTAAACAAGCAGGTAATATCCCCGTGGCAAAAACGTAAATTGCAAAACGTTATTGCATTTAGATATGTACTGTATCTTTAGATTTGAATACATTAAAAACCTGTAGAACGTACAAAATAACTTTTGCCTTATGCCAAATATCTCAATATGAATTTTTTTATGCCCCGTGATTCGCTGTAATTTATCCGAATCAAATTTCACCAATATCTAGGGATTTTCACTATTTTGCCAAAAAATTTTAACAATAATCTCTGACACCTTTCTTTTGCGTTGAAAATATTTTAAGATACACCTTGCTTCAAGAGTAGGCCTAAGTAGTTGCCGTTATGTTAACTTCAATAACACGGCGCAATCAAACCAGCAAAAACTTTTTATCAGATTTCGCAATAGCGACCTTTGAGTTGCACCCATTCAATAGGTGCATCCCGAGTGTTTCTTTCGTCCGCAAAAGGCCGTAATCAGCTAAAAGGACTGGGGACCGATGCATTTGCATAAACAATTGTGGCAAAACAATAAAACTGTCAATGAAATTCGATTGATTCCGGTGCAAGCCTTGTAAGTGTTGAGTAATCAACGGATCGTAAGTTTTGTATTTGTAGCATGGTTCCTCCACAACTACGACTTCCAACCCAACTGCGACTGAATTGGTTTCATACACTTGGAAGGTATTACTTTGAAATAATTCGCTCCTGGAAATATATCACTTATGGTGATAAACTACCTTTTGAACTTATCAGAACACATACAAATATAAATCAGAGATTTTTACATTACTCACTTTAGTTTGGAAATCTTGTTTTGCTGTTCCATGCATTAATTCGTATTCTTTGGAATGAATTATTTTATGATTGTAAATGTGCTTTTGAATTATGGTTTTTTATATTCTAGTTTTATTCTTTAATGTACATTTTAATTAGGTTTTTATTGGAGGGCCCTTGAAAAACGGCTTCTGACGAAGGGCAACCCTCCTTAGGAGATTCAAATATGAATTATAATGCATTATTTCTTGAGCAACTGTGAATAGATGAAAATATAAAAATTACTCAATATCTGCAGCGCTATTAATCTTATGAAGTTATTCCTTGTGAATCTGGTAGGCTACCTGCTATTTTGTTACTTTACTTGTTTCATTAAGTTATTTACCAGCGAAGTGTATCCATGTTTCTCTTGATAGCTTCATGGTAATTGTTAAACTTAATCCTCTCACCTTAATAGCAATACATCTATTTTGTCTTTTTCATCCAATGCTTTTTTCATCTGCATCATATCGTCTCTCGTTGTCACCATCAATTCGTTCTCACACTCAGCAGGTTTCTATTTCTAATCCAATGCAGTCGTGAATTGTGGCCATTGCAGATAATAATAAACTTTTCTTAAAGTTTTCGCTTAACCTTCACCGGAAGTTAGCGATAAATTACTTTCCTAGCAGACTGCTGAAGTCAATTAATTTGTCGCCCTAACAGTAACTGTACTTTTCACCAATTGATCACTTTTATTGCGTTGCTCCCTTTTATTTATTTTCTTGACTGTGGCGTCAAATTTATTACGACGTCATTTTCTACAGATTTGTTGTGACGTCTTATCAATTTAAACAATAAGATTTGTGATTGCTAAACTATTGTAAAGAACGGTAAAAATGACTACTAATAAAAGTGATGGTGAATGGGTTCTTTTTTCTTTTGATGGATTCAATATTGATTTTGGGCAAGGACATAGCCGCAGTCCCTTACTTTCGGAGACGAGAATGTTTTGATTTCTCTTATAATAAGATAAGTGATCTAGAAAAAGTACTCGTTTTAACCAAGAGCATTATGTAGCATTGTTTGTGATGGTAGATGTTACAGAACCACCACATCCGTTCACATGCACATAATTATAATAGGTAGTGAATTATAGTTTCCAAAACATTCATTATTGAAATGGCGAATCTATGCAAAGAGGAACAATATAGATTGGAAAAATTTTCCTTTCTCTCCATCTATATTAGACTAATCGCTCTATGTATATCAATGAAGGCATTAGCAAATAGATGGAGATAAAACAAGTTTGATGAAAACAATCGTTGCAAAATTTTCATAGATGCTGGATTGGAATAATATATCTTAGAAGAGTTTCGATAAAAAAAATTATTGAGTTAGTAAGCAAATCTATACAGAACAAATGCTTGAAATATTTTTTGTTCATACTCACATTAGAGAATATTTTTATGGACAAACAGAACTTTAATACATAAGCTTTATGTATTATTTTGTGTTAAAAGAGCATTTAATGAATAAAATGAATTTAAAGCGTAAAATATCTACATCTTCACCTAACCTTGACAAAATGTTCGATTTCCTGTGAATCCTGACTTGCATTCACATGGTGCATTATTGATGCAAGTTGCATTCAAGCTGCATGTCTCTGTGCAATTTTGACCTGAAACAAATGCAAAGTTGATTGTGATTAATTAATTTCAATGATTATTTCACTGATTTTTAGAAAATTGACTTTTTAATGAAGTTCAAAGACAAGAACGAATTTTCATTCATTGTCGCAAAAAGTTCCAAGTAAGCAAAGTTGCATAATAATTATTTCAAATTTCATCCAATCCAGACTTCTCCATTTCTCGTGATTTTGCTTTTCAACCTATGGAATATTTTCATCGTTATAGCGTAATCATCGTTTACATCATACGATTTTCTAATTTTTGAACCATAAATGTAAGTATTGCATGGAAAATCAGGCAGTATGCTTGGAATCGGGTTGGACAGTCGATTTATTGTCTTATTAGTAAATGGGAAGAGGATACAAAGAAAAGCAGTTGAAAACAACATTTTGATAAATGCAAACACAATATTACATCAAAGAAGGAACATAGCAACCATAGTCGACCACGGCAGTGATATATTGGGATATGATCGTAATCGTCATCAGCCCGTAATCATTATTCGTAGAATATGCAAAAAGGTTTTTCTTTTAAAAATTCTATCCACCATTCTACAATATCAACGGAGTTTCTTCTAATTTGAGATTTTTTAAGGTACCAAGTTTATCTATACAACTTGTAATTAAAGAAAAGTCATGCCTGGACTATGTCAGACCTCAAGCCTTGAATGTGGTTTCAATAGAACAGAGAGTCTCAAATTGCATGCGGTATGATATGTTTTAAATAAGCGCACTCACCGGGCATCATCACAACTTAAAATAAAAAGATATATAACCTAAAATAGTTGTTTTGAACATGACCACACAAAATCTATGGTCATTTAGAAAATGATATCCCAAAAAACCCTCCATAATAGTTTAAAAGTGGCTGCCGTCCCCTTATTGGCAGTGAGATTAGGATCAATAACAATTAGAGAAAATTAGTGTGGACGTATTCGAACCTCTTACTATATTGGGACCGTTCAAAGACATTATAATGAAGAATAGTATGAGGGTTGCTGTTTACTGTTTACAAGGCACAAATCCAATGCTTTAACTGGGAACTGCATTACAACATATCAATTTCTCATTTAAAGAAAATTTACTTCAACACAAACTGGCGTATTGCCATTGAGGAGCTCTTTCGAATTAAAATCAACGGCGAGAATTCAACGGCGATACTTCTTAATACACTGTTTGTGAAACGCCTTTTGAAAAGATTATAAATTAACCATCTTATCTAACAGTGCTTGCTTACCTGGTCCAAGTGAAACCTTAGCCAATACAATGACCAGTTCCACGTAAAGTAACGATAGAAACGTACTCTTCACATTCATATCCACATTCATACGCAATCCAGAAAGTTCTCTGAGATAAGATTCATACAAGGAAGATAAATGGTTCAACCTTTGATATTCCTACTCTCATAGTATGTGCCAATTCTTCCCAAGGCCATTTGCTCTGGCTTTTCAAATCATCTGAAAACTAAAGAAATAGCTATTAGACACAGATGAAAATGGTTTTAGATATTTGAAATAAAAACAATCACTACTTGAATGAAACCCAAACCCCATTGGATTTCAGCAACCCACAAGATATTGCGTCACGATTTAGGGGCTGTGATTCACGCCACGAGCGGAGTAATGATCGGCACACACTTCATACCATGATTTAACCATCACAACCCTTATCACACTACTATGATCTACTCACATCAGATAAGCCCGACGATCAAGGGGTTGTGACTTGGGCTTTTTTGTAACTTTAAGGAGCATTAGACATAATTTGTTCTGGCCTTTCAAACTTTTTCAAAAATATGATGCTGAATAAAACAAGTGCACATAAAAATTTGCTAACAAATTATCAAAAAGTCTTTAAATCATGGTCAAAAATTTTATTTCATAACGATGCTTCAGCCTCAACTTGATCTTTAAAAGTGTTTAGCTTCCCCTTGTTTTTTGAGGCTAAACTTTTAGAAAAATCAGTTAATCTTGTCACAATTCAAGGTATGTGACCAAATTATTATTAGTAAATATCCCATACCAATGGGCGGCTGTACTAGAGTGGTGCTGCAATTTCCTGTATCAAATTTTAACGCAAATTTTGACCGCAAATAGCATTTAATTCCACATTTATTGAGCCAGGAGATAATATTTAAATTTAAGATGGACAAACAGCATTACCCTTGATCTAATAAATGTTGTTTCCTGTTCTTAAATTCTTTTGATAACGATTAGGTTTGATAACAATTTCGATAAAGAATAAAAATGATTATTGGCAATTATATCAATCCCAAATTGTATGAGTGGCAAAAATTAAGTTTGTAGTGAGGCCAAGGTTTAATGTAACGGCCAAAAACCCTAAATGCTGAATCTCGAAGCTTGCTTCTCCTCTTACCAACCATAAACAACATTAATTAAGCTGGGGTTGTAAAGTTTTTCAAAAATCTGTATAAACTAACTACACATAAACATTGCTAATAAATTATCAAAAAGTGTATAAATCCAGCTCAAAAAGTTTGTTTCACAACAGTGCTTCAGCTTCATTTGGATCCTAAATTGTGCTTAGCTTCCAAGCAGTTGTGAGGCTCGACCTTTAGAAAGCTCAGATAAGCTTAAATGGGAAATAAACCAAGTCATCAAATGACTCATCCCAATTTAGGGGTTGCAACCAAACAATAAATGGTGAAGAAAGATAATTTCCTATCAAAGATTGAATATATTAAGAGAATTCCCAGACTTGAAATACTGAATTAAGAAAGTTCCCTATATTCATAGGGTCCTTCATGTTACTGGTGACTGATAAAGTGTGTTTTTTACGAAAATGTGTGGCATGCCTACATCCTTACACAAACAAAAATTCATTGGAAAATTGTTTTCTCGCCAATGTCGCATCCTATGTTATTGCAAGCAGAGGTCGAAATTAAGCAAATAATGAAATAAACTACCACCCCTGCAATGTTTAGCTTAATGGTTAGTAAAGTTCATCGGGAAATTTTGATGTTAGCTCTCTCTTTTTGGACACAGTGAATGTTTAAATTCTATGAATCTTCCAGTCTAATAATTTATTGTTGAATACCTTGTGTTCTGGCAAGGGCTGGCCGAAGAATCCTTGTTTAATCAACTACTTCAATAATGAAGGCTCTGTTGATAATCAGTAAATAGAAAAACAATACTATAAAAGTTAATGCGTTGCTAATTTGATCGATTTATTTGCCATTTGTGTGATTTTTCGTTAAAGAACGCATATAAGACACAACGTTAGCTAGATTAAGAAGAAGTTAGGCCTATCTTCTTATAAGGTCAAAAAAGTGCACAATGCAAGTTGCCCGTCAGAGAAACCTCTGTATCGAAATATTCAAAACAATTAAAATCTTGAATCCACCTTTTATGCATAGCATTTTTAGTTCGAGATCTTCAAAAAATCCTTCTCGGAATCCCACCAATTTAGATCATTTTCGACCAAACCAAGTAACTTTCGGTTCCAGGAGCCTTAAAGCCATGGGACCTCAGATCTGGAACTGTCTACCAAATGAACTAAAATCAGTTGACAATCTTAACAGCTTCAAACGAATGATAAAACGATGGAATGGTCCTAGTTGTAAATGTAACGTTTGTAAATATAATGAAAATGATATCCTGTATATTTTATGTCTAATTTCAAATTTTTTCAAAATATTTAGTTAATGTATTTTCGAATGTATTTCCATACCTATTTCATTTAATTTATTACACAGTAGTTTCGATTTGGATTAGTTATGTGTATATATGTATATATATGTGTATAGCTAGGATTAAAATCGAAGTAAAATAAGGATACAAACAAACAAACAAACAAGGCCTACCTTTCAAACCTTCGATCTTGTTGAAATTGCGTGCTGCTTCCAACCATTCCACTAATTGTGCAGCTTTTTTTATCTTGTTAACCATATTTTATTTTTGCTGGGTTTTCATGTTTTTTCCAAAGAAGCTACATCAAAATAGAACGGTTACGCAAGGCAACTGGACACTTTAAACGTTGCATTGATTGCTTTTGACAACATGTTCAATTTTCCCGCCAAATTTAATACTCTGCTCCTCCGCTTCAGTGATGCGGTCAAACTGAGACAGATTGCACAGATTGAGAAATCCTGTTCTGGTTCTTGGACGTGATTCGGGCTTGCTGCAAGCCAAGGTTTTTCATCTTATGACAATAAATGTTATTTCATCAAAGTTCAAAGTCGAGGGGGGTGGGCAGTAAGCTCTTATCCTTTGTGGGGGAGCTTGATAAATTATTCTGACCCCCGTTGTGGTGTTTGATTAAAACGATTAAAGCTGCGTGGCATGGACATCAATTCAAGAAGATTAACTTCAAAAATAGCGCAGCTATTGTAAATCTAGTCCTTAAAAGCTTCCACTTTTGAAACCCCTAGAATTTCTTGCTGCCATTCGCTCCCGCTCGCTACTTCAAAAGAAGAAACTCGTTGTTATGGGCTTTCCTAGCGACCTGTTTCATGATCCAGGGATTTACAATTCTTGATGCTGGGACCGATCCCAGTTGTAATTTTAATTTCACTTTTTTCACCCTTTCACTCCTGAACGGGCCACATGACAAACACCGGAAAAGACGATTTTTCAGGGAGTTTAGTAAAAAATATTGTAAATGTTCTGATGGCAGTTTTCTATAATAGATTACGCTTTCACCTGAGTTATTTGACTATGCAACCCCCTGAAAAGCGTAGTATTATATGGGTTTTAACAGTTAACTGAAAATAAATCCGGGTGCGAAAGGGATAACCTTCTTTGCCTCGTTATTCTACCAGGTCATTCCTCTGTCATTGCTTTATTTGTTGCTACTGGTCCGTCCTTTTTGTCATGAAATAGACTGTAACATTCTTGAGAGTTCCTCTCAGGAAAATTGCTTCTCGAGAGGCCGTCTTAGAAAATGTCATCAATTATCTTTGGATGCGAGAACTAAAGCCAAATACCAAATAATTAATACTTATTTAGAATAATTAGAAAGGGTGTTAAACGTTTAATAGAAAAGGTCTAAATTTTTGAATAGATTATTCAACGCCAAACACAGAGTATTCCTGCTAATATTTTATCTCCCCCCACCCTTGTATTATCGGGTTTGATAGGTATCTAATTTTTTGTTGAAATTCATAGTGATGATTCGTTATTCTCGTTTCATTTTTGTTTGCCTCTTTTTGGATATCGTATCATTAGGCAGTTTCTAGAAGTGTATTGGGCCCAACCCTTCTCCTATTCATCTCATTTGACTTTGGTCATTCAACAATTACTTGCAAGATTAAGTGTCTAACTTAAATCACAGTTTTTTTATACCTTACGCTTTGCCGACTTACTCGGCTCTAAATATAAGGTAGGACCAGGGCTGCCGAGAGGGAGGGGCAGAGGGGGCAGCCGAGAGGGAGGGGCCTCAACAGCTAATATCAAAATTTTTGTCATAGCCTCTTTAGATGTATTCAAGGAACCTCCCAATAGGAATAGCCTATAAGGTTCTCTGAGTGCCTCCAGATTCAGTTTTCCAAATTCCCTTGCATTCTCCCCCTTCTGCTCGCTTCGATCACAGACGCTTCGTAGTTGCTTGCGTGAGAAATTAAAGTAAAGACGTTTTTAAAAGGTGAACGGTTTTTAAGCTCACTTTGGCAATAATTTTTCTTATTGAATAAAATAGTTTTTCTAATGCAGCCACTATAATATTGCTTGATGAAGTTAAAACTAAAATGGACAAAGCACGTTCCTTGATTTTATGATCCATCTTTGTGCTCAATTCTTGACGTGTCTACCTTTGAAAGAATCCAGGACAGGGTAGGCTTCCAAACATTACTTTGCATTTAGGCCTTAAACTTGTTGATCTATTTAGGGCTACGATGTAGCATATAACGCAATGTAACGGGCTTTATGAATCATTTCAATAGTCTTATAGTTCACATATGAAAAATTTGAGGCCATTTTGCAAGTAGATACAATGAATATATAATACTCTTACTTTGTATATCCCTGACTTTGATATTTCACGTTAGAGTCCACCAACGTTAACGGGCAATTTCATTTGATTTCCCTCATGTTCAGAAAACTAAAATATCATTTTAGTAAACACAAGAGTAGAAAAATATCTGCAAATTTTTGGATATTACTTACTCACTAGAAGTATGAAATTGTTTAAATTAAACCCTTTTTGACTTTTTGCAAAATTTGCACGAAAAAGAGATGCATGGCGTCAAGAGCAGAATTTGCACGGGAATTCGTGGATGCAATAACCATGTCAAGATCGGAATGATATGAGTTGGAAATATTGCCATTCTGCTGAAATGCACATTGGAAACCCAAAGGGACCTGAATCCTGCAAAAAGCGATGAACGTAATTCTGTCCGAGAAGTTAAACTGAATATAATATCTTAGTCTGTGGACGCAATCTAATGTCCACACTAATCGATCTTTTCCATTTAAGCTACCAAGTTTACCCCCTTTCCAAACCCTTTCCTTTCCCTAGACTATCCTCGACTTCAAGCCTTAAATTTTGATTACCTAGAAAGTATAAAAAAGCGTACAAAAGGAGAGGGATCAAAAGTGAAGCACTTGGCGCGCATATTCTTTTTGATTTTGTTCTGATGACCAATCTAGTTCGTTTCCTAGCATCAAATATTTCCATACTTTTGTATATTTTGATGTTGCCCCCCTTCTTGAAGTGTCAACCCCTGTTGGGCAAAATGCTTCGCTTGTCGGGGAATTTTTAGCGACAAATTGTGCTCTTATGTTCAGAAAGATACTGTTTAATCTGTTTTATAGGCCTCCTGGCGGGAAGCCTAGCCCCCCCCCGTCGATGCCTCACAGTTGGCAACGGTGCATTAGAACATCCGGGGAACCTTCTGTTTTTTCACGTGACTTGCATTTCAAATGACCTGTGACCCTGTGACCTGCATTCTACAGATGCCTTGGCCTAAACCTCTGCAGGCATCCTAACCGCCGCTGAGGTTTTTGAGATCAAGATGCCAATAGAACACATCGAAGTACAGCAAATGTCCGAAGAGGACGATGCTAAAATGAGAAAGTTGTTCGATTCGTTCGAAAACTATGATCAGAGTTTTGTACGAACAAATCCAGGCAACAGCGTTCTTCCTGTGGCATATGGGAAATACAAGGATAGCATCAAAAACTTCAAGGTTCAACCTGACGATATCTTCCAGCTAAACTACCAAAAATGCGGTACGAATTGGATGAGAGAACTCTTAACTTTGCTCAAAAATGACTTTGATTTCGATAAAACTCAAGCAATTCCTTTGACCCAAAGGGGTGTGATGCTTGATATTCCGTTTTTAACTGACGTGCTTAAAAAAGATGGTATTCCCGTTGATCAGATGACTGAACTTTTTGCCAAAACCCCGTCACCAAGACTGGTTGTCAGCCAAGTTCCAATTTGTCTACTCCCTGACGATCTTTTTGACAAATGCAAAGTTGTCATTCTGCTTAGAAACCCGAAAGACACGGTTGTTTCGAAATATAACTATGAAAAGATGGCAAAACATTTTGGCTTCGTCGGCAATTTTGCTGAATACTTTGATGCCTTCATGGCTGGCCTTGTACCTTACGGATCTTACTTTGAATACGCGAAGGAAGCATGGGAAAAGAGGCACCACCCAAATGTATGCATGTTATTCTTCGAAGAAATGAAGAAGGACATGGCAAGTAATTTAAGAAAAGTGGCGACATTTTTGGGGAAGAGTTTCACAGATGAGCAGATCGAGAGATCAGTTGGATTTTTAAGTTTCAAAGAGATGAAAGAAAGAGGGGGTCACGAAGAAATACACAATCTAGTCAGAAAAGAAGGAAATCAAGGGAATATAATGAGAAAGGGCGAAGTTGGAGATTGGAAGAATTATTTTACAGATGAGATGAACAAGCGAATGGGTGAAGCTATTGAAAAACACTTTAAATCAAATGGACTCGAATTTCAATACGAGTAAATTTTAAGAATTTTACCATGAATTACTTGTCAAGTTCTCAACTTTTTGTCTCCAACCATTCTACTCATCGCAATATATTGCAACCAGAAAATCAATGAACGAGCTCTAGCCTGAATTCACGCTGTATTTGTGAGTTAAATACCGTCATATTACTTTTTCAGTAACAGACAACTTTGTTGGCCTCTTGTTCTTTATAACCTGCCTGTTAAACACTACTGATGATTTATAGGACAGGTATATACCCCCTGGCTCTCAATACACTTCCATGTTGAAGGTTAATGCTATTGCTTGCTATTTATAGCCATTGAAAATAATTTATTCAATTGACCAAGTTCTTTAAAATCTTGCACTTAATCCCTACAAAAAATTTTTTACCAATCATGAGACATTAATGCTGCATCCTGATAAAATTATCTCTCCAGGGGCTGACCCAGTGAGGGGTCAGGGCTGACTGCCCCATCCTCTAATTACTTTTAAGTTGGCAAAGATTTTCAGCTGGTTGGTCAAATTTTGGTGGGCTGGTTGGCCAAATTTCTCTCTCAGAAAGGTTTGCCCTTCAATCCTCGGACCCTAGCTCCGCCCCTGGTTTTAAGGTATTAGACAGTTCTTTGATGAATGACATTTGCAGAATAATTTGAGCAACTATCAGTAGTATGGCCATGGGAAGGACGGAGGTCATGACAGGGCAATGTTCCCCATTCACACTTTTGCCAAGGTAAGAAATGTCTCAAAAAATTGTCTCAAAGTACAAGATTCTTATATATTGCTTTTGACATTGGCAAAGTGGAGAGTGGTTTTCATTGGGTTTCACCCTTGTATCCTCATTCTGTTACTCCTCCCCTACTTTTATAGCACTGGACTTCAATCTCTCAATTCAGCAATGTTACATGGTATGTGAAGCATCTTTTGAAGCAATTTGTTGTTGCATGAAGGAGAAATTCAATATTGAAATATTTAACATTTTGACAAGAACAGCCTGAAAAAGATAAGGTGCTTTAGAGATTTGAAATCCTTGATATAAAAACTTACTTACACAATTCTCAAGGATCTAGTCATACAAAAATGTATACAAATTTTGCTCTTGAACTTGTCCAATTCATTAGAAGTTTTGGTAGTTTTGCATCATCTTCTATCAAAGAAGGTGTAATGAAGCTCCATGCAAGATTTTAAGCATCAAACCTTCAAAGAATCTAATTGATGAGATGACCTAAAATTATGAAATTAATTTTATCAAAATTAAGTAACAATTCATTAACTTGATGCCATAACTTCACTTCTTTATCAACCAATATTGAACCTGATCTTTTTTCAGATTAACAGCAGATCTTAGCACCATCTGCAAATAAGAAAAATAGTATTGTTGATTTGTAAATAGTTAAAACATGTATGAGAATTGCAAAAGGAAGGGGGTACCTCTATCCAAACTCTGTGAAATTGATAGAGACTAACCATGAAGTAAAATCCTTCTGTCATTGTAACAGGATCACAAGAGAACAGAATATTTAGAAACTGCAAACCAGGAGAGCATTTGTATGAATTTTTAAAATGGGTGTCTCTATCATTTAAAGTTGGTTGCCTGATATTTTTCTGTACACATATTAAATACCCTGACAGCTGATATATGCTCAGGGATGGATCCAGGGTGGGTCCAATGGGTCCATGGACCCACTCGAGTTTGCTGTTGAAACTTTATCAAAACAATGATTCTAAAATCACTGACCCCTTATTCCAAAGAAGAAATTGTTCAAGTATTTCACATTCAAACGTTTTGTCTCTTTATGTCAGTCTGTTTCCTGTGCTTTATGAAATTGCGGCATAATGGCCAATATCTATAGACAACACGTCATTAACTACTACCTCGTAAATCTCTTGACAAAAGACCCACTGCGATATTTCAAATGCATTGCAATCTGTTTTGAACTCCATCAAATGGACCCAGCCTCTGTGCAGCATACCGCAGAGGCTGGGTCCACTTGTTACTAAAAATGGAAGTCTTGCGGAGCATTCCGCAGAGGCTGGGTCCACTTGTTACTAAATATGAAAATTTTTGCGGAGCATTCCGCAGAGGCTGGGTCCATCTGATGCTAAATGTGGAAACTATTGCGGAGCATTGCGCAGCGACTGGGTTAATAGAAAAGCTAAACTTAGGTTGAAAAGAAAATGTGATTCTGAGACCACTGTTTGTTAACAAAGCTATTAAAAGCTTCTGAATTGTGGATGGGCATTTCAAAAGCGCGTGCGCGAGTTCATTTCTCAGATTCGATACTGGCCTAGAACAAAAGTGTAAGCACATGGATGAGAAACGTAGGTCTGATGTTGCAGAATTAAGGGAACTGAAAAAACCTCTACCTTGGAAAGATTGCATTTGAAGCTTTGAAGGTAAAAACAGGAAAAAATGCCAAATAAGGGTTTTTTGTTGAAAGAGCATTTCCATTGAAAAAAAGGGCGCGGCCCTATAAGAGCCTCCGCCCTGGACCCACTCGTCATTTTTCCTGGATCCACCCCTGTATAGGCTGTTTCAACTTAGCTTCCTATACTTTAAATGCATTTTACAGGTTCAGTTAGCGCTATGCAAACAATAAACTTAAGAATGTCTTGAAGCAGTTACTGCAACTGTACCATACCTAGATAGCAGACAATAAAATTTAAAATGAATACACAGTAGCTAGGTCCCTCCATTCAATGAATGCTGTATAAGGTTTTTAAAGCAAATGAACAAGAAACTTAACAGTGATGATCACACGGATTCTTTAAATGGCTTATCGTACCTCAGGTTGTGGTGACACCGCTCTTTTTCTACTGCGGAAACGCCCATTTAAAAACTATGCAAGTGCCACGCTTAAAAGAAATTTTATATAATTTTTTTTTCAAACTTCATTTCATTCAATATTATTTAACAACAAATACAAATCTCTCTATAAGGTAATCTGCACTTGGCTGGCTATAGATACAATGTTGTATACTCTTTACATTATATAAAAAAAATGGAAAAAAAATATCAGTAGCAAAGAAGTTCAGGGTTATAACAATAATAATAATAATAATGATAAACGAAATCTTTATACAGGATGTACATTTCAGTGTTAGGTACATTGCTATCAGTATGTATCCTGTTTAAATAAACGATTACTTACTATTAGCTTATCAATTAAAATAAGATTAAAAATTTCAAATTCAAATTCAAATGATACTATTAAATGATAGCTATATCCAGAGCAAATACACTGTCCTAAGAAATTAGTTGGTGAACCAAAACCAAATAGTTTTTGCGCGCCATACATGCTGCAAGCAAATCACTGACGGGACTATGCACAAAAGCTTATGAAGATACTATCAGCCCAAATCACTTTTAAGAAACGTATTAAGAAATGGAAGGCCGAGGAATGCAACTGCAGATTATGCAAAACGTTCGTAGCCCAGGGTGGGACAACCGAGCCTGATAAACGGTTTTGAAACTGCAGGATTTGGGACTTGTCGCTGAGAAGAATTTTTAAGATCACGCCCGAAGATCTTCGGAAAACCGCTCATTAAGAAATAATTTATTATGCATGCACGTTTCTGTATATCTTTTTGTCATTGAGGTTGATACACAATAGGTATGGTGAGAAGGCGGGATCGGTCTTTTTTAACGGGCGGGATACTGGATACATGATTCTTGGTGAACGGGATACGGGCTCCAAGAGGATCTAAGAGATCAGGCTCGGGATTTGTGGTGATGCCGTGTTGTGATATTACCCAGATCGGGATATGCTGCAAAACATGGGTGGAATGCCCGGATGCTGGTACCCTATTGTTCAACCTCATTAAGCATCAGACCTTTTTGAGACTGCTTTGCCCCCATGTTCTTCTGCCGATACTTTTAGTAATATCCAGCGACACAATAAGAATAGTAATTCCAGTTATTACAACAGTATTTATTGACCGTTTCATTAATGAAAATACCCGTTATCTCTAACTTCCCCACTATGATTTTATAGCGCTTTAGAATAATTTGCTTGCAATATGACAATAATAGTCTGCCCAGTCTCAGCAAATTCTTGCGATTGAACGCAGGCTTGAAAAGTAACATAGTTCCATCACTATCTCGTGCGATCAAAAGTCAAATAACATAAGCATATGTGGATAGTCTTATTAACTAAGAGGGGGGATCAAAAGCACGAGTTCTGGAGCTTTTACGAAGCAAGCAGGTCCAGGCGGGATCAATTTGTCGTGTTAGGACCAATCCCTGTTTAGCATAGATGCCTGCTATAAATTAGGTGTCCAACTCCAATCTCTATTTAGTATAGGTGCCTGCTAAAAATAATGCGTCCAACAAAAGGCAAGTAGAGTCGGCGAGATTGCTCTATTACAGGGGGTTGGCCGAGGTAGCAAAGCTGATAAGGGTCAGCTTTTTCAAAATAACCAGAATAGAACGAACCGTAAGCAAGTTGTGTTCTATAAGTGTAGGATATGCTCCATGTAAATACCAAACTCGGCCAAATTGACCATGCTCGGGTTTGGTCACCTCGTATAAACACGAAAACAACGAAAGTCGGCAAATCGCGCAACATGTCGTATTCAACCCTTCTTTTTCACTTCTCAATAACACATGAGTCAATTTGTAAGAAAAACTGACCATTTCATTTGCATAGTCCGTTATGTAAACACCCGAAAACTCGCACGTTTTTCAAGGAAAACGCGAGAAACCCGAGGAAAGTAAAATATAGCCAAACCCGCAGCCCGTAAAATCTCAAAGCCCCCTCCCATTGACTATGCATATACTAAGTAACCCATCCCCCCTTCCCCCCAGGGGGATTTTGGTCCGCCTTTTGTACTTGTTACTACACGTTTCTACTGGTTTTCTTCTCGTATATACTGGTTTACAAGTCGTTTCTCCCGTTTCTACTGGTTTCTTGCCAGTTTCTACTCGTTTTATGCAATATTAACCACGCGCTAGCCTCTGCAGACGTCCTAGCCCGGCGGAGGGTTGCGGGATCAAGATGCCTGTAGAACGCATCGAAGTGCAGCAAATGTCCGAAGAGGACGATGCTAAAATGAGAAAGTTGTTCGATGCGTTTGAAAACTATGATCAGAGTTTTGTACGAACAAATCCAGGTAACAGCGTTCTTCCTGTGGCGTATGGGAAATATAAAGACAGCATCAAAAACTTTGAGGTTAGACCTGATGATATCTTCCAGCTAAACTACCATAAATGTGGTACAAATTGGATGAGAGAACTCTTAACTTTGGTTAAGAATGACTTTGATTTCGATAAAACTCAAGCAATTCCTTTGACCCATAGGGGTGTGATGCTTGATATTCCGTTTTTAACTGACGTGCTTAAAAAAGATGGTATTCCCGTTGATCAGATGACTGAACTTTTTGCCAAAACCCCGTCACCAAGACTGGTTGTCAGCCAAGTTCCAATTTGTCTACTCCCTGACGATCTTTTTGACAAATGCAAAGTTGTCATTTGCCTTAGAAACCCAAAAGACACGGTTATTTCGAAGTACCATTTTGACAAGATGGCAAAACATTTTGGCTTCGTCGGCAATTTTGCCGAATACTTTGATGCCTTCATGGCTGACCTTGTACCTTTCGGTTCTTACTTTGGATACGTGAAGGAAGCATGGGAAAAGAGGCACCACCCAAATGTATGCATGATATTCTTCGAAGGAATGAAAAAGGACATGGCAAATAATCTACGAAAAGTGGCGACATTTTTAGGGAAGAGTTTCACAGATGAGCAGATCGAGAAATCAGTTGGATTTTTGAGTTTCAAAGAGATGAAAGAGCGAGGGGGGCACGAGGTAATACACAGTCTAGTCAGAAAAGAAGGAAATCAAGGGAATGTTATGAGGAAGGGTGAAGTTGGGGATTGGAAGAATTATTTCACAGATGATATGAAC
The DNA here is from genome assembly GCA_964019065.1 of Catostylus mosaicus. Classification (NCBI taxonomy): domain Eukaryota; kingdom Metazoa; phylum Cnidaria; class Scyphozoa; order Rhizostomeae; family Catostylidae; genus Catostylus; species Catostylus mosaicus. The sequence continues at coordinate 5,580,918 of OZ025189.1, read as the reverse complement.
AAGCGAATGGAGGAAGCTATTGAAAAACACTTCAAACCAATTGGACTCGAATTTCAATACGAATGAATTTTAAGAATTCTACAATGAATGTATTTGTGAGTTAAATACCGTCCCATTTCTTTTTCAACAGCAGACTACTATTTTTGGCCTCTTATTCTTTCTAACGTGCCTTGTCCACCCTACTGTTAATTTATAGGACAGGCATCTACCATCACAATGAATTACTTGTCAAAATCACAAATTTTTGTCTCCGTCCATTTATCTAATCGTTGGCAACCCAAAATCCCCGGGGAGGCACTAAGCACATGGACATACGGGGGGCTCAGTCCAAGTATTTTACGGGCCACCCAAAAATATCAGCTGATTTTCAATAAGACCCAAAATTATCAACTCTACTAATATCTTGTACCCAAAAATATCACAAATTGCAATATTTGATGAGAAAGTGTCTTTAATAAAGACTGTCGCAGTATTTTAGTATAAGTTTGTCATTTTAGTTAGGTTCCCCCTTAGCCCCATCTATAGCCTATGTATTTTCTTTGCAGTTCCCATACATTTCTAGGTCGTTCCGTTTTCCATATCATTACCAAGGCATACCCATTTTACTTGCGCCACTCGTACGCATCACTGTTATGCATCTAAGTCTCGGTATCCCCTTTCTTTTGTTTACATCGAGGTGCGGGATTTTCCCAGCATTGTCTAGGCTTAGTTGTAGGTTGATGAGGATGAGGTATCTTGCTACCCACGTTCATGCTTAAATTTTACGTAGATTTCTATAGCTTTTGTTTAGCTTTACATAAATTGCATTTGCATCATTCAACCTAGCCCTTCCTTTTACTTTTTATTACTTAGTTATAATGACGTTTGTATACTACTAATTTTATAGTTGCTTCGCATATATATACGAGCTGTAACTTTGCGTTAGGAGAGAGTGCCGAGGAGTCTCGTAGTATGACGTATGCATGTATGAAGCGAGTTGTCTGAGAAATAAAACGACGTGATTTTGTTGTTTGTTCTCTCGGGTTTTGTGACAAGACATGGAAATCTCACGAAACCATAATAATATCAGTGTTTTTAAATTTGATACCTAGAAATATCATAATTGTATCAAATTTTCTTACAGGACCCAAAAATATCGAACTGACCCCCCGTAGGTTTGTGTGCCAAGTGCCCAAAATATATGAAGCAGCTATAGCCTGAATTCACGCTTTAATCCAGACCGGGTTTAAAGGTTTCATAAACCCGGTCAGATAATTTTAGAAGTAGACCCCTTTTCCTTAAAGGTATGAAGCATTTTTCACTCCAATGATTTCTTCGTAATTTCGATGGTGCATTGTTAAGGACATACTGCCAACGGGGAAGCAAATATCTGTTTCCTGTTGAACGACTCCCTGCCAACGAACTTTTGTTTTGCCCTTTCGCTTGTTACGCGAAAACAAAAGGAGTCGGATGAGATCAGTTCTCTCTTGAACAATGGAAAATTTATCTATTTGCGTCATTATCTGTTGGATTGCACAAATACATTCTTTCAGAAAAAGTCTGAAACCTCTCATCGACGAGTCCGAAACCGGTCAATTTATTGTTCTCTGTGTCGTAGGGGAGTCTGAAACCTGTAGCAAAAGTCGGAAACCAGTCAGGAAAAGTCGGAAACCTGTTTAAGTTGCGCAATACTCATAACACTGCTCATAAATGCTTGACTGTGCTCAGTGGCGGCTCGTGTATTGGGGCAGGTGGGGCTAAGACCCACCAAGAATCTTCTATACATGTTTCCAAGGCAGCATGTTTTCTTCCCAAAACTGTTTTCTTCCTATCTACCATTCTTGTATCCGTTATTCTTCAAAAATCACTCTCCCGGTGGCTGGGTTTAGCCTAACCAGGTAAACAATCCCTCCGCACAATGCCTTACAGCCGTAGCCATTGACCGAAATCTACCTTTCAAAGGTATTTCCTTTCTTGGGCCCGATATTTCGAGCCCCAAGCTTTGACCAGGTTCAGCCAATCATTCTTGTGCTTATTCAAGCATGCTCTGCTCACTTATTGGCTCAGGCTTCGCAAAACAATTAGGTCTTGGGCAAAATTTTTTCTTGCCCCAAAGAATGAATTGAATTGCTTGATTCAAACTGTTGAATTGTGCTGTATGGTAGGCGATAACTTTTATCCTTTTGGAGGGAATAAAATGGAAGGTGAAGAAAGGGTATCTTGCATCGGACGTTAGAAGCTATTAGAAAGAGGAGCAGGGGGGTTTTGACCTAATTTAGAAGGAAGACAAAAAGATGTACATGCTAAGCTAGCAGTCCTGGAAAGTTATCTCACCCAGTCGCTCTTACCGCTAAAAGGTATGGGCCTAATGTAATTTACAGTATAACCTAAGTCCAAGGGTTTTATTCTTTCCTATCAAATTTCTCTCTTTCCCTCCGTCCAATAAGCTTTCTGGACCAAGAAAAACTCAATAAAATTTTTAGACTGTCTCTATACATTGCTAAATGCAAACAAATTCAATTTTGTCTGCTTTGCAATACCCCAGGAGGATAGAGATGAGAGATATCCTTAACATTGACTAAGTTTTTTGGTTAGTTTGTTGAAAGGAAAAGATCTGAAACATCGCATTCTTGACGCTGATTATATCCCACTAGTTTCAGGGGGCTGGGGCTGGGGGCTATAGCCCCCTCCCCCCCATTTTTCATGAGTGGGAAAAAACTGGGAACTTTTAGCCTCTAATATAGGATGAACATGACTATGGCTTCCAAAATAGCCATTTCCTTGCTTTTAAAAGAAGCGTAAATCGAATATTTTTCTGGAGAGACGACCCCAGACCCCAATTTTACCCTTCGCCCAATTTTAGCTCCCCTCTCCACTTTAAGATCGTTCCACGGTCCCTGATGAATAAGGCTCTGACCAGGCGAAGAAGAGCACTTCCTAAAGAACAAGGGCGTCGCCCAAACGGGAAAAGGGCGTGGTCCAAAAATTTTCAGATCCCAAATAAACCCGGTCACCATACTTTCTGGATCCGCGCCTGTTACTTGTGAGTTAAATACCGTTCTATTAGTTTTTCCAACTATTTTTGACCTCAAATTCTTTATAACTTGCCTGTTGCACACTACTGTCAATTTATAGGACAGGAATTTGTCCCCTTGGCTCTCAATACTCTTCCACGTTAAAGGTTATGCTGTTACTTGAGCCATTCAAAATAATCCTTTCAATCGACAAAATTTTTTATAATATTGCACTTAAAACCTACAAAAACTTTGTTACCAATCGATAGACATTAAGGCGGCAACTTGAAAAAATTAACTCTCCAAGGACTGAGCCGCTCAGGGTCAGGGGTCACTGCCCCCTCTACTAATTGCTTTTGAGTCAGCCACGATTTTCAGTTAGTTGGTCAAATTTTGGTTGGCTGGTCAGCCTAATTTCTCTCTTGCTCAAAATATCAATTCAGACAGTCTCAGGCTTAGAGTGATGAGATAACCTGAGATAAAAGAAGGGGTTACCTCCATTCCAAACTCTGTGAAATTGATAAAGACTAACCAGGAAGCAAAATCCTTCTGTCATTAAACAGGATCACAAGAGAACAGGATGTTTAGAAACTCGAACCAGGAGAGCATTTGTATGAATTTTTAAAATGGGTGTCTCTATCATTTAAAGTTGGTTGCCTGATATTTTTCTGTACACATATTAAATACCCTGACAGCTGATATAGGCTGTTTCAACTTAGCTTCCTATACTTTAAATGCATTTTACAGGTTCAGTTAGCAATATGCAAACAATAAACTTAAGAATGTCTTGAAGCAGTTACTACAACTTTACCATACCTAGAGAGCAGACAATAAAATTTAAAATGAAAACCTGGGAGGTCCCTCCATTTCATTAATGCTGTAGAACGTTTTTTAAAGCAAATGAACAATGTTAAAATGCATTGATTGCACAGATTCTAAAATTAGCTTATAGTATTTGGCAATTGGACACATACTGAAAGGATGCAAAGTGACAGAAAACAATGGTACTGTCTGTCTCTCATCATTTATTTATAAACGGACGCTTTCTAGCTTAGTTCATTCAATTTAACTTTCTGACATGTCTAACTTGAAGGATTCAGGAGGGGATTGTTTCCAAACAAAATTCCTTTATACTAAGGGATATGCCTATTTCCCCTATCTACACCTGTGATGAAATAGAAAAACACAACATAACAGGCATTCTATATTAGCTAGTTAGATAAAACTTTGACATAAATTTCATGAAGAACAATGCTTTTTACATATAATGTTGATACCTTGTATTACTCTGATAACAAAATTCGTGTTAGTCTCTGTCATCACTTATCAGGGAAATTTCTTCTGAACTTATTCATGATATGTAAACTAAAAAAGGAGTAGTTTAGACATATGTCTATGGAAATATTTGTCAAAATGTGAAATGTTGTTAATCACTTTCTATATAAACCCCAAACCCCATTAGTTTCATCAACCCACAAGATAACACCTCACGATTTAGGCGCTATGATTCAACAAATTATTGGAGTATAATATGTATTTATGCATCATCTGCCACGATAAAAACGTATTTACAAGCTATAACATTAAATTAATGATTTAAAATGTAAAAGAAAAAGAAAAAAAAAAGAAAAATTGATACAATACAATATATTAAATTACTATTACAATACTACTTATTAAATATAAGGTTAAGAGCTTAAAAGGCACCCCTAATTACAGTGGCGGGGATAGCATTAAAAAGGTCAATCCGACCTTATTTCCATAATGGTCCCCTTAGAGGTGTTGGTGTACAAATCAAAATGAGAAGGTCACATGTCTTACCATTGATTCTACTATTATAACCCATATCATACAATCACCCCATGGTTTCTGATCTAATAACAGCTAAGCGTACCACGATTTATTGGTTGTAATCGGGGCCGGAGCCAATGGGGGCTGGGAGGGAGCAGAGCGCCACCCCGGGGACCTCAAATTGCCATTTCGTCGGAAATTTATGTTGATTAAACAATAAGCTATTGTTCTTTAAACAATGGGACTCTTGCTTTGCAGTCAATTGTCGGAAATCTTGTCTATCTTGCCCTCCTGTTTGGAGATTGCTGAATTTCGGCTCTGGTTGTGATTACCCAAGTGAGAGGTGCTATGAATGGCAAAACATATGACACTCAATCTTTTCAATCCTCTGAATATCCAGACAAGGGCGATTGATTTTCAACTACTGTTTGTTTAATTTAAAGAATTTAAAGAAGTTATTGAAGAACTTCTTTAAATAATGTAAATATGCAGGTTTTTAGATCTAATTGCTTTTGGAAATTTGAAAAGAGGTTTACCTACCTTGTTTAAAAAATTCCTATAATATGACATATATTGGAGGCCTAGCCAATTAACTTCTTAAATATTCAAACTTGAAATTTCATGCTGCTTCCCGCCATTCCAACAGTTCTGCAATATATGATTGAAACATTTTATCTTCACAGTATCTTTAATATTTTTCAAAAGAAAACTTTACCAAAAAAGCCACCAGAACAAAGCGGATTGATAAAACAAACTAGAATCGGTGAACAACACTTTTGAGCCCATTTGTAAACAAATCAAATTTTGACCGCCAAAATTTATGATTAGCTCCTCCGCTTCAAGAACGTTTTTCGCCTTCGTTCCCCTACGTCCATTAACTTTATTTTCCCCAAAAATTCTCTACGTTTCCCTAGTTTTTATCAAAAGCCAAACGCCATAATGGACCTGTGACGGACCCTAGAATTTCGAAGGGGATGGTATTTTATTTTTCATCTTGACATTTCTTTGAAAAGGAGTGGTACAAGATAAAAAGCAGTGATAATAAAGTCATATACTATGCATGGATACATTTCAATAATTTCGAGGCCTAAAACAGGTAAAAGTACTTTAGAGGAGGGTTGCACAGGAAATATAATATCAGATCGATACTCTTTTCCAAGTGTCAGTACCTCTTTTCATCTATGGAAGAGGCTCAAAATTCACATCTAGATGATCTGTATGGGGACCATGCTTCAGTTAGGGTGATAAAATTTTGCCTTTGAGGAGGGTAGGCCCTTTACTAACCCAGATATTACTGTCAGAAAGCGTGCTAAGTCACTTCCCTTGGGCATAAAGAGAAAGTATCAGAACCAGCAGGCAATAGTTTGTAATGCATGAATACTTATAATATAAATTCCCTTCTTTAATTAAAAGCGAAATCCAGATAAGAAATTAAGCTTATTAACATCGTTACAGTCTAAGAGTGCACCGTAGTTTAAATTAATTATATCTTTGTCATCCATTATTCATGTATTAGTGATACTATATACATCAATTCAGTATATATTAATTTTGCACGATCCCCTGAAAACCAGTTTTCACGACGAAACCAGCTTCCACCGAGCTTTAAAAAATTTAAAATTAATTTAAAAAAAAAAGAGCATGGTATGATTAAGTAGTGAATAGTACAGTTTAGATTTCATTTAGCTAATTCATTACGTTTAAGATCAAAATATGCGTTAGAAACATTTTCAATGATTCTATTTTTAACAGCTGTCCTAATTTCAGAGACAATGAAAAACAAAATTTTGGTGTTCAAGAGGTCTGCTGTGTCAATTCAGAAGGCCTCAATAAATTGTTCCTACTCAGACCCTACCGAATATATTCAACGTGAATAAGAATTAGCTATACTAAGACTTGGCTATTCCTCAGTATATGACGCCGTAGTGGTGACGAAAATTTGCAATTAAATCAAGGCGAATGCTTGAAGGATACAATTTTCTGTTTAAGGCTTCAACATAGGAAATTTCAATAATGAAAAGGAGCATTCCAGTCTAAAATCAGGGCTTACCAGAGCACCCAATGGGTAAAGGGTTGTGATCCGAAAAGGTGCCTGCTGCCTTCAACGCCGGGGGTTTATACCTGTTCTTTCCTATCCCTGAGGGCGTCCTGTATATCGAAGGTCCTGCCTAACTATCTTATGTTTCGACTGTACCGTAACTACTAGCTTACTTGTGTTTCAGCCTAAATGCCTTCGCATTGCCTGATATACACCGTTACAAACCTCTCTTGCGCAACAAAGGAGCGGAGAGGAATTATGTTCTCCTGCTGCGCAATTTAAGTCTGTGGTACAGGCTAGACGGCAATGACTGTCAAATGTAAATGAAATATTCAATTGGTTTAACCGTTATCATACATTTGCTGCCATCGAGGGTATTGCAAGTATGTGACTTAATTAAAGATGTTTGAGTGCTTCCATTGGGTTCGATAAGGGAGCTTGGTTTTAGCTTTAAACTGTTTTGATTATTATTAAACGTTATTCTTGGCTACTGTTCTCGTGGCGGTGGTTGCAATTGCAAAATCCAATATAACATTTGATTTTGTCAATTCCTATCATGCGTGTGCTGTCATCAAGAGTATTGCAAATACTGCTGAAAATATTGTAACTGAAATCAAAAAGTAAGAAACTTGTTAAGATATATCCCAAACACTGCCTGCGTAAAGACATTAATGTTTTAGTTACAAAGTGCCTGTTAGAAATGATATAAGAATAAAACCATTTACAGCCTACATCACAGGCAGTTGAACTTGACAATCATCGTCTGATGGATAAGGTTATGAATGATAGAAATTTATTACGGGACAATTAACAGAAAATCAAGGTATGACTCCGATTGTTGATTAGCGAGTCGCCATAAGGATCGTTTTTGGCATGAAAGCCTTCATATCAATGCACTTAAACTATCAACAAGCAAATATTTCAACTGTCCATCTGAGTCAGGGCCTCTTTTTACATACTAACTGGATCGCCAGTTGCCCCAAGCCCCCGCCTATAGTCCAATTGGGATTCATTTTAAAGAATAGAGCTATCGCCCCTTTGGACTAAGAAGACAATAGATTGACCCTTAGTATTAGTCCCTTAAAATAGGTCCTGATGTGAGTATTAAATTGACCATGAGAACACTCAAATCTTTTCAGTTCATTATGTCTGCAACTCCATGTATCAACCGGCTGCTTTGGAAGCAAAACCAATTCTTGTCTACTAGAGTAATTTTGTTTCTATTGATTGTGCAGGTATCATTTTGCGTTGTTGACACGTTTGAAACGTACATATGATCGGCCCTTGGCGTGAAGTGGTAAAATCAGACCTATGACCCTATGTCCATTAAGTAGTGAGCAACAATTAGGATCATAGGGTCATAGGGTCATGGGTTATATCGTCACAGGGTCTATTTTTCCACTATATATCAAGATTACCTGACTGTAAACCATAATTGATTCCTCTGTTTGATCTCGTAGAGTTAGTACATCCGCAGTGAGGGTATTCCCCTATTGATACCAATCCCTTGCCGCAGCCCACATTGCAGCAGGTACCGTAGCAAGATGAATTATCGTTCAATCGTGGGTATTTAGCACCGCAGTCATAAGTCGTGTTTCTTGATTTTGTCCCTTCAATAAAAAAACCAACATTGCTTTGAGAGTCAAAGAAATTAATCGGAAGTATTGAGGAATGCTTCTCAGAACAAAGTCCATAGTATAATGCTTAAGCTTGTTTATTGCTAAAATTTTATATCCGCTATTTAGTTTACTTTGCAGTTGAAAACTAATGACACCTTTCCCACAAAAGAATGATTATATTTTCAGCATCAGGAAAAAATTCCCTTGGCAACAGAACTTTAGGAAACCGATAGATATGTCTAGGAGATGTTCCCATGGTCAGAATCATTTAAAATACATGATAGGAGTGGATGACCTCATTTTGAGTACTTATTTCTAAGTAAAACCTCTACGTCCCCAGTGCGAAGAACTGAAATGATTTTTCCAGACAATATTGTTTTCGTTTTAGACATGACTTTAGAGAGTTAAAATTTCACAGGAGTCAAACGCGACCCCTGAAGGGCACCTTCAATAGTTAGCACGGAAAAAGTTTAAGAGCTCTTCAAATTAAATGGAACATCAGTTGTAATACGTATTCGATACAGTTTTAGTTGCAATTAGGCATTACAATAATAGATAACAATGATTGATCGCAACAAGGCAAGAGAAAGATCGTATGTCAATTTTATTATTAAGATATCGATCCGAGAAAATTATGCACCATTCACCTACCATAATAGCTGCATTGTGCCGAACATATAGACCACGTTGACCAAGGCCCCATACTTCCATCGCAAGAGCCAGTTTCGTTGAGGTGGTCCAAGCAAATGCCACCACAATATGCTGGCTTCGAAACAGTTCGGTATCGAGAGTGATTTCCTGTGAAATTTTTGCAGATAATGAGTAAAGTACTCGTTAGCTATGTATGCTGCGCCGAAAACCATGTATACTAACATATTAGATAAAATATGATTATATTCTGGTCACACACGTGTTCTTTATAAGAAAAAACGATATAAGAACATTAGGCTTCAAATGCCTAAAAAGTTAAGAACATGTTAAGAAAATGACAAGGCTTCAAAGCATTCTTTAAAAAAATAAGATAGAAAGTGTAAAACACAATGTTCAGATTTTTTTGAAAAGTAATCGAATTATTATTTCAAGTACGTGTAGTTTTGTCTAGCCAAAAATTTTTCATTTTATATAAGGTGAATTAACAGACATATGTGCTAAAATTTGACCCGCAGCTCCTTTTCAGAGCACTTATCTTTTTTGAGAAATCAGTTCACATTTTATAAAAAAAATCGATCTGATAAGATGCTACCTGAGAGACCCCAGGGTACAGAAAGTGTTGGATGTAACAGTCCAGGCGATCTTCATGTCAGGACATTTTTCAAAACTTAAAAATAACTTTTAAATTCATCGAAATATTTATAACTTTCTAAAATTTCTCGGTGTCATGCAAGCAAATTCTGAGGAAGACCAAATTTTTAGGCAGTATATCCTTACACCAGATCATCATATGGATATAGATAACTTTCAGAAACCTACATCGACCGCAACAACTATATAAAAACCACAATCATAGACTACATTTGTTGAGGCAGTCTTTGATTCTCGCGAATTTTGGAATAGAATTATTTTTCATGCATGCAGCAAATTAGTTTATTTTTACGTCAGAAACCTCCCCCCTGGAGTAAATATTGCCTTATTCGGCTTTGCGGTGAAAGATTGTAAAAGAATGCAAAATAAACACAACATAAAAAAATTGATTCAGGGTGTGGTTTATGTAAAACAAAGTTAAAAAATGATTGTGTTTGCTAAATATCCTAGTTTTTTAGATTGCATGTTGAAGTGTTTACATCGCGAATGATTTGTCAGTTGAAATCAAAGTCTTAGCTAAAAATTTGCATGAGTTAAAACAACTGCGTAAAGAGCAAATACATCACTATATCTATTCAAGACAACTAATTCTGAGTAGTCTTTTTATCCAATAAAAACATTTTAATATTTAAAACAGCTGGTGCCCTTTTTCTTTAGGACATCTACTTCGGGGGGTATGCTAGCTAAGATTGCCGTCCGTTCATTATTCACTCAACTCAATTCATTAAACGCTTGTACATTTCCCTTTAAACGATGGATTTTGTGCGCCAGAATCATGCAAAGAAAACAGGTCTCCTCGGTTGAAACATTAATGTTGACGAATATGGTGAATCACGTGATGAAATGGAATAAAGTCGCAACTGTATTGAGCCTACTTGTAACCGTTTGATGATCTATGCAATAGTTCAAAATAAGGTTGTTCTAAAAATCACTAATCACTTCATAACAGTTTTGCGAACAAAACAATTGTTTCATACGTCGCATTTATAGCGGACTGAGGCTGTTGATTGTCGATCAATCGATCATTAACATTTGTATGATCAATCAACTGTTCCCGACCTTATTCTGAGCTATTGCATAGATCATCAACCCTTCTGACCAGGCATGTTGAGCGTGCTCAACAGATTTCTCCCGAACATCAATGTTCTAAGATATGTTCAATTTCAAAATATTTTTGATCGAAGGAAAAGGACAGTTGCATTTAAATCCGCAAACGATGCATATTTCATTTAGTATAGCATTGTTTCAAAAAATATATAAATTTGATGCAAGGAATGCAAATTAGTTTGTGAAAAATGCCAATTAATGTAAAGATTAAAAAGTTTTCAATAGTTTGGGGCATGAATTTTTCTAATTTTAAGAAATTCTAATAAACATTCAAAATATATTCTCAATGTAAAGATAAATGTCGTTGCTGAAGTAATGCCTTACCTTTGGCCATGCATACAGTTGAACACTCTGTCCATCCACTCCAACGACTCATTGTACAATTTTTTGCAATATACTGCTCACAACGCTTTGATTCCATCAAGTTTGGACATGTACCACTGCATGTTTTTCCCTGTACCACAGACCTTGAACGTGATTGCTGGCCTATTCCACACGAGTTGCTACAAGACATCCACGCCGTCCATTCTGACACTGTACAATTCCTGTTTTCAGTAATGGTGCATGAAGTTGTTTCTGTTAATGTAGGGCATGAATATCCACCGCATGATGCATGTCTAGTTATGCTTCTTGTCCGAGACTTGGAACCTTTGAGAAATAGAAGAGATTATAAAAGCAACTTAGCATGTGCAGCTTATTAGACTTTTGGCAATGCAAGTGGAACAGACCTAGGCCGACTACTAAAGATTTATCATGGATAGCGGGCTTTTGCAACAATAATCATAATTATTGTAAACACCTTATTCATTCTAGGGTAGATGAAAAACCAATTTAGCGCAGACTACCCATTTTAGAAACCGTATGGAGTTAAAAAATATATGTTATCATTTCTTGGTGGTTGTGCGACTGTCAAAGCCAAAGGAACATTCGTTTTTGTCAACTGAAATTATTGCAAATTATATTACTACTGCTGCAAAAATTGTAACTGAAATCGAGAGGTAAAAAGCTTGGTGAAACATATTCCAAAATATAGCATGCACAATAAGGTGAAGTTGCTATTTACAAATTGACTGTTACAAAATGTGAGATAATGACATCATTTATAGTCTTGGTCAAGGGCATTAAAACTAGAAAATCACCGTCTGAAAGGTTAAGTTCTGTTCTGGACCATCAGCAGAGAATAGAGTAATGATCGCTTTCATTTAATGATGGCTAAATAAAATAAAGCGTAGATTACCCCTAGCTATTTAAGAAACTACAAAGAGTATAAGATGTATGTTATGAAGCAGAGAATCTTTACGAAAGTTGCCGCTGCGAACATAGCTGAATGCGAGATAAAAATTTTCATTGTAAGGCATGAAATACACTGTCAATTTCTCTGGAGTTGATTGATCGCCCAATTAATTGGATACAAACGCCTATGTACATTGATCCAATAAATTGAACCAGTTTAATGCAAGAGTCTTTCACTTTCCCATGGTAGCAGAAGAATGATTACATTAATTTGGCAGTCATAGTTGGCAGCATACAAAAAAAACGAAAAAGGAAGCATCGGAAAAAAGGGAAACATCGGTCAGGGTTAAGCCATGATGAGGCCAACGTAATGAGCTCGTCGTTAGCAACCTCTTGCATCTCAGTCTCTTAGGGGGGAGAAGTACCGTCAAATAGACTTATTTGCCTCCTTCACAAATTGGATCCAATTAAATTGACACTGTATTCATATTTATATTTATATTATTGCTAAGGTTGGCTTGGAAATCCCGATAATAATTGACGTAATGCTAACTTCAAATACCTGTGCCGCATGTAACAGAGCACGGATTCCAGGAACCCCACGAGGAGACTTGACAGTTGATTCGGGAACAGCTTCGACGCCTTGTTGAAATCGGAATGCTTCTTCTTCGGGTGCTTATGATGCGCCTTCGTGTGCTTACGATGCGTCTTCGTGATCCCTCTACGAACTGTCCTGTAAATGCAGCGGAAAGCAGAATGCAGTACATGAAAAGCGGCGCCATGTTTATGTCCATCCTCCACCGCGAGATGGACTTTGATAACAAACGGTGTGATTGATTCGCATATCGAATAAAAACTATCCTGATACCTGCTAGTCTTGACGTTTTGTGGTAGCACCCTGTCGAGACAAATGTACCTGCAGTTATTGATCCAATGTGTGTAATAGATCGCATTGTGATCAAGCATTATGCAAGGATTAAAGAGGTTAAATTGAATTTGTTGTAAAGAAAACGGACATCTTTCCACTGGACGCTCAGTCGGGGGTATCCTTTCACCAAAATCTATTTTGCGTATTTCATAACGAATTTGAGGCTAGGAGCGGAACCAGTGGCGCCGTGGCCGGGGGGGCCAGGGGGGCCTAGGGGGGGGCATGGCTCCCCCCTGAAAAATTTTGTCGGATGATTTCGATGCTTGTCGGAAATTTTGAAATTTATATTTGTTAAATTTAAAACCGGTTTTCCACAAATAATCAGTGCTTTAGGGTTTTCATCTCTTGTTATAAGTGTAAAACTAGAAGTAACAGTTTGCAACATCGAAGCCAGTGTTTTCGTGGCCGGGGGATGACCCCCCCCCCCCGTTAAAATGTTGTTGGAAAATTTTGTCATTTTCTTCCTTTGTCGGAAGAACTACAAATGAATTGATCTAATTTTGTTTCATCGTTCGTGTTCAATTTTCTGTCATAAGTCATAAAAAATCAACTACGGAAACATTACCGCATGCTTCCAAATCTAGAAGGCCGAGAAGTGACGTCTTTGAAATGGTGCAAGAAAAGAGGGGCACCAAAAGAATCCATCGCCCACAAAGGGTTTCAGTTAATAGATGGTGGTCGCACCAAAAAGCACTCGATAAAAATTTTTTTGCAAGCTCAGAGGACTTTTTTAACTGCTTCTAATATACGTTGCAGTAGTGCCAGTATTCAAACGAAAGCTGCTAAACGGTCACTGACGTTTACATCTTTTTTCTTGAAAACAAGTTTTCATCTTTTGAAACCATATTGACCGCATGTGTTTTCCGGAAGATTTTCGCCATCACCGACCCTGCTTCAAGTATTCTTCAGTCAGAGAAAATCGCTCTGTTAATTGCGGTAAGCTTTGTTGAAACGTTAGAGGGGCAGTTACGTCAGCTGCGAAATGATTTTACGAAAGTTTTGGCTGAAACAAAGGAGTACTGCAGTAGGCACAGCCTAGTGCAGCAAGATTTTCCAGCAAAACGTGTCAGGAGAAGGAAGAAGGCAAGCAACCATATCTCCAATGATGAAATTGAACAGAATCCAACCGCCAAATACAGACGGGAAGCATTCCTATATTCATATGATAAAGCCTTGTCATCAATAAAGACACCATTTTTTAGACAAAAAGCCATACTTTGAAAATTTGCCATACTCTGCAAGATTATCACTATTAATGGCTTACCAGAGGATGCATTCCATAATGCGGCCAACATTCCATTTAAGAGAATAATATATGTCTCTTATTAGAATTTACGAGAAGATCAAAGGAGAGAGACCATCTAAATGAAAAGAAAGGACAGGGACCTTGCGAGGGAGAACTTCATCACAGGATAAAGATTTATGAAAGAAAATGAGATCCCGAATGCTTATCCCGATTTGCACTTTTTATATAGGATTCTGCCACTCTTCCTATAAGCACAACTAAATGTGAAAAGACGTTCTCAAAATTGAAACTTGTTGTAAACTGTTTACGGCCAACCATGGAACAGGATCGTTTGAGTTCCCTTATTCTGTCAAACATTGAGCAAAGTATGTCGAAATCATTAAATTTTGATGAGATGATTGATGTTTTTGCCAATACGATGCTCAGAAAGTTGTCAGTGCTCTGAATTCAAATGTTACAATACTTTCGTGAAACTTATGGACTGTATTTGACTCTCCTTAGGGTTTTGCTTTGGTAATAAACTGTAGAGATGGACTTCAATAACCATGCAAACGTGTTAATGACATAAACCGATTAGATTTAATGCTCCTTGTGCGGATATTAACGACACCCAAGAGTAGTGTTGCTAAAAACAAAATTGTACAAAACATGGTTGCTTCAGTAACCGCACAGCAACGCTAAAAGATACGCCTCACGGAATAACGCGCTACAACGCGGGTTTTCCCGACAAATACTTAAATTCTCTATCGTGTCGACAATCCTCAGTTTTGTAATTAAGTATTCTGGTTGCCCCATTTTGTCCTGCCTTCAGTACATCTCAAAATTCTTGATTGACTGTTATGATACCTTGAGAAACATGACATTAAAAGGAGGTTCACTGTTGTTGGTTTTCTCGGAAAAAATGCCTCGTTGTCGGAAAATTCGAACCTGTTCCCCCCCCCCCCCTAAATCTGTGATCCCACGGCACCACTGAGCGGAACCAGCAACTATAGTGACAGGATGGAGTTGCCGTAAATTTGTAGGACCACACCTTTGCCTCTACAGGGAACGCCGGTCTTCTCGACAGTGTCTACATGATACTAATTTCCATAAGCAATTTTCGAATAAATTTCTTATAAAATTTTCTTCTTTCACGGAACAGAAATTCGATAACATTGTTCTGGTGCATCTTTCAAGGCATTTCATGTAACTCTAGCATTTGCATGTTGCCCTTATAGCACTAATGGGTTCAAAATGCATCACTCTAGTTAAATATAGCTATCAAGTTAAGGTGATAATCAGAACTTATCACTCATGTTAATTATATTCATTTGCAAAGGGAAAGCTTTCGTTTCAGTTCTTTCGCAAACCAAAAACAGATCATTTGACAAGTTCCATTTTACTACTTTATTGTATCGACTTAACAAACCAAAAATCGAAACAGAAGTAAACTTCTGTGCGCTTGTTTTTTGCACTTATGCCTCAGGCACTTAGAACTAAAGGCACACCCATCCCGGGAAATATTGGGAAAATTAACATTTTGGCAGTGCTACTCCCCCGCCATTGCTCCATTTCAGAATTTTTTTTACAAAAAAGGAACGCATTCAACGAATTTAAGATTTCATTCTAAATAGATTAGGTGTTTTGTCTTCCGATTTCCTTGACATGCTCTAAAATTTTGACAGCAAATAGCATCTATTTCCACATTTATGGAGCCAGGACCTACAATTAGAATCTAAAGTGAATACACATCATTTTCCTTGATCTTATAAATACTATTTCGTGTTTTTAAATTACATTTATAACTAACTTTGCAGGAATCTAGGGCCAGCATTCTATACAAGTTCAATAGTTACGCTATTATTTGGAAAACAATATTATTTATAACCTTTATCTTTTATATTGCTTCTACCAGAGTTATTTGATATTGCTACTCTCACTGTGTCTGCCAACTCTTCTCAAGGTAATTCGCTCTGGCTTTTCACATCATCTGAAAACTAAAAAAAATAGCTTATTAGACACATATGAAAAAGGTTGTAGATAATTGAAAGGAAAACAATCACTACTCGTATGAAACCCAAACCCAAATGGATTTCATCAACTCACAAGATAACGCGTCACGATTTAGGGGCTGTGACTAAACAAATGAGCGGAGCATTGATCGGGACGCACCTCATACCATAGATTCTACCATCACAACCCTTATCACACCGTTACCCCATTGGTTGCGATCTACTCACATCAGATAAGCGTGCCACAATTAAGGGGTTTGTGACTCCCTGAGTAAGTGGAGCCATGAACGGCAAAACGTATGATACTCTTTGCATGTTTTTTTTATGGTCAAAGTGTGTGCTGCTAAATCTCTGAGCCTCTCCAACCATCATCAGGCTTGCAATTTGTGTTTTGTCGTTAGCATTTTGAATCTACAAAGAATACATAATATTAGCATATTTACATCGTTACAATTTGCATACTTGCATCTCAGTTTTCAAACGGTTGGGAAGATGAAAGAATGGCTAAGTATCCTGAGAGGGGCTTTCATCCTCCATCTTTTTTTTGAACTTTATCGAATGCTAGACTTAAAAGGGGGAATCCCCCTTTAATCCCCTCCATTTCTGATTATGAAACCCAATTTATAAAAAACTTACTGGTAAAGATCCCATATCTATGTGAAGTTTTATTATTCTAAATGTTAGGAGTCTGGTAGACAGTTATTCTGTTGAATTTTAAATGTGAAATAGCCTTTTCCCACACTTTCCCCCCTTGTTAAGATGTTTTATAAAAATACTTTCACAAATTAATATATTTTATGTTCTTTTTTTCGTAGCAGACCTTCTCGTAGCCCTGTGATAATTGTTAAGTTAAGAAACCTCTTCATAATTTCTGCTTGTTTGTTTATAGAAGGTGTTTGATTCTACGGGTCGAGCCTTGAAATTTACAGCCTGTTATTTCGAATGTTACCCAGGGCTGGCGGGCGAATGAAGCCTCTCTTCACTTTAACCTTTTCAGTTTGAAGTTATCCATGTCACAGGGAGGTAATAAGCTAGAAAAGTCTAAATTTACTTGAACAATTTAATAGAAAAGCAAATAGAAAAGCAAGGTAAAATAGACAGGCCTTGGCCCCCCACCTGCAACCTTTTTGCAAATTATGCTCTTAAAAAGGAGCTAATTGTCATTTACAGTGGTAATTTTTTGGCATCGAAGCTTGCCCTCCCCCCCCCCCCCCCTCTTTTTGGTCTTATCGGAGGCCCTGACAAAAACAGAATTATGAAATATAGTCTTGCTATTAGAAATGAAGTAGATGATAAGGATCAGCGATTAATAAGCAACAAACCGCTGAATTCAAGTAAATCAATGGGATTTTTTGTGCTCTGAATAGAATTCACTAGTCGCTGCATCAAGTGTGAAGCTGCGTTCAGAAAATTCGAAAAAACCTGGTTGACAAGAAAAAGATCTCACTTGATAGGAAGATGAGTCTATATGAAGCTCAAGTAGTTTCAGTCGTGCTTTACAACTCAACAGCTGTTTCGCAACAAAAACCTCATGCTTAACCTAATGATGTGAAAGATACAGCCAGATGCAGAGAGCGCTGGAAGAATGCTTGGCCATATTTTGAGGACCGATGAGAACACAGCAGCTCAGTTAGAACTGACATTTGCTGTTTAGGCAGATCAGCATTGAACTGGACGAAAAGGAAGACCAAAAAGTAACTTGTTCACGCTAATAAAGAATGATTTTAATCAGCGTAACCTAAAAATAATTAGCATTGCAGTGCTTGATAATGCAAGAGATATAGCCAGATGCAGAGAGCGCTGGAAGAACCTATTCTAACTACAGTTTACATTTTTAAGGTATCTGAAAAAAGATCAGTTCAAATTTATGATCCTGTATAATAACAATATATTTGTTATCCATTTTCATGTATTAGTTATTTTATTTACTTTAATTTATTACATACTTATTTTTGCACCATCCCATGAAAACCAGTGTTCTCGACTGATAAGGTCTCCACGTTTGAAGAATTTGAAAATGAAGACAAAAATATAACAATGCATGTTGTGATAAACTGGTGAATAGTATATCAATGATTGCATGTGGCTAAATCATAACGTTTAAGATCAATGTATGTGAAAAATTTTCAGTGATTCTATTCTTAACAGATAACATAAATACGGAAACAAAAGTAAAATAAAAATAAAAGTTTGGTTCATTAGAGTTATGCTACGTCAATTTAGAAGACCTTATTAATTGGTCCTTACTGAGACCCTGCGAAATATATTCACCGCAAAAAGGGTTGAATATAGCTATTCCTCAGCTCATCTACTTCATATCTAATAGCAAGACTATATTTCACTAATTCTGTTTTTTTCAGGGCCTCCGACTAGACCAAAAAAGTTGGGGGGGGGGGAGGATAGACATGGAAACTACAAAGCGAACCTAAGGTCCTATGGCCCCCTAAATCAGGATTTTTTTCATTGCTATCAGGTATCTTAAATGTTCTGTTTTAAAGCTTCAACATAGAAAATTACAACAGTGAAAAAAGAGGAACCTCAGTGTAAAATCAGGGTTTAGCAGCGCATCTTAAGCCATGACTCAATGGTAAAAGGCCGTGATTCAAAAGGGTACCTGCTGCCTTCAGCGCCAGGGGCTCATGTCTGTTCTATTCACCGCTAAGGCCCGTCCTGTATCTCGGCGGTCCTGCCTAACAATCTTAGTTTTCGATTGTACTGTAAAGTCACAGCCAACCATTCCTGTTCCTACCAAGAAAATCGTCCACCTTATTTGTGTTGCGGCCTAAATGCCTTTACACTGCCTAAAACACACCATTACAAACCTTTCTACCTTAAAAGAGGAGCAGAGAGCCATTCTATTCTCTTGTTGCACAATATAAGTTTGTGGTTCAGGCTAGACGCCAATTGGCTAGTATTTCCTTTGGCGTTACTGAATTAATCTGCCTAAAGTAAACATTATTGGTACTAAAGATCCCATGATCCAATCAAAACATTTCCGTTGAAATTATTGTTATCCTTGACTAGATTCATTGATATCCAAAAAACTTATACTATCACATACTCGACGATTTCAACAATTTTTCATAAATGTCATACAAAATCATGAAATTGGGTGTTGATTGTTTGATGGCAAAAGTAATGAAGTGAGATATACGCCTATAGTTTGTAAATGTTTTCTACTGGTATTCACCATGTACAGTTATTATTGGAAGGCCGGTCAAACTCAAGAAGATGTTTTACTTCTTCCAAAGTACTGCACTGGAGCATTTTCCTTTATTTCAAACTGTGTTTAGAGGTACTCAATGTTATTCTTTTGCTACTGTTTCTTGTGGTGGTGGCTGTGACTGTCAAATGTAAACGGAACATTTGATTTTGTCAACTGCAATCAATCATTTGCTGTCATCTAAGGTATCACTTCATTAAAGATGTTTGAGTGCTGCCACAGGATTCAACAAGGGAGCTTCGCATTAACTTTTAACTTTTTTGATTATTATTCAACGTTATGTTAGGCTACTGTTCACGTTTTTGTGGGTGCAATTGTCAAATCCAATAAAGCAATCGAGTTTGACCAGTGCTATCATGCGTATGCTGTACTCATAAGTATTGCAAATACTGCTGCAGATATTGTAACTGCAATCAAAAAGTAAAAAGCATGTTAAGACATATCTCAAATCGGCGTGCGTGAATCAACGAATTTTTTTAGTAACAAATTGACTGTTAGAAACAGATAGATTGGTTGATTAGCGAGTCGCCATAAAGATGGTTTTTAACATGGCAGCCTTCACATAAATCCACTAAAACTATCAAAAGCATACTCACATATCTCAACTGTCAATCGAAGTAAGGGCCTCTTTGAACACAATAAATGGATGTACCGTTGCCACTCCCCCAGCCCCGTCCTTAGTCCTATTTGGTTTCATTTGAATTAATAGACTTTTGAATAAGACAATAGATTGGCCCTTAGTATTATGGCACTATAAAATTGCGTATATTATTATCAATAGTTTGAATCAAAGAGGTTTGTTTCTATTGTTTGTGCAGATGGCATTTTGCGTTGTTGAAAGGTTTGAAACGTACAAATTATCGGCCCTTTAGTTCCAAAGGTCATAGGGTTATGGGGCATACGGTCATAGGGTCTATTTTTCCACTATGAACTTAAATCTCATATAGCATAGATAACCTGGCTGTAAGCCGAAACGTATCCCTCTGTTTGATCTCGTAATGTTAGTACAACCGCAGTAAGGGTATTCCCCTATTGACACCAATCCGCTGGTGCAGCTCATATTGCAGCAGGTACCGTAGCAAGATGAAGTATCGTTCAATCGTGGGTATTTGGCACCGCAGTCATAAGTCGTGTTTCTCGATTTTGTCCCTGCAATGATGAAAACAACAAAGGTTTAAGATTGAAAGACAATAATCGGATGAATGGGGGAATTGTTTTAGAAAAACGTCCGTAATTTAATGTTAAAGTTTGTTTCAGAATTGATAAAGATCTACGCATTCCTATTTAATTTATAGTGCAGTTGAAAAAACTAAGATACTTCGGTTGATCAATGAAGGCTGATTATGATAAACGAAAGAATTCTCCTTGGAGCAAATGAATTTAATGGGTGCTCATAACTAATTTCTTTTCATGCTCAGATGTATTTAGAATACGTCAAGGGGATTGAAGACCGCTTTTGGAGCATAAACTCTGGAGGCTAAGAAAAAATATTATCGGGATTCATGGCCGAATATTGCTGATAAGCCACCAAGCTATACTATGTACCAAGCCATGATTTTCCCTTTTCTTACTTTTGGGTCACTGTCACTCTATGGTTCAACTCCACCCCATATCAGGGCTAAATCGAAAAAGTTGAGGATAGAGCCTAATTGATAATTGGCAACAGCGGAACAATATCAAAAGCTGAATCCGCCAAAAGAAAGGAAACATGTACCTTCGTACACAAGTGCCTAAATAATGACGAATATTTGATGAATAATCAGTGAACCCCCTTATAAAGTCTTGATTCTCAAGGTATCTTAACAGTCAATGAATAATCTTGTGATGTATTGAAAGAAGGAGAAAATTAGGAAGCCAGAATACTTAATCACAAATCTAAATTGTGGACTTGATAGAGAATTTAAGTCTTGTAACATTTGAATTCAGAGTACTAACTTCTTTCTCAGCAATGGTGTTTTTGCAAAAACATCATATATCTCATCAAAGTTTAATGATTTCGACATACTGTGCTTAACGCTTAACACAATAATGGAATTTAAATGATCCAGTCCCATGGTTGACCGGAAACAATTCATAACAATTTTCAATTTTGAGAGTATCTCTTCACTTGGTTGAGCCTATAGGAAGAGTGACAAGAATCCTATATAAAGCGTTCAAGATTTTTTTCAAATCTTAATGCTGTGATGAAGTTCTCCCTCGCAAGGTCCTTATCTTTTCTTTCCATTTCTGTTAAAGGGGTCTCCACTTTCATCTTCACCTCAAAAACATATTCTTCTCTTTGGCCACATTATGGAATGCATCATCTGGTAGGCCATCAATTGTGATAATCTAGCAGAATTGTTCTTGATCGAGCAGCACAAATTCACAAAGTATGGCTGTATGACTAGAGAATCGTGTCTTTGTTGATGATAAGGCTTTATCAATTGACTAGATGCACGTTTTCCGCCAGTATTTGGCGGTTGGATTCTCTTCACTTTTGTAATTGGAGAACTCGTCACTCGCCGTCTTCCTTCTCTTGGCACGTTTTGCTGGAAAGTCTTGCTGCACTATTTGTGCCTGCTACTGACTCCTTTGTTTCAGCCAATACTTTCGTATAATCACTTCGCATTCGAGGTAACCGCCCCTCTGCCGTCTCGACTAATCTTAGCGCAATCAACAGATCGATTTGCTCTGACTGAAGAATATATGAAGCAGGGTTGGTGATGGCGAAAATCTTCCAGAAAACATGTGCTGTCATTATGAGTTCAAAAGATGTAAACTTGTTTTCAAGATTACAGCGTCAGTGACCGTCTCTCCGCTCTCGTTTGACTGCTGGCACTGTTGTAACATATATAACAAGCGGTGAAACAAGTCCTCTGAGCTTGCAAAACACATATTCTCAAGTGCCTTTTGGTGCGACCACCATCTAGTGGTTGAATTTCTTTGCGGGCGATGGACTCTTTGGATGCCCCTCTCTTCTTGCACTCTTTCGTATTTGGCTGAAAATTGAAAACGAACGATAAAAAAATTGAATCAATTAATTTATGGTTTTTCCGACAAAAGGAAGAAAATGACGAAATTATCCGATGGGCCTTCCCACGGCCACGACACCGCTAATTTGATGTTGTAAACTGTTACTTGTAGTTTTACACTTATAACAAGAGATGAACTTGCTACAGCACTGAATATTTGTAGAAAGAACATTTTTTTTGAATTTTACAAATATAAACTTAAAAATTTCCGACAAGCATGGAACTTATCCGACAAATTTTTATCGACCAAGGTGCCACTGCACTACAACACTGTTGCTTTTCATTCATATTTCAACTCTGTTTTTCCTTTCGGTCATAAAAATTAAATCAAATTATCCTCAAAAGTTTTAGCGCTTCGTTTTGGTTTTAATTTTTACAGTGTTAAATACAATTTGAACCGAATAACGGTCACAAAATTGGTTGGCTTCCAGGGAATTGACTCCCAGGAACCCAACAGGGGGCTTAAGGCGATCCTGAACCCCCCAGCTGAAAAGGGCTCCTTTGCTACGCTCAGTCAATTTTGCATCACTTAAGCAAAGTCCTGAATCCGCCCCTGGTTAATCCGTTCCCGTAGAGGGGAAATTTCTCTTCAAGATTTTAGTTCTCTCTTTATAACCCCCAATTATCATTAGTTTGAGTACTGATATTTTGTTAAGCGCTAGTTCAGACTACAGCGTCGAACCCAATACATTTGAAATATGGAAAAATCTGAAAATCGAAATTTTGGTCATATGAACCAGGACAGTAACCTTAATGCAATTTAATGCAATTTAAGGGCTCTACTTCGCTCATACGTGACCTACTTCTAGCCTAAACACTTTAACCTGTAAGAATGATGCCACTCGCTGCGAAGGAGAGTTGGAGTCTCCCGTGTGTCTTACGCAATCAATATCGGGTGGGAGCGAGTTGCCACCTGGTTGGGAGCTCGAAATGAATGTTTCACCGGGTTATATTTCGCAATATTTGAGTCATGTCGCAGAACAAGGAAAGGCACACAAGCCATGCTGCGAAACAATAGATTTGTGAAGGCAGGTCATTATTCTCTTTGACGCTGCTTTGAAAAAAAGTTCTAATTTCTTGTCTTGCGCATTCGAAATATGCCGATTGGAAGAAATATTGACTATCGATAACAATAATGTCAAATACATCTCTATGTTTCCAATGCTAAGCTCTATGTCTCCAGTGCTAAATTTGGCCTTTGAAAATCTGACCGGGTTTTTAACACCTGTCAACCCTGCCTGGATCTGCCACTGGGAACACATACAAAACAAATCGGTGATTTCTACATCACTCACTTTAGTTTGGAATTCTTGTCTCGCTGTTCCAGGCATTGATTCTAATTCTTTGACATTCCAACATGAACATAATGCATTACTTCTGCAACTGTGAATAGTTGAAAATATAAGAATTACCCTATATCTGCAGCGTAATTAATGAAGTTATATCAAGTTATTTACCTATAGTCATGTCATATTCATATTCATACATGATATTCCTTCAGTTACAGAAATACTGAAAATGAATAAAGTTAGTTAAATATAAAAAAAAGGATAGAAGAACTTTAAATCGTCTATCAGGAGGTCATGTTAGGGATCTCTTATTTCTGTATAGATTTTACTTTACTGGCCAAAGAAATCGGATTTCATTTTGCGCTTAAAAAGGTCAGTAGATTCCACATTTCTTATGTCACTTGGGGTATCATTCCAGACCTTTTCACCGACGTAGGAAAAAATTTTTCCTTGAGAATTCCAGCCGCAGATTAAGTATTTGGAGATCGTTTATTTTCCGAGTTTCGTATTTTGAGATAGGAGTTCTCCTCATGAACTCCCCCTTGAGAATTTCTGGGCACACTTCCTTAAAAATTTTGTACAACATTGTGGCTCGGTCATATATCATAACCTTTTCGACACTTAATCGTGCGGTTGGTATATTTTCATTTATAGGGGCTGATTCAATAAGGGAAAATGCCCTGTTCTGTATTTTCTGTAATGCGCAGAGTTTCTTTTCAGGCAAATGACCCCATATCAGGTTCCACATCTCAGGTGGCTTTCTAATAGTGCCTGGTATACAAGACACAATTGTGATTGTGGTAGTATTTTATCTGAGTTTTCTGATAGAATTGAGCCCTCCCTTCACTTTCCCTTTTACTGTTTTATATTGTTGGTTCCAGGATAGAATCTCCCCTATATTAAGACCCAAATATTTTGTCTTTCTTACCCTCTTAATTTCATCCTTATTAATTTTGATGTTACCAATTTCAGAGATTTTGCCTAGTTGTTTATCATTATCAAGGAACATGTATTCGCATTTAGCTACGTTGTGACTTTATGTTGTCTTAGCCAGTCTATGATTCTCTCTGACTCCATTCTTAGGTCTTCTGGAAGTTGCAGAGGATTTTCACTGCTAGAGGAAATACTTGTGTCATCGGCATAGATATTAGGGTTGAATGTCATTTGAGACTTTTCAAAATCATTCGTATACCAAACGTGACCATTGTGGTATGCCGCAAGTAACCGCCTGTTTCTTTGGGTTTTTTCCCCGAGGTGGCAATATTGTTTACAGCCAGTAAGATATGATTTAAAACATGAAAGTTCATTTTGAATTATACCATATTTCCCTAGTAAACAGTATTTCATGGTTAATAGTATCAAAGGCTTTACTGAGGGCCAGGAACAGTCTGATTTTAATCTTTCTTTTATCTATGTTATTTTACTAGGTATCAGTTACATTCATAAAGGAAGTAATTGTTGAATGTAGCTTGCGATAAGCAAATTTATTTTTGAACAAAAGGTTGTTTGTGGTTAGGAATTCGAAAATTTGATCGTTGACCACTTTTTCAAATAACCTTGAGACACCCGAGAGAACCGATATAGGTCTATAGTTATTCATTTCAGATTGTTTCCCCGATTTGAATATTGGTGTTACTCTTGCTAATTTCCATTTTGCATGGAAGATCCCCCGCCAAAGCGACTCATTAAATATGATTTGAAGAGGTACACAAATCAGTTCTGCTGCATCTTTTAGTACTTTTGCAGGGATTTCGTCCGGTCCTGATGACTTTGACTCTTTAAGCCCTTTTAGTGCGGTTAGTACTTACTCCTTTGTGACGGAATTAAACTTTAACTTAGCAGAATTTTCTATGTCTGTTAGATATTGAGTAGGATCATCATTGGACTTAACTTCAATTTTGCTAGCTAAGGAGTGGTTCACATTAGCATTAGGGAAATGTATCCATGTTTCTCTTGATAGCTTCATGGTAATTGCTAAACTTAATCCTCTCACCTTAATAGCAATACATTTACTTTGTCTTTATCATCCAATGCTTTTTTCATCTGCATCATATCGTCTCTCATTGTCACCATCGCGTCGTTGTCACACTCGGCAGGTTTCCGTTTCAATTCCTACGACATCTTGAATTGAAGCCAGTCGGATTATAAAAAAATTTACTTTAAATTATTCCTAAACCTTCACCAAAAATTCAACTATAAATTAGTTTCCCAACAGACCGCTGAAGAACACTTTTACAGTAACTACACTCTTCACTAATTGATAATTTTCATTGCGTTGCCCTCTTTTATTGCTAGATTCATAGTGACGTCATTTTCTATAGTTTCACTGTGACGTCTAATTTACTTAAAGAATAATGTTTGTGATTGCTAAGCTTTTGTAAAGTACGGTAAAGAATAACTACCGATAAAAAGTGATGGTGAATAGGTTTATTTATCTTTAGATGGATTCAATATTGGTTTTTGGCAAGGACTCGGTGACGAGAATGTTTTGATTTCTCCTATAGTAAGATTGTTTAGTGAAATAATAATAAGAATGATAACCAAGAAATAAAAGGAGTTATCGCAGGAGTATCCAACGAGGGCAGAGCCAGACCCCCGGCATAAATACCACTATGAAAGCACCCACTGGAACAAGAATACTTCGAATTGTCTGAATTATCATTTTAGAGAAACTATCCTGATGTGGTGTGTTATTGTCAATAGAGGAAAAGCTATATTGAGATAGTAAATGATGGGGTGCGACCTCAATCGTGAGTGCACTATGTTTTATGTATAATAGGGTTGATATGATTAGATGCAGCATATGACCGGTCATAGGACAGACATGTGATATGAAAAAAGAGAAAAACGATTCATTAGCTGTCCACCTGCGATCAGCGTTTCAGGGGTTTAAGAACAGGACGCTATAGATCACAGGACCCCCGACACCCACCAGGGGTGCCATCGTAATGGATCGAAGATGAAAAGGCAGAGAAAGCGGAATGGATAGCTAACTTGAAGATGTCATAGCTAATTTAAGGTACAGCATTAGGAAAATTTAGAGTGGACTAAAATGTCATCAACTTGTTATTGCGCTTGAATACAGTCATGGGTGTGGCCGCTGTGAAGGAACGAAGTGAGTCATCGTCTTGTATAAAATGCCAGTGTCCATGTAATATCGTGCAAACGGTCATTAAATTTTTGTTAAAATGGGGGGACGCGTCCCCCCCCCAACCCCCCCCCCCCTTGGCGACAACTGGGGGGACGCGTCCCCCCCCCAACCCCCCCCCTTGGCGCCGCCACTAACAGGACCGTCCAAAAATAGAAGATACAAGGTTCGGGTCATAGCCCCTAGCAACCAGGGTTTCTAGTAGGTAGTTAAGATTAGACCTAAGGTCTTTGTCATCAGATATAATTCTTTTGTACCTAAGAGCCTGGCTATAGATAATTTACCTTTACAGTTAAGGGGATGATAGGAGAGTGCATGTAATAAGGAATAAATATCGGTGGGTTTCTTATAAAGAGAAGTTGATATGGTGTTGTTTGGAACGATCATCGTCATTGTATTCTTTTATCAGAAAACGACATCTAAAATGACATAAATATCATCAATGTAACGTTTCCAAAGTAGGGGGCTTCACTCCTCAGGTAAGAGGAAAGAATACGTTCATCTAGATCTGCATGGAGATGTTGGTATAATTAGGGGCGAACAGGGAACCATTGCGGTGCCGTGTATTTGTAAATAGAAAGTGCTATTGAAGAAAAAATAATTTTTTTGAAGTATAAAGGACAACATTTGTCTTATATGCCAAAGGGGTATAGGGGGGGGGGGGATTATAGAAATTGTTTATAGCTCTCAGGCAACAGAGAATTCCCTCCTCATTCGGTATATTAGCGTAGAGTGACTTTACATCAAAAGTCACAAAAGGGGTTCAGGCGGAACTGCACCAGCCTTTTCCCTGAGTATGCGGAGAAAGTGAGTAGTATCGTGATAGAGGAGGGAATCGTTTGCACTATAGGTTTTAGATGATAGTCAAGGAACGTAAAACAAAGGTGACCTAGTGTTGTACAATTACACTTGATAAGATAATGTATAGTTTATAAGGATAATGGAGTGAACCTAATTTCGGGTCACGAATGGAAGCAAGATTTTTGTGCTAGTAACGAAACTAGTGTGGTGACGGGTATACGTATAGCTATATTCGGTGTATTGCTATATAAAGGTTACTCTAAGTAAAAACAAGTATATTATAGTTAGAGGGCTAAGGTGCTGAGTTATTGAGGGTAAAATTGCTTTTCGAAAACAACGTGAGAGTTGGTTTGAGTATATGTAAAAGTGGTAAATCGTCGGAAAATATCGATCGGTAATGAAGGAAGGAATAAAGGCTATCAATAATAATGACAAGAAACTTACGTTAAACAAATAAGAAACAAAACGAAAAGCTATTAGAGTATTTGAATTGAACCACGATTGAAAATAATGAAGAGATTGAAGCTTGGTCTTGAATTGTTATCGAGTGACAGGAAAGTGCGGAAGTATGTTTCTTATAAGTGATGGAAATTCCATAACCAATATAGAAATACTGTGATGGAAGGGTGGTGGAAAGAAATCTGATCCACCTTTTGCAGGGCACTGCATCGCAATGTGCTTGCCATCAATAGCACCCAAGGCATGGGGAAAATTCCACTTCTCCTCAAAGACATCTGCCACCTTTTTCCAATCTTCTTCAGTTTTTGGGACTCGAAGAAAATCTCGATTTTTCAGTTCAGTCCACAAAACCCTGCACGTTTCGTTTATGGCACGATTCACTACTGCTGCACTTATTCTGTAACTCGTGGCAATGCTACATTGTGCATCACCAGTAGCTAGGTATTTCAAAGTTAAGGAGAGTCTTTCACTGGCCCCAATCGACTCCCGCATATTTGTTTCTTGCCTTTTTCAGAAAAGGTCCTACCCAGGAAAGCAACTTTTCGTAGGTACAAGGGTTCATTCGAAAATATTTAAAAAAGAACGAATGCTCAAAAAGTTTAAGATCTTTCACGAGCAAATGAAATTCCCCTTTCTCTTTACGTTCCTGGTAAATCCTTCTCATCCAAAATGACCTTTAACATTTATTTTGTCTTCTCTCGAGTCTTCGACGTAATATTTGAACGATTATTAACCGTTTCAGTAGAAAGCGAGTGTTGTGAGCCGCCATTTTGAAGTAAATGAAAGTAACTTTTGCGCTCGAAACTAAAATGCCGTGGAAATGGTTTCAATATTTCGCTCGAACAATTTCGAGCGGAATTTTGAAGTTCGAGCAAAAAATTCCGCCTCGTGGAAATCAGGCTTTAGACAGGACAGTGCCAATAGGAAGCAGGCGAGAAGAGAGAAAAATGTTTTTTGTTACAGCCGCACGGGCGGTTAGATAAACAGCGAAAGATACTCTTTTGCAGTTTTTTACTAGTCAAAGTTTAGAGATAAAATCTTGTCGATCAAAACGATGTAAAGATTGAGGGTTGTAGAAGAGGCTCGGTTGTATGACATGAAGGGTGTCACGAAGTGAAAATGCCATCATAAGAGAGAAAAGGCCAACCAATGCGGGTACAACTATACTACTAGGAGCGTCTCGCTTTCCTCCTTGGTCATAAATATTTAATGGTCTATACGTTTTAGCCAAGAGCAGTATACAGCATATTTGGAAGATAGGAAACAACCACACTATCGGAAAATTGTCAATGGCTTTTGAAGTTGAAAGAAGACAGGGATGCAATTACTAAGTATTGCTTCATCATGCTCCTGGCTAAACATGATATATTTTATTGATTCATGTTTGCTTCAATTACTAGAATAATGATATTGCGGTGCTTGAAAATCCATGAATTTTATTCTTCAGTAACAATTAGACTTGAATTAACAATTAAGGTGTTGAAACATGGACCTAATTTTTTATTCCAGAGAGAAATTCTGTGCAGCAGCACTTCTTTAACCCTTGAACCAAAGGCGAGTGTTGTACAAAACAAGGTCTCCCTTCATTTAAACAGCCCCTGTTATGACCCTTGGGTTGATGCTACAACGTATCAAATTCTGCAATGTAGCTGTTGTTGTAATAAGTGAACAATAAAGTGTTGTTAATGTTGTTAGACTAAGTTCCCCAGGAAAATCTTTTATCATTGCACGCTGTGTTATATGTTGATGAAAAGCAAACGGCTGCCACAATATGTAAAAAACAAGAATTCAGCATTTCTTATCTCTATCGTCTTCTCTATCACTCTTATCGTCTTTTATGAAAATTTGTGTTCTTCTTAGAAATACAAAAGTATATTTTGATTGCCTTGAATTTCTTTACTCATTTTTATGGTACGAAATTCTGTGAGGTCGAAAGTAATTTTTTATTTAAGTCTTAAGTTATGGAAGATCTTAACGAACAGGTCGTTCTTGACAAAAAGCTTTGCAAATATGCCTCTTTCAAAACTGCATATAATTTCGAACAATACTTAGCTGTGCTATCAAGCAAGAAAAAGATATCAAACTTTGCAAAACTACGTCACAGTGCCCTATTCCTAGGGCTGATAGAATTTGTTCCCATTGCAATTCTTTTGAATTAACTGCTACTGAAGCGTAAATACATTTTGATTGGTTTGTCCGCTATATCAGAATGCTAGATCCTATATGTTATCTACCATTTACTCAAAGTTCCCCAGAGTTTTTAGCCTTGATCTTCGTGAAAACTTCATCTGGTTGTTGAGTCAAGAATATAAGGATTGTTTGATAACAATAGCAAATCTATATCCTGTAGTGACTTCACTTAGGCCTGTTTACTTTCTGTATCATCATTCATTCATTCATTCCACTTTCTCCCATCTCGACACATACCACAGCCAGCCATTACGTCACTCACACTATCATATTGCCATTAATCCTTTCTCCGCATTATTTACCTTATCAATGCCACGCTATTCAATCCGCTCATCACCTATTCTCGCCCTTCCTATTTACGTTATTCAATTTCTATAGTCTAATCGACATTGTATATAAGCCTGTATTTTAGTTCATTTAATTTAGTCCAGAGATAATAGTCTAGAGTTAACAGATACCTCGTCTCTCTCTCGCACTCGCTCGGGCTCCGTGTTCTCTGCACGTAAAATAAGAAACTCGATGGCCTGGATAGTCCACAGAGGTTGACCAACTCAGCTTGGTGGGAACAACGACGCAAATTCAACCGTTCCTACAATCCCTAGCATTTGAATTACGGGAATCTTTTAGGAAGATCTCTTTCTGCATATCATCATATCTCTTTATCTGTATATTACAATTAGTTCTCAATGTTGTCTTCTTCATTGTTGATTTTTATGTAAATATTTGGTAACTAGCTATTAATGTAAGTTGTTATTGTCATGCTGACGATTGGCCATTTCGGTCTATATGCCCTTATTTAAAAAAAGTAATAAACAAATTGCTGCTGCCAATAAAAAGATGACATCAAGCAGGCTGAATTGGCAATTCACTTCGCCATTGTCTAAAATATGCGAATTGCTGCAATGTTATTATTTTGCTCTAAGACTTCTGACGGACCTTTGAACTCTCTGAATTCAAACTCTTGATTGGGAGCTCAACCGTTTCAAAGCCTTTTTGAAACATTCAAGCTTGACGGGCTTCGTAAAACTTAGTCTTCTTCTTTCCTGGATGTGGGAGTCATTACGCAAAGTGAATCAACAGAACAGTCAATTGAAGCTCAGCTTGACAAGACTGTAAGAGTTATGATTGGATTCTAATATCTATCTGTAAAAAATAGATTATGCTTTATATTTAGGAGCTTTTTCATGTAAGTAAAAGCGGGCAAAATGGGTGAACTTGGTACTTTATAAAATCCGTGAATGTTAACATGAGACGTAATGTTAGAAAACTGATGCTAAATGATGAAGTTACGGTCCACATTAGCTGGATAATTGAATAGCAAATAAAGCTTGCTTTTTCAAAGTAGTTTTTAAGGGTAGTAAAAGTATACGAAATATATGATATCAGTACATTTTGTCTTTCATCGATGGCTTTGCACTCAATCTGCTCAGAGATGGAGTTGCAAGCCTGGATATCTATGAAATAATGCCTTTAATTGCTCAAGAGTGCTAATGCTAAAACAAGAATTTTGGTTACTCTCTAATACTATGGATTGCCCAGCGTTCAAGGCAGACATTAAGAATGTAGCGAACAAAGTACCAGGCTACCTACCGGATTTTCGAGGAATACTTTGGACTATGTATGTAAATGACAGGTATAGGAAACAACGCAAATTGGGGTGACTGCAAAGGAAATAAGACCAAATTTCAATGATCTAGGTTTATATTATGTTGCCGATATTTCTCCGAGGCATACGGGACTTCATCAAAGTAACATCATTCAAAATATCTTTGAATTGTTTCATTGCTTGCGTAAATTTATTGCAATTTGACAATTATCTTATTCAGTTTAAATACTAATGCTATACAGTGCCTCCTTTGTGTCCTTCTTTCAGAAATGCACAATTTGCACTAGGTAGCAATATGAGATTATTATTACTTTGGGAGATATATTTCACAAGGTGCTATGCAGAAAATCAAATCTACTAAATATATACTTTCATAAGAAATCATCTGAAATGGCAACTTATCATTAGTTTTTTAGACATTGACTTTTGGCACCATAACTCTATCAATGCAATCGACTCAAAAATCTTATTTGCAACAGCGTTGCTAGAAAAAAAAGCTGAAGCGCATAAAAGCGGGATTCCAGGTAGGGGTCGACTCTCTCAATGATTTAATCCTACGCCGTTTAAATTCTTGCACATATGGGTAATATCATACAATAACGTGCTTTTATTCCATAAAGACTATTATAAGATTTAATCTTAAAATCATAACAATGAAGTTCTCTTGAACATGAAAGTCACATATTATCTTTTCAGCTATGATTAGATTGCAAGCAGTGACCCCCTCCCCCATTCTTGCACCGAATGTTTACAACAGACTTTGGCAAATCAGAATACAGTACATCCTCGATTATCCGAACAGATTGAATTAAAATATTTGCTTGGCCGTTCGGATATGCCAAATATTCGGATAATCGGGGACCAAAATTTAACTGTTAATCTTGCTATGAAGTTTATTATTATTTTCACCCAGAATTGCAACGGAGTGGTCAAACATAATGCAAGTTGAAAAGCCTTGTCAGCCAGAAACTGCAACTGCCGTTTGGGCAACGGAAAAATGGTAGTTAACTAAATACCAACGCTTTGGATTATTCTAAACAAAAATGAGAAAAGTGTCGTGTTAATTCGATGTTTCCATTTGACTTGTTATAGGGGAAAAATTTAAACAGACAACGGCTATGTTATTGGTAAATCGAAAATTGGCTTGCAAAAAAAAATGTTGCAAAACTTTCGGCGTTCGGATAATCGAGGCTCGGACAACTGAGGATGCACTGTACCGATCTTTTCAGTATCTGGCCAGCCTTGTCCACCCTGTGCCAACCTTGTGGTCGCCCCATCTCCTTGTAAGATGTGCTTTTGTGTCATTAACAAGGAGCACTTGACTCTATTCACATTTACCATGAAAGAAAACTTTCCCCACTTTAAGCTTGTGCTAATATAAATAAAATAATTGCAGGAGATAACTTTGAGAACAGTTTCTATTATTAGAACCTGATGTAAATGCTTAGATGAAGTGTGGACGTAGAAGAAGGGGGGGGGGGGGAGGAGGATTTTGATTATAAAATTTTATCTTCCATTACTCCGTACAATCTCTATCACGAAAAGGTTTCTAATGGGGTTTTCTTGTTTGTGACATACTAACATGGTCAGATCGTTATGTTTACGACAATGACAAATCTAAATTGAATGATACAGTTGAAAGCTTTAACTTTATCCTGTACTTATAAGATCTGTGTACTAAACCCATATCTTGCGGTAAGGGTCTTAGAATTTTGATAATTGTAACATAATGACATGTACTGAAACTCCTATCTTTAATTCAATAGAGAACAGTCGTATTATATTCTTTATCATATCTTACTTTACGGCTTGTGGCAGAAGGGGAGTAGGAAGTAAAAATAATTCAACAACATATATCCATGTTTCGCTAGGAATTCCGCTAATGATGCAATAGCGATGTTCTTATCAAAGCGAGGTAGCAGAAAGGATAAATTTAATATTTTATACTCGGTTAGAAAAACAAAATTTCCACCATCTAGCAATATTGAGACATTTTCGTCCAAGTTCTGTTCCTATGTTGGGCAGTGACGGAAATTTTGAATTTGTCGAGAATTCCTATGTTTTGGTGCAACTTAAAGCATTAATCTGACCACAAAAGGACTTTTTAGCCAGCCGAAAGCCTCCAAGTAACTAACATAATAATCGCAGGGGATAATTCAATCATTTGCTCCTAACCTATAAAAGCTCCGGTACGGTTGGTTCCTGCTTTCGCAATATAGCTAAAAACAAGAGAAAATTGCGTTGAATACTTTATAACTAAGTGTCACAAAAAAGCCATAGACTTTTTGTCAAATTTTGCACAATTGACGTAATTTGAGGTTAATAATTTAATGAATGTGGCTCAAGGTTGTCTATTAACCTCAGGTGTGGGTTCGCAAAAACCGTACAAAAACCTTAGGGTGCGCCATTACTCTATGGGAACCACTGCAGAAACATAAAAACTTCAAAATCTGAGGGGAACCCAGGTGAGCCGCCTAGGGCATTTAAGAAGTATCTTGGGTGCGCCACGGCCATGCTTTACATTCTGGCATTCAGCGTTTGCTTGCTTGCTCCATAACAGGACCGGGTAATTATCACGCCAGATCGCCTCGTGAAAGAGAGACTGTGTAGGATGCAGTTTTTGTCAAAGTGCCAATGTTCCATCTAATGATCATGTGCACTTTGGTAAGAAATATCCTGAATTTTCAATTTGATTCAACCCGGTTGCACAGTCAAGTATATTGTAAGCTTTGCGCAAAGGCACAGTTTCACGGAATTCAACAATTGACTTTGTAACATAACAAATATTTTCTTTTCAAATTTTGCAGAATTTTGGGCTTGCTGTAAAGGGTTTTCAGCTTTTAGTCTCATTTTATTGTATGCAATTTACTTGGCGTGCTACAAGTTTTCGTTCTGAGTTCTTCCTAGAGCTAGGGAGGCATATAAAGGCGCCTTTGTAAAGGAGTAGATCGAAGATAGGTTCCTGCTTTGTCAAGTAAAACGTGTTCTGTGTCTTCACAGAAGTCATCCTTATATGTAGGCCTTCCCCTAGGAAATACTTAAAACAAAGGTTTGTAGCAAAGTAAAGTGAGTAACACCTATGGGACAGTAGCTTACGCGAAGGCGCATTAGGGTCAGTGACCGCATATCAAAGATTCGATTATCATATTCGGGAATGGCTGCATCAATCTGGATGAAAAAACAGTTTTTCTTAATATCAATGTTGATAACAAAGTTAATTACAAACTTTCTCTAATGAAAACAATGGTTAAATATGAATATAAAATATCAGAAGTTATGAAAATGTTAAGTCACGATGGATGCCAATATCTTCAGAAATACTTGGGTTTGTGATGTTAGAAAATTGATGTACCTCACAACTATTTAAAACATCATTTGAAAGGTAATGATTGAGCCAGTAATTGAAGTCCTATTTTGCAGGAAGTTGACACCATTCCTTCTTCTGTTATAAAATCAACCTTTACTGTTAGAGCTTAAAATTTAAGCTGATTGGTTGCAGTTCATACAATTTGAAGTAGTTACCAGCATTGATGATTTTTTATGCCTTGAAAAATTTGTTTTTAGGTATAAGCCATTGCAGCCTTTATCATGGCAGTAAAGATTGCCTTTTTGCTGATAATAGTGGCATGTAGCATAAAGGTTGCTATTTCAGGTAAGTATGACACCTTTAGGTATTGTTAAATAGGATTCAGTGCAGGTGTGATGAACATAAGTTCGAGGTATTGCAATGATCCAATATCTAGCAATTGCTATTTACCTCCACAACTCTTTCCATCTTCACTACACTGCAGCAACAAATGTCTTCATGCATGCATTCCCACAAAGCTGCGTATTTTCTTTTATTGGTTAAAAAGTTCAAGTTTCATTTTACGCGCCGAGAATGCGTAAACGCTTAATCTCAACTTCTTTAGTTTGATCATTATGCGCAGTATATACAAAAAAGGAAGAAGTAACTATCGTTATAGCACAGCATGCAGCTTTATTAAAGCATACTTATTAAAGCCGGAGAATATTCAAAATTTTGGTCAAAATTTTATAGCCATGCGACAGTATGAGTTTGAATTTATATAATTGTCAATCCAACAACACAAAGTATAACATGGTTTTACACTAACGATATGCTAACAATAACAACAAAACTATCATCAATATCTTTATACTGGATTGATTAAGGAGGAGCTCTCTGAGTAGATATACTAATCGAGAGAGCCCCCCCCCCCCTCGCAAGGATTATGCGAAAATTAAACAACAACGACATAAAGAAGCCAGAAGAATCGATGACATAAGTTTTCAACAGATATCCTGTTGCCTACTGAAACACTCGCATGGGAGGAAACAGTTTCGAGTAGTGGACGTGCTTATCAAATTTCATGATTCCGGGAGAAAATGATTTTTGTTGACCGAGCAAATCATGTTTTGTTTTCCTGTAACGACAAATGTAGATCATCTTGCGCGCATAGGGCTGCAACACTTTTCATTAAATTTTAGAGACGAATGTAAATGATTCGTAATCTTTCTTCGGGAAATTTGTGTGCCGCCTAAATACTATGTACTTCTCATAAAAGCATTGTCTGATTGTCTGAAATTGGCAATTGTCTGAGAATCTAAGGAGATGAAAATGATGGTCAATGAGATTGGAAAAAATAGTTAAACATAACCTTGTTGAGCATGTATTTTTCTTATTCTAGATCCTTGTTCAACATACAGTTCAATATACGACTGGCGTCGAAGCACAGGCAATATAATTGACCCAAATAAACAAGTAGGTTCTTGCGATCTTTATCTCCCATGGAGTTGGTACCGCTTTACAGGTAAGGCCGGCGGTGAAATTCCGAATACATGTCCACCATTGTATGCTTGTGGTGAGTGTTAATTTACTTCAGTTCGCATTTTCATACGTTGTCGTAAAGAAAATATGGAGGTAGAAAAAAGCTCTATGACCTTCAATTCTGTAAAATGCTAATAAAAGAATCCAGGCAAGGTTCGAGCAAAGTTGTTGGAATGCCCCACACAAACATTTGTTGTATGACACGTCGACTAAGAGAGCGAAAGGTGGTGTGCTAGAAACTTTAAATATAAAATTAGGGATAAAAAGTACTGATGATTCTGCAAATTGGGGATTTAAGTTAAGTCATCTTCTGTTTATTCTACAACCATTGTCGATGAAAAAAATAAACCTCTTCTGTGTACACGAAAGAATGCTTTGTACATTTGTTGCTTCATGCTTTGTGAAATCCCTTGTTGAAAGGTCGACCTTGGCTCTCCATCTGTTTTGACAAACTCTTATTTGTCCAGCATTTATAAAAAAGTTAATAAGCAAGTATACACAATGTGCCATTGACCTGACTCCACTATTAATAGTATTATTCAAGCATTAAGCGTGATTTTACAATCTGCGTAGCAACTTGACTGGACAAGAAGTATTTTTGTCTCACGGACTGACATTCAACCATCTTGTTAGGCTGCGTTCACACTGCACAAGCTGTTACTCGCGCACGTAGTGGATTGTAAAAAACAGCAGAAGGAAGAGCCTGGAGTGTTCACATCGGGCGCTTGTAAACTGTTATTGACAGCAGGAAATGTCAAAGAAACCGCTGAAGGACATAGAGAATTTTAGCTAAATTACACAGCAAACCTGTAGTTGAATATAAATCGTTGAATTCATTTCGAAAACAGCCGAGAATTTTGTGTGCATCCAATACAAGACTAGTATTGATGAGCTCAATGGTCATTTCAAAATTAATGAGACACTGAATGACAAAGTGAAAAATCGGGGAATGAATTTAAATTTACATATTAGATATTCGTTTATGAATTACTTTAAGCCCTGAAGGAGAACTGGCTTGGCAAAGAAACGTCATTTCGTAAATGTTATGCGATAAATAAATTGCCGTATCATTGGAACATTCTGATTTTCATTCGATAAAAATAATAATTCAGGTTTATTACTGAATGCAAACCTTGCCAATCCAAAAAAGTTGCAGTTTCTGGCAAAACTTTGTTCAGATAATCGCTATTGCAGTGCTTTGGGTGTCTAGGATCCCAAATAGCTTGCCTACTCTCAACTTCACTGATAAATGGTACGAAATTCATCGTTTTATTTCGCGCTTGTAAGCTTGTAACTCTTCTGAAAATTACTTACAAGCTTACAAGCATTTACGCTCTCACGCCCTGCTGTGAAATTTTTGACCAGTGTGAACGCGCCAAGAGCTAACTACTGCGGATTCTTACATGCGCGTCCACGCGCTAGTAAAAGATTGTGCAGTGTAAACGCAGCCTTAGGCAGAAGAAATACAAAATCACAGTCTCCCGATTGCATCATCTTGGTTTTTTACACCATGTCAGTGATCAACTTTATTTTCAGTTTTAAACTAAAATTGAAAACAATCAAAAGAAATTTTACCACGGAAAACAGCGAGACAAGACTGATTTGGCTAAAAATCGTTGGTTAATATGAGTTAGTCGATTTCCTGCAAACCAAAACAAAAGAATTATCCACCGCTTTGGATTTTTTAGTTTCATCTCCTGTAACGAATAACAGAAAATGAATGGTTGAGTAACTAACTAAAAAATTCAAAGAAGAAAAATATGTCCCTGGGACAGGCTAGATTATATTTATAAAGAAAAATCTTGAATATATTGCACAAAATCTACCAGCAAGCAGCCCCGGAAGCGCTTGTAAACTATTTTAGTAGAAAATTGACGCGCTCAAGAGATAACTTGTCTTTTGAGCTACCATAGTGTTCCAAGGAAATTGGAAGAACCTCAGTGAGATAGAGAGATCCAATGTTTTGGAACACATTCCCCATCAAAGTAAGATATATTAAATGAATGAACTATTTCAAGAGCAAGTTGAAAGTAAGAAGAAATATTTAATTTCTGTGTCATACAACAAGGAAGCCTGTTTAATACTGAATAAACAGAAGGATTTCATTTCTCATTCAATTTTTCATTGTCTGTATCTCAGCAAAAGTGGTTTAATTTAGAAATTTAAGCGCTTTTTAAGTTGTCAGAAAATTCTTTTAAAACAATCTATTTATTCAAGTAGTCAGCAGATTCACGTAAGCTTAATAGCTGCGCTTCGACGTATAACAAATATATGTGTGTATGTGTGTAACCAATTAAAGAAAAGTAACAGCTCGGGCTATATTAAAGAAACCACACAAAAGGAAAACCTTTAAGCTTTGTTGACTTTTCCAAACCAATGACCGATTGCTAAAGGTGAAAACAATCATTAAACTCTGTCTAGTAGAAAAGTAGAGATAGGTATCAATGTAAAACATACTGAAGCTACTCTAAGCATTAGCAAGTACAATAGTAAATAAGGGCTGAAACCCATGGCAATATTTACATGGAACATAGAGAACATTGCTTGTTCGTGATGTTGTTTTGCTTGAAATTTCACTATTTGGTCATTCATTCTCACAAAGATCGGATATAAAACGCAAATGGAGCAGGATGAATGACCAGGTGTGGAGTGAGTTGCATGTAAAGCAAAGAGCAATTTTATTGTTCATTTGCGTTTTATTCAGATTTCCAGTACGTCTGGCAAAAAGTCCATTCAATTTCCTCGATTGCACGTCTTTTTCCGTGTGCATGCAATAATCACTGCGTAACGCTTAGAAAATACCAATAAGCCTGTGAACTGAGATACGTGCGGTTCGAGACCATATTTGGAACATTTCGCCATAAACTGTTCAGCTAACCCAATAGTCCATCCTTCCGGGTTCTGTAAATGGGAAACCAGGAGAAATCCTTAGGGTACTGGCAATAGCACACCTAACCAACATCGGCTTGATGGTTGTCAAAACCCCAGCCAAAAGTTTCGCTTACTTCTTTTGGGTTACTTATTGGGTTAAACAATACAGTAGCTAAGCTATAGCGACATGCTTGCTGGCAAATGCATGGAAAACTTTATCACTTTAGATAAAAGAAGAATTTTTTTGCATTGCAATACAGTAAGAGTGAGGTTTAGGGCTCATATTGAAATCTTGGAATGATAGCCACTTAATGACAGGGTGTTTTAATTTCAGGTACCACATTTCCAGTCTGGGCACATGGCGAACTTCC
This sequence comes from Catostylus mosaicus, assembly GCA_964019065.1. Taxonomy (NCBI): domain Eukaryota; kingdom Metazoa; phylum Cnidaria; class Scyphozoa; order Rhizostomeae; family Catostylidae; genus Catostylus; species Catostylus mosaicus. The sequence continues at coordinate 5,540,873 of OZ025189.1, read as the reverse complement.
TGTTACTGTTGGTAGTGAGAAAAGTTTAACTGCGTTCGTGAGAGTTGGAGGCAATTGTTATTATATGTCATGGACTATCAAAGTGATGAAATGCTTAGGGAATACCACATCGTTCTACATTTACTACCTACGAAATACACCTGGTTGTATGTCATACTGCGCAGGTGCTTTTTAGTCCCGAAAAACATTTGCAGTCAGTTAAAATTAGTGTTGTAGTAATGCAAAGTAACAAAATTCGTAGTTCTCAAACAATCAGATCGATTAGTCGCAAGTATTATCATCTTATATATGGGATTGATTGGTAATATTTTTCCCGAAAGGTAGATTATGACTAACTCTGAGTAAACTTTGCACTTTCAAACTCGCCTTATATTTTGCTCTATAAGCAAGGTAATTTTTTGAATCCTCACAGTTCTATGGAGTTAGAACGTATTTGCTATTGATTATGCTATGGACTTTAGATAAACCAGATGCTCGAACTTTTTATTTTGAACCCAAAGTGTTATGCTCATATGTACATTTGAACCTTCTAGTGTCCCCGTATAAGATGCATGCAGATAAACAATAATATTCTCTATAACACAAGAAGTCATCGATGCTGGTAGCGCTATGATTTTTCAAAAATTCAAAAAAGCTGTAATGTACAGAATGATGACATAAAATGTATTTCGAATTTTGCGTTTATCACCAGTTATGTTAATGACTCCTCTAGGAACTGAGATACCGTGCAAGCCTGGTTTTACCTCTCCTACTGGATTTACTCCAAACTGTACAGGTTAGTATCAACGTTCTGTCCTAGTTAAAAGGCTTGTATTTCGTCAGTCAAAAGTTTTAGACCTCATGGAAAAGCAATTTTTCCCCAATTTAGGTTTATGTTGATAACAATCATTCATTTCGAGGGAAGCAGCACATACAGCATTTTAAAGGAAGTGGATTTATCGGTTCGAATGCTCGAAAAACTGTACTCAAAAAACAAGCCTTGCGTCACAAAAATGTTTGGTTGACCTCTGTTCTATGAAATTAAAGATTAAGACGCAAAACATAATAGTAATTACGAAGCGTAGATGCACGTAAAAACATTTGCTGCATTGATAAAAAACGGTTGAACTGGTAGAAGTTTACATCATATCTAAATATTCGGATATGAATCATTTTATTATTTTGCTCATACCAGCATGATTCTCGCTGAGTTATTATTTTTGATAGCACGTGTCATTGATTCAACTTCGGCACATTCGAATGTTCCTAATCAGAATAAAGTAGCTATAATGACACTTCATACTCTTCAAATTACCAATAAGAAGCAGCCATACAATATATAAAGGTGTTCCTAACCTGGAGTGATTCCCGATGTCTATTAGCAACTGTTCATATAAATTCATTTTTCAGATAATTTCCCTGATTTAAGTAGCGTCAAGGTATTCACTGGAGTTGACGGGTGGCGAATTCAGTTCATTTGCAAGTGGGACAGCAATGATACTTCGTCTAAGGCCAGGTTTGAGGTCACATGGTATCAAGGTTTACACGGCAAACAAGTTGGAGGGACTTATATTTATACCGGGAGCACGCATAATGCTACGATTAAGAACGAAAATGAAATGGGCTCTAAACCAATGATCCGCCTTGGAACTGTGGTAAGCACTTTTTGAGCACAATATAGAAATCTGCTAAAGATGCGTAATGAAATGATTATACTGCATCTATTTATGCCCAAGTTTATAACATATCATATATTTTTAAATTATGTTAAGTATGCTATCTTTTACTGTTCTTTTATTTTCTATAACATATCATCTCATCATCCATAAAATAATTTATTTTCATTGTTTTGTGATATGGCATTAGAATATAGATCATACTTTTATTTTTTTCAATTCAACAGTCTTCACATTTTTAATATAATTCAACAGTCTTCACTTTTTAAATATAACACACTAGATGTATATCGTTAATTCATGAGCTGCAGCGTTTAATTGTCGCAGTTTGAAATATGCCCAAATCGAAAGTAATTAATAATAAAATTTTGAAGCTAGCTTGCCTATAAACCCGCAAAAACTGATAAAGAGCTTTTTCCAGATATTCTGCCGGGTAAGAAGTTGGTACTCGAGTTCATCTGACGTAAAGAGTGCTGTTGTTGAGAGCAACCATTTCTTCGCAGGAATCCAGGTAAGTGCCGAAAAAAGCGCTTTCTACTCCATAGGATAATAAATCATGGAATAATAAATCTTAGAGGCAAAAGTTATTGCAGAGACGGATGGTAACAGCAACACATAAGGCATATTTTGAAGTTTTTTATGTGGGAATGCAGGAAAATGCTTAAAATTTTTCTTAAACAGGGATATTAATCATAAGAGCGGCTATAAAAATATCAAAAGATGAGACCTTGTTGCCTCTCACCACACGGAAAAATTAACTGTTTCTTGGACGGAGGATGTCATCAGCAATATTCCTCACTGCCACCCATTGTTAACCGTGTTGGTATTTCACTCTAATTAAACTGAATGGAATCAAACAAAAAAGAAAGAAACCTTACAGACTGCCAATGCACTCAGCATTGACTTTGAATTAATGAATTTTAAAGATGTTGAGGTGAACCATTTCAGCAAATGGCAACACAGTTGCTATTTTTTAAAATTTTATAACTTAAGCGAGATGAAGATGTTGTTTTCTCTTTATCTCCCTTCTAGGTAGAACCGAAACAAACCAATTTCACCTTATTAGAGGGTGGGGAGCCATTAGAACTTGTTTTCAGAACGACTGTTCCAATTCTTTGCAAGAGTGCTGTAAAAGAGAACTGTAAAATCACTCTAAAAATAGGTGGAGGCAAAGACATTGTAAATGAAGGTCGCAATTTTTGTGATATTGTCTTCTATGCGAAGGGCCAAGCAAATCAGTCTCAATCCATCAAGCTCCATGCAACGACTGATTTTCGGATTGATGGCGACCAAACGGCGGTATTGAAAAGCAATTTTCTTCATAATTTTTTCCAAGATGATTGGCTAAAGCACCATGACTTACCACATATACAGGTATACGACATGAACAATTTATAAATACCAATTGTTGACATTAAAAAGGAGAGAAGGGCGCTGTGCTGAATTTATGCCTGTCAATTGCAGCCTTCTATGCCTTAGTCTTGAGGTATACAGGCTGTTAGTTTTGAGAACGCTTTATATAAGAGCACTAGATAACCGTTATTTGATTTTCACTAAATCTGAAAAATGAGGTCAAGGATTCTGCTTCTATAAGCATTGATGTTTGACTGTAGATTTAGATTTCATCCTTGTCTTTAATGTTCATATTGTACTGCTTTATTGATTAAGTTACCTTCTCTTTTCAGTATAATGTCGAAAATATCACACTTAAGGGTCTACGAAGTGCCGAATCCTTACAAAAAATCTATAAATTATCAAATTATTTGTAAAAATTTTTTCAGATAATAACAAAGGATGTGGCTACTGCTGAATGTTCTTCAACTGGTGATCCTCATTTTCTTACTTTTGATGGGCTGTGAGTTACTTCATGACTATATATTTCTGTGCGTCCTGTTTATAGCGGCAAATTTCAAAAATTTGACTATATGTTCATACTTTAAAATGATTTACAGTAGGCATAGCCAAAGAAGAATAACCAATATGGTTCCTAATCAGAGCCTAATATTTTCAGTAAAGTTACTGTAGAAAGTGTGAAAAGTTTAAAACATCTCATTAGATTGCAATTCTTTGCCAAGGATAGACGTCGAATTATCTTTACCAAGGACAATTTGAAAATTTGGTTCATACACAACAGAGGGAACTCATAATTTTCAAGGAGTTTCAATTAATGTTATTGCTTTTACAACGTTTTCTACAAACAATAGAGCAGGGAGATTTTGTTAATTTTTTATCCAAGGAAACGCATATGTTATCCTTTTAGTTCCGCCTAAGTTTGGTATGAACGTGAAGCAGCGGAAATAAAATCAACACCTGTCATTTTGCTTTAAACAAACAAAGCAATCAAGTATGCCTCGGTCTGCAGAAGCAGTCTATGCAGATCAACTTTTCTTGATATATCATTATTTTAGCTTTTAGAACAATTTACGTTTAAAAATGCCTTGAAAAAGCTGGATCTTAATTTTTTCAGTATATAAATCTTAAATTGTTCATTGTAGAATAAAGCAGCCTTTTTCGTGTAAAGATAAAACAATGCGAATCTTCATTTTAGCGTGTACCATCACTATCAAGTTGGCGACTATGTATTAGTTGAAAACTCGCAAAGAAACTTCCATGTACGGTAGAAGTATTATTATACAATGAAGTATTATTATACAATGAAGTATTATTATACATCATCATCATCATAATCTTTGTCATCATCATTATCATGAACACCATCATCATCTTCATCATCACAAAACCAAATCAATTGCACACTCAAAATGCCAAATCGGTTGTTGTTGAATTAGGCTTTATACCTCATGCAATAGAAGTTCACAATTGATAATTGCTCGTTTAGGTCCACACGCGGACATGGACATGTGCAACGGTTTCATGCAACTGTGGCATTGCAGCCCGGGAAGGAAATGACGTAATAATTATTGATATGTGTCGTGACAAAGTTCCAAGGCCGAGATTCGCAAGCAATGAGCAGCCGTCACCAGGCACATCTATTCAAATGGACAACACAGGAAAGGTCTTTAAAGTAAGTTTGAATGTGGGGCTGTGCTACGATTAAAATTTGATAAAGATTCTCATACAGCTAGGATTATAGAGTGAAATGTAAAGTATCTGAGAGTCAAAATCAAAAGATGTATTAACCTGATAATGTAAAGGTTGCCCAGGTTACAAACTTCAGGTTAAGATAAATACAGTCACTAATGACTTAGCAAAGCTGTACTGCTAACATTTATTTACAACTTAAAATTCGCAAAGTCATTTATACCAATAGCTAACTTTAAATACTATTCTACAATTATTGTCACAATCAAGTACAATAACTTCACACAAATTTGTTGTGACCATGCAAAAAAGCCAGCTTACAACCCCCTTCTCCGTATCGATGTTGATTCAAATAAGCTGCAAACTAAGCCAGTCTTCTTTTTCTTGCTTGAAGTACAAAAATGTGCAGCTGATTTTAGTTCAACAATAGTTCAGTTTTTATAACCAGGCTAATACATTACATTAATGTAATTTTGCTTGTTCAATTGTAGATATCATTTCCCTCTGGAGCAAGTATCGAATTCAAGGCATATCATTGGTTTGGGGATTGGTATTATGCTAATGTGAAAGTGATTGTTCCTAGTAATGACCACGGTCGTACACGAGGCCTATGCGGGACGTTTGATGGAGATAAATCAAACGAACTTACTCATAAAGATGGTAGAGTTTTTGCTACGCTGGACCCTGGGGATACAAAGAATGAATTCACAGAAAGCTGGAGGTTGGCTATCTAATTCACTATATTTATATGTAAATAAATGGTGTTGTGGCAACATACCTGAATGACAAGGATTCTGTCACTCATGCTGCAGCTAAGCCACGCAGCTAACTGTGAAATTTATAACTTGACCGCACAATCTTCACTTTTTGCGTAGGTGGCCGTGCAAAAGGACCAAAACCAATTTATCCGCACAAAACTGTATTGTCTTAATTACACCACGACATAATAGGGGGTTTTAAGTATTTGCAATGAGAAGCGACGGAAACGAGAGATAAAAGAACTTGATGTTAGTTGACCTTTGGAGTGTTCTCCAAAGTGTTCTGCGCATCTTTCTATCATATCTAACCAGATTACAGAAACTCTTATCCCCCTTTCTTGATTTTCCTTTTATTACTTACGAAAAGAATTTTTGGAATTAAACCTATGAAAATTGAACAATTGCTCATATCTCAACCTCATGAATATTCTTCACAATGGAACTAATTATTTTTACTAACGACACCCGCCGGTGTACAGACTTTGCCGCAACTGGGGAGGGGAAAGAATTTCTATATAAATGATTCTTTTAGAAATTGTTTACTGGCAATTCGTGCCATCACAACAATCAAAAGAAACCATGTTCAACTAAAAGAAATCAATTTGAATCACTACTTATTTGTACAAAAACCAATAGTAAAATATGCCACTGGCTGTTGCAAAGCTTATTTTTCTTGCCTTGGAACAGTTCACTAAAACTACTGTTTTCTTCTGGCATTCACCTCAAAGAATCTGCAAACAACTTGTTTAATGTGGCACAAAATCACCAAGTCTAATTCTTATAACAATGATTGTTTTATCAGTCAATCTTTCTTTTCTTTTGATCTTCAGAAGTCTTAGCACATGTACTTTTCAAATATTTTCTAGCTCTTTTGTAACATATAACTGTGATTTTTCCACTACCATGCCTGATGTAAAAGTGGTATGAAATGCTGATGATAATGCTTTTGCAGTACATAGCTTTTCCATTGCAGAAACGTAGTATGGTTTTGCATAGATGAGGCACTTTAAAAAAGGCTTTTTATGAACCAAGAAGAGAAAACTGTATCATTGTGATATAGATTTAAATTTAGAGCTTAAGGCTAGTACACTACATCACAGTCTGTTGCACTGGCTAAGGAAAAGGTTCTTAACAGATTTGACATGACATGACATCATGTCATATAATATGATTGTAAAGAGTCCTTCATTGTAAGTACTTATACTGACAAATTCACCCTTAATCCGTCAGATATAAATCAGTCAAATTGCACTATTTTCAACAGTTCCTGCTTTCATTTCAAGAAGTTAGAAAAAAATTTCTTGTTGATGTCTTGTATGTGGTATAAATTAAAAATTTGCAAATTCAGGACGGTCTTCTCTATACTGTTTCCTTTTAAGTGCATTCTTTTCTAGTATTTTATTCAAAATATAATCCATTAGTACCTTAAAACTGTTCTTCAGTAAATTTCTCGGACCGTATTAGAAAAGGAAGACCTTTTCCCTTGGGGTAGTAAGTGATAAGAAAGACAGCAAAAAATGATGCAATTTGCTCTTGCAGACTACCGGCTGGAAAAAGTCTATTTTACTTCAAAGGAGGCAAAGCAACATGTCATGATAATGTGCCACGCTACTGCACATGTATAAAAGATAATGATGAGAAATATGATGTTGATTGTTCAAAAACAGTTGCTTCTAAGCCAAAATTTCCAACTAACAATTGGAAGGAGTTAAAACCTCCCATAGAAACGCATTGTAGTAGACGAAGAAGGAGATCTACGGATAGTTCTATCATTCTACCAGATAATTCGGGTACTGGAGATTATCTTTACGATCCTGTTCCTTTAAATATTTCAATTCCTACATGGCCAACTGCAACAGGGAAAACAAAAGCTGCCGTTGAAACCCATTGCACGCAGTCAATAATGAAATCAGGGTCAGGGAAGATTTGCCAAGAATTGGATGACTTTACATTTGCACCATTCATCAGCCAATGTGTTGAAGATATCAAAGTAAATTTATCATTTATATTTCAAGATAGGGCTGCAAATGTTAACAGTTAGGCTTTATAGAAGACCATTCCAGGGTTTCCGTTATTTGAAGATATGATAATTTACAATATATGTACGATGTGGAGGTTGTGTAGCTCTCGAAAGAGCGAATGTCGTATCCTTAGCTTTTATCTTTTAATTTACTGTAAGTACCTTAACTCTATGATATTATGTGTCCAAATGGCCTGCAGCTAAATTTGTTATGACCTTGGATATCTATTAAAATTGTTTGATTGGATAAATTCGCAAATAGAAATGGCCAATCTACATCAACTATCACAATAAACACTTGTTCGCAGAAAATAGAGGTTGATACATTTTCAATAACAAGGTCAACGGACATCAATTAATGGAAACTACCAACCTAGAAAAGTATATTACTCGTTTAAATTATTGCTTGAATATCCGGTTAAATTCTAGGGATTAGTGGTTAAAGACTAAAGCACCTCTTAGGTACAGGTACGTAAAGTCAAAGATATCATGCAGAAAAATCGACTAATTTGTGACAGCCAGTAATAATGCAGAAAGAGATGCAGCAACATTGATTACAAATTATGTTAAAACAATATTCAAGAATAACAACCTGCATAAAACCTACCCGACTGCAATCTAGCACGTTAAATCACCATATTTATACATTTATATTTCAATTACTTTCCAGATTACTGATGACTTTGCATTTACGAGTTCTGCTATTCTTACAATGCAAGGTGCTTGTGAAGAAATATACTTGAAAAATATATCGTTGTGGAAGATAGACCCTGCCAACAATAATACATTGGCACCGCCAACAGAAATGGGAAATACATTATGTCCTAATTTATGCAGCGGACATGGTAACTGTGTTAATGGAACGTGTATATGCGATGCCAATTACACATCAGCTGATTGGTCAATTGAAAGGAACAAAGGTCCAACAGTTCAAGCGATAGCGAATCATGGATTATGTGACATAAGAAAAGGATCAGGATGCTTAAAAATCAGAGTGAATGGATATGACTTCATCGATTCAAGTAACCTGACTTGTCAGGTAGAGCAGGTCCAGGTAAGATAAGTGTTCGATATGTTCTACAATATATGTACTACAGTATATATAATTGTACTACAATCAATTTTGAGTGCTAAGTCAATAAAAGAGGCAGGTTTCTGGAGCTATGTTGCTTAGTTTTAAAAGGATATTAGAGTTTTATGATATAAAAGCACGAAGGCCTTTCTGTCTTCTTGATATGTTCATTCATTTCCATAAGTACATAACTTTCATTTAAATGGGCAAAACCTGCACTTATGCAAATATATGGGTAAAATAACATCGAAAATTATCAATTTGGAATATTTTTCAGGGTTTCAGGCACTAAAGATTTAAGCAAAGAAGAATAACCTATCAAATTCTACCGAGTACCGAGTTATTAATTGACAGGCTTGTAATATAAATGAAAAACTTCTTTTTGGAACTCCCAGCATTCTTCAAGACAACATCAACTGGAAGATAAATCATTTTGGAGCTTATTAAAAAATCTTTTAATCCTCTCTGTGGAAGGAAATCTCTGGTTAGTTTTCAAAACCGCTCTGCTCGGTTATGCGGATACTCTAATTAGTTCACTAATTTACTAATTTTCGGCCTAAACCTCGTTGCTGGTTATATGTTTTTTGCCAGTTTATTCATCCACAATAAATAATACCGTTACAGATTTCCGGTAAGCAGAACAAAACATACAACAGAACATCAAGTATTAGACGAAGCCGTGGATTCTTACTAAGTTTCCGTGAAGTAATGTGTGAGCTGCGCAGCCATCCACTAAGAATCATTGGAAATGCAATTACATCTCCTGGTGTGCCATATGCTGGATATCTTGTTCATGTTTCAAATGATGGAATCAAGTTTAACAATAATCCAAAACTGTTTATCGTGCACGACGCTAACTGCATGGATTGTCGCCCAACAACTGGCATGTGTCTTGTAAAGGTAGGAAAGTTTATCAGATTTTGAATATAAAGCTCGCTTCACTACATGAACCACCAGTTCTTGTAAGAACTCGATTACTTAGAACTCGAACTCGGTGAAGTTCGAGAAAATTCATGATTAAATTCGTTGCCTTGATTTTACATTTCCAGAAAACAAGGGACAACTTTTCTTTTCTTCTCACAATACATTCTCACACCTCAAAATACATTTCATGTCTGGGCAGCAGATTTCTTGAACAGAGCAACCGAAAGAATTGCTTGATGGATAAGGGGATAAGTGTTCAATGCGAGTTTGTATAATGTTCTGTAAATTCTACAGCTTTAGGCACTAACTTTATTTGTATGCCGTATGGCCATGAGTTATGCCAATGCTAAGGGAAACGGTATGTAATGTGGAAAGAGATTTTAGAATAAGACAGCATGGAAAAGTAAAGTGAGCGGCAATCGACTCACGGCATATATCAAAACATCTTGCAAACTAATAAGCAAAAATGTTACTTGTTCTAGGCTAATTGTTGCGATCAGTCCTATTATGTTTCAATTTATCAAATTTTTCTAGCCTGGTTCTTGCTTCATCAATGGATATTGCTTTCGACGCAATGAAGACAATCCAATTAAACAGTGTTCTAAATGCCTCCCAGAAACAAGCCAAAATCAATTCTCTAATGGTAAGTTTTTTTCAATAATGATACGCATTATCAACGCAGTTTATAGGCTTCTTATGCGATATTTGATTTTTTCTTCAATAAAACCTTTTGAATTTATATGATTTTATCCATTTAAAGTAATCATTTTATTATGATGCCTGTGATCTCAATTAGTTAAAAATAAAAAATGCAATCTAAGCAAAAAAAGAGTTACAGGAGCAAAATTCTTGATAAGCATTATGCAGAGCATGGTAGAATTAGTACGATGTAGGCCATATAAATTACTGGAGAATACAATATTTTTGTCCTTTATTAGAAAAGTTGCGTTCTTAGGGAATTAAAATTATTAGTTTCTTCGTTATTCATTAGTTTATAGAGAATGGAGAATGCTTGGTGTTAAACTTTTGCTTATGTGCATAAATATTATGCCATAATTTCCAGACTGAATAAATTTTTAGTAGATAAAAGACTAAATATAAACCTACAAATATTCCGCTCTTATTCATTTCTAAATTTTTATTATTCGTTTGATATTCCAGTGACAAATTGCACAGTTACAACAACAACAACTAACGTACCGTTGACCACAGTATTGAATAATTTCTATTCAAACTTAGCCACAGTTGGAAGCTTTGCAGTGTCAGCGTCAGTGGAAACAAAAGTAAAAACATCCACAGAAACTAGTGCTCTGATCGCAACCATGCTTGATCAACCTAATTCAGAAATAACCACGGCCATGGACTCAAAAATAGCAGCAACAGAGAAGGTAGAAGCAATTATCACGCAATTTACAGAGACAATTCCACAGACGCCAACAATGAAGGATCCATCAAGCTCAGGCATAACCACATTTGGACACTCAAAAACAACAACAATAACAGCAGCACTAGAAGCACTAAGTACACCTTCCACAGAAGCTAATCCACAGACGCAAACTATCATGGATCAGATCAATTCAGGATCAGCTGCATTCGAAGGCTTGATAGTAACACCAGCAGCTATAACGGAACTTACAGTAAGAACTGCAGATCCGCTCAGCAGCACTGCCATTCAACAAACACCAACCTTGCTGGATCAATCCAACTTAGACATGCTGGTCAAACACTCAGCAACAACAGCGATAGCGGCAGAGCAGCCAACACTTACATCATCAGCAGAGACTATTCTACAAACGCCAATGCTGGATCAGTCTAATACAAGTATAACCACATTTGGAGGTTCAAGGGTACCAACGGCGGCGGTAGTGGAGCCAACACCTACGTTATCCACAGAAACCATTCCACAGAAGCCAACTGTACTAGATCAGTCTAATTTTGTGAACACCAAAGTTAAGAGCACTAAAGTAACAACAACAGCAAAAGTAGAGCCAACACCTACCCTAGATACAGAAACCATTTCCCAGATGCCCATCGTCCTGGATCAGTCTTATTCAGAGAAGCCTACAGGCAGAGATTTAATGGATACTGCCGAAGTAGTAGCAACGATTGAAACATCTAATGAAAAAACTGCATCGATGAAAACAATGAAAGTTGAGTCCGAAGCAAGATTACCTATATTTGGAAGCGTAGCAACAAAAACAGCGACAATGAGCACGACCACAGGAAATTATCAGACTTTTTCTGATGCATATAGAGGCACTAGAGTTGTTACTGAATCAACAAGCACTTGGTTCAATGTATTAAAAACAGAATATCATTCGACAAGAACAAGCCGAGTTCCTCCAGCAGGAGACAAAGGAAAATCGACAAAAGATCCGCTCAGCAGCACTGTCAAACGAATCGTCACAATTACCGTACCATCTATATTGGCCATCATCTTTTTAATTGTCATTGTGATTTTGTGCGTCAAGAAGTATCAGAAACCCGGCGTTGTGTGCAATCCAGTCGCATATGAGATGAAAGAAGACAAAACCCAAGGAAACAGAGGATACGTGTTTGCTAATGTTGCCTTTGAACCGAATTAAAAGTCTTGCAAAGACTTCAGATTCAGAGACAGTTTTCATACGAATATTCTGTATCATTTCTAGTTTAGTAGTTTACCTTTTAATTATTAGAGATCCCTTTGCATTACCGTATTGCAAAGCAAAAACAACACACCAGCATGGAACATGTTAGTCATTTGCAATATTTATTCGAAGATTTTTTGATGACGTTGTTTGACTTGCTCAATTTTGTAAGCAAATGATTTTGTAAATTGTTTTTTTGATTCCTTGCAATAGTCTGCTGCACCTGCTTCTCTTTTACTTGCACACTTCTTTCACTAAATGCAGTTGAATAAGGAAATTCATCTCCAAGTTGCGGTAATTTGCATGAGATATTTACTGAACGCAGCATGTTATGGTTATCGACTCACTGAAATGGCAATGTGTATTGAAACACTACTTAGCGAGATGACGAGATTTGTCAAACAACGAAGTTTAGACTAATGATTCTCTTTGTTAGTATATATAGATTTGTTGAGGAGTGCATAAAATAAACTTCAGCAGCTGGTACAAAAGGCAGGCCAGTACTTAGAATATTGAAGAAAAGTCCTAAATAGCAAAGGAAATGGCTGATATTGTAAGCACAGCAAACAAATAAAAAAATTGTCTGAGAAAGAAAGGCTTCTTCAAGAGAGGTTTAAGTTAAAGTTTCAAATATCAAATATACATGTATTTTTATTGCTGTCGTACTCTTCATTTCAATATGAGGAACTCTTCGCAGCAAAAGCGACGTCCCTGGAGTTTCTATTGTTTTAAGTCAGAATTATAAATTCCCGCGAGCATTGAATTTCTAAAATTTGATATCATGGATATTTTAGAAAGATAGGTACTGTTTTATTAATCAACATGATGTTATTGCTTACAACCAACCTGTTATATGCAGGACCGTCGAGAGGGGGGTAGGCGGGGTCGGAGGTCCGGGGTTCATTCAATAAAAGGCAAACGTTTTATTCAATAAAAAAAATGATTGTTTACTGGTGCCGGTGCTATAAAATATCCCTGGGCCCGCACTGGCTCTCAACGGCCCTGGTTATATGGATATGTTTGCCGGAAACTGTAAAATAGATAGAGAGGTTTTAAATTACGAAGGATTAGGAGAAGGGCAATTCTCATAGAGATAAGGGATTTCTGGAGATATTCAAGCAAAGGCCCGATTTCTTTTTTTATTAAATTTCCAATATATCAAATAACCTAAGTGCAGGGTTCTTCATAACTTTTTATACAGGGAGAGCAAATATTGCACAGCGCCCTGTAGCTTATAGTCTTCTTCATTGTTGGATGTATTCAAGGCCGTTGCTACAGTGGGGCTTCAGCTGGTAGGGGTGTGCGGTATTTCTTTAGTAGATTTTTGTCATTTTCTCGAAGAAATGGAGGATTGTTTGTCTATTTAGTCGGCATTTTCGTCTTAGACACCAGTCTTGGACAAGGCATCTAGCAACGGCCTTGAACTCCAATAATCAATAGCTTTATTTAACGTTAATAATGAAATTAAATATATTCATTGACTAGATGACAAAGTGTCAGATGCTAGAGTGCGGGCTTACCAGAAGGTAGAGAAAATTTAAGCAACAAGTAGAAACTGAAATAAATTCAAAATTTGTTTTTTTAAAGTTTGATTGCAGGTTGACGATAACACGAGCTTGAATAATTATTTTTCTGGTGTATCTATTCCCATTGCACTTCATTGGTACATTTATTCGGTGTCGCTTTCTGATATGCTCAAGGTGAGATCAAAAAGCAGACAATTATTGGCACACCCTTTTCCTTCCAAATGAATGTCCGTAATAAACATAACTAAAACACTTAGGATGTTTGTAGTAATCATTCAACAATTAGACTTAGGATTCATTCTATATGTGAATATAAGAGTTCTAATCAACACAACAATAAAATACATTACAACGGGTTGACAATAACAGTATACGCTTCCTGACAGTAAGTTGCACTAAAAACAAGCATTTGACTTGAACACGCAACCAAGGACTATTTAACAAATAATGACCAACACGCTGAAGCTTGCTTTAATATAGTGATGTTTAGACGTATTATTGTTTGAATTCACCTTTGTACCCTATGTTATGGTTCCTTTGTATTTTTGTAATCTTCGTTAACATTTTAATCAGTCCACTAGTAACCAAACTGGTGTTCGGTTGTGTAAACTCTTTCTCTCATAAACATTTCATTGGGCTGTGTAAAGAGCTAGACTAGTTCTGTATAACGATAAATCTGTGATTGCTTTGAAAAATTGGTGAATGATCATCACTGCGCCTTAAATTATGTTCATCTATCTTGATACATATGGTACTCGATGCCACCGACTTTAGTAAAATAAACGAATTTGAATTGTTTCTGTGTAACTGTAGAATGCGTTTGACTACGCCCATGCCACGCCGTTCGAGTACGCCCGAATCAATTTACTTAAAATACATCGGTTGTGCAATTGCCATACTTTTCTTACTGGCCCCTTGTTTGTCGATGTGACCTGCACTTTACAGCAGTCGTTTAGACGAAAGTCATTGAGGCTTGATAAAAAAAGATTCAAGATCCAAATACGCTATGCTGAAGCTGGCCACTTGTAAATTATCTGCTATTGGCGTTGATTGCGTATCACAACGTGAAGTAGCGGTCTCTGAGATTTGTTTGATCGAATGCCAGCCATGTCGTCTTGCCGAGTAAGGATGCTTTCTACCCAAGGAGAGAACGGGAAACAGGCATTGGGCAACGGGGGAATCTCTAAATGAAAAAAATACTGTACCTTTTTCCAGGATTCTATTAAGTCAATGAAAAGGGGCTACATTAGAGACACTGATGTAATCAAATTCAGTTCATTCTTTCCTTTCGGTTGGAGATAACGTCTGTTAAATAAATTTTTTTTTCATTCCTCTAAAAGCCGGAACATACCAACAGCATCCCGCCGAAAAAAACAGAAAAAACTTTTTGAAAAGCGTCTCTTGATTAATGATAACCTGCTTTGAAAATATAGAAAACGTGCATGATTTATATCTACGAGAGATGCATGTTTTTTTGTAAGAGAGGGATTTTAAAAAATGTTGTATTTGGCTTTTTAAAATGTAAATGAATTTGAGTACCGAATTAATTCAACCTTTGGTGTATGCTATCTCCATCGTTGTTAATAGTGACAAATATTGTGCGTCCTGACATAAAGGGTGTATAGATCGTGTGACCTTAAAATACACCTTCCTTACAAACGCCTGTTTACTTTGATCCAATAAAATGGACTGGTTTGTTGCCTCTCTTATTTCATCATGGATTCTGAAGATGAATGCATCGTTACGGCATTCATAGTTGCCATTATACATATAAAACCAAATAGGAAATGTCAGAAACAGCATAGATCAATCTGGTTAGATCTTCCATCTCGGTCACGGTAGAGGGTTGTTGTTACGTACCAAAGGTTTTTCGCCCCCTCAACAAATCGATATAATCCTCAGTTGGCTCAATAGGTTTGGTTTTAGCAGCCATGTTTGCCTCAACAGTGCGATCGCTCAAGAGGAAGACAGGAAAATTAATTCATAATCCTTTTTGACGTCAAGAAAAACAATATTGAGTAAGAAGAATGTAAAAAAGCAGTGTAAAAATGTTGGATGAAGGTTGAACACGTCAAGCTTTGGTAATCGCTTATCCAAATTGTTGAGCAGCCAAACATCAGTCAGCTTTTCCGTTTACACTACCCTTTTTTCATCAATCCAAAAAAATTTGATCCCAATAAATTGGGCAATATATTTCATGCTTAAGTTTGAAAGTGAGGCTGGCAAAGTTACTATTTTGGGATGTAGATCGTTATGTGTCTTAAAATCTTGACCCTCTAAAAGAAGGAAGAGTGAGTGATTGAGGCAGTGGAACTGTGGCAATAGAAAATAATCCTTAGAGCAAAATGGACCGAGAGATTGATCATTGCCTCGGTGCAAAAGCAGAGGGGGATGATCGAGGGAAATGGTATAAAAAGAATAAACAAATTGTGGAAGCAGCAGCTATAGCCCCATTCCTAACCCAACCACCCTTTTTCAACAGAAGAAAATTTTTTTCAAAGATATGACATTTCTTCAACTCTGATCAAAAGTAGCCATGTACCTGTCCCTAAAGACAACAGACACCTCAATTTTGGAAGATTTGTTAAATCAGAACAGCTAAACATAGGAAAATGTTCGTGTTTTTTCTTCAACATTTCCTCAAATATTTCACGTGGTTTGCTTTGTTTAAACTTGCACTGGGAACATCTAGCTTCTAATACAGTATTAGATGAACAGGGGGATATGGCTTCCAAAAATTTGCCATTTTCTTGCTTCAACAAGGGCATGATTTAAAAGTTTTTCCAGACTCTCATCCTTTTTCTTATTGCCCGATTCAAGCCCCCCCCCCCCCACACACACACTTTAAGATTGCTTCGTTGTCCCTGATTGCACCAACATCCATGGTAAGCGGGTGATACAGTAATTAGAAAAACTAGCATTTTCTAAGAAAACTTTTAGACAATGATTTTTTGGAAACGATATGCGTAAGAAAAAACCTAAATTTTTCTGAAACTGTCGGGAAACTCTGTTATTCCGTATCTGTTGCTTTTACTTGTATTTAGCTGTTGTGCGGCCGCGCTTGTTTTTAATCCTTTTTTCCTTAGTTTATTGCTAATGATTGTCAGGGGTAGTTCTGTTAGCTTTATATTTACTGTAATTTTCCCCTTAGTGAAAATTCTCAGTTTGCCATCACATTATATACTGTATTTGATCGTGGGAAAAGTTTATCTATTGTTATTTATCTTATCTGTTTAACAATACATTTGTGATTAATAAATTTCTATGTATTCCGATTTGCTAAGGTTTTCTATTGTAATTCAATTTTAAAGTAATTAGTTTGGGTGTAGTTCGACAGATGGATTGTGATAGTGTAATAGAAGTAGAATTGATCGAACAGAAACCATAACTTGCAACAACTGCTACATTGCAAACCTAGTTTACCTTAGAGAACCATAGTTTATCTCGAAGCAAAGATTTATTCGAGAAAATCCAAAATTTTCTGGTGAAAAGGAACGTTTAATTTAGGAAACCTGGATTTTCTGGAGAAAAATCTGGTTTTGTTGAAACTATTATTTTCTGTAGAAAATCCTAGCTTTTCTAAATTATAGCGCTTGCCATTCACCATCATATCTTACATCGCGCAATCATAAAAGAATTTTTAGAGGAACTGAGTCCTTCCTGCTCAAAATGATTAACAAAACTTGTTGTTCATCTATTTGCAACAACTGCTACATTACAGAATGTGGTGCGTTGTAGTAAATGCACAAAAATCACTAAAGATGCATTGAATAATCAATTGTTTTGTGCAACTTTCGCCTTTGGTGCAAGGGTTAAAGAAGCGCTGCTGCACAGAACTGCTCTCTTGTATCATACATTAGGCCCATGTATGTGTTGCTAGGAACAGATCCAGACAGGGTTAACAGGTTTGAATATCCCGGTTGATTTTAGCACAGTTGAGCATAACGGAGATTGAGATGTATCATGATGTTTGCCATTATTGTCATCGGTTTTTATATTCCGAAAGTGCAAGACAAGAAATTTGAACTTTTCAAAATAACGTCAAAGAGAACAAAATTCCTGTCTTCACAGAGCGATTACTTCGCAGCGTGGCTTCACTGTTTTTGTCTGTGACATGACTCAAATACTGCGAAATATAATCCAACGACACATCCTTTCGAGCTCTCAACCCAATGGCAACCCGCTCCAGCCCGATATCGCTTGCGTAAGACACAAGGGAGACTTAAACACTCTTTCGCACAAGCGGCATGATTCTTACAGACCAAAAGTGTTTGGTCAAAAAAAAAGGAAGTCGGAAGCTTACACCACTCCTTGTGAGTAAGTGATTGACACTTTAGAGGCGAGAAGTAAGTAACTTGTGGAGGAGAAAGCTTACAAAGAAGTGAGTGACAAAATAATAAAGCAAGGATAAAGAGATCACTTTGTTGTGGGGCTCCTTCCAGATAGTTTTTTCAAAAGTTGTTATTAGTTGTTTGATGTATTGTTTTTAACCAGAAAAATAGCTCTGAATTGCATTATATTTAGGAAGATCTCGAAACTTGTCGAAAAACTAACTTTTTTGTTTCTAATGTTAGGTCGGCCAACATTTGCATGGAAACTAAGTTTTGTGTGCTGAGTCAGAATTTTGAGTCAGAATGTTTCTATTTTTAGCCGTTGCTATGGCAACAGCAAATCTTTTGTACTGACAGTGCCTTGTCGGGAGCATGCATAACTTTTTGAAAGAGCTATCAGAGGGGTTTCCTTTATTATAAACCTAGTCTTTGTATGTTCCCATGTGATGTTATCTATTTTTTTAAAAATTATTTTTCATAAATAGAGTATTTTTTTATGGTTATCGCTTGATCCTGCATCAACTTTGACTATAAAAAGCATTCCTCCTGTATACGAAACAAGGTTTCCAATGCCTTAACATCACACATCACTATCAAAGGAACAAAATGATATATAGTTTGCTATACTTTACTTTATTATCAAAAAGGTATGCGATTCCTGCCAAACCCAGTACAGCGAAGAAACGGTTTTTAGATAAATGCATTTTAAGATAGCATTTGAGTTTCACTTTCCATTTGGCTTGATTTAATGCACCATTAGATGAAAGTATTGATATGAAAACTTTAAAAAAAACAATTTCTATACTAAAGCAGTGTCTAGATTGTCCATTACTTGTTAAACCTTGCTTCCCAATGGACAAATATGCCCCAGAAGCATACATTTCCCTGCCAACTGATGTCTATGACTTTTCATTTGAGGTCTTTGCATACTACATTTGCTGTCTTTGAATTTTATAAGCCTCATGTTTGATTTCACTGCAATTTTGATTCTTTTCTCATCATTTGATCAACTTTTCTAATAGTGTATTACCCATATTCAATTATTAAAAACTAAGGAAGAGGATGTATAGATGCTCCAGAAGAAACCAGGCAAAAAGACAGGCCCGAAGCATATTCCAGGATCTTTCTTCTTAAAAAAATGTGCTTTGGACAAAGCTTTCATGTTAGATTGTTTAGAAGCTTATTAGAACTTTGGGTTTGACCTCTAGCACAGCATTTCAATAATCTCTAATCTGCCAGTCTGTTGAATATTGCTACTAAATTTGTACCAATGTATGATAGCAGTGTTTGCGATCCTTACTGTTTCTTTCCCCCAACAACTGCCCTCTGCCAGAAACACCAAGACCTTTAATCAGGTGGGGAGTGTAAAAGTGTTGGATACTGATCTGAGGAAGATAGATGAAACAGGATAGCAAAAACTCTCGACACCATTTTCTGTATGTCATCACCACAATCTTTGCTTGACCATATTTGTTCTGCATTTTTTCATCTTCATTTTATCTTCTTTTGGGTAAATTTACCTTTTCTCTGATGGATGCTTTTTGTGCTCTTTAGGTGGCTGCAAAATATCTCTCACAAACCCGCAAAACCATAAGATTTGTGCTTTTTAGGATAATATACTTTTACCGAAATTCAGATACGAAAGAGGAGCCTGCTGACTTGGTTGATCCAAAGATGATTTCTGGACAAGGAGAAAAAAGTCATCATCACTGTGCTCACATTCGGTCTTGTCGTTCTCTTGGAACATCAGAGCCTTAATATGTTGAAATAACCCTATTTTTTGAGCAAGCAGAATTCGTTTGATTCCATCTTTGGCCTACCACCACACATCAAGCTTCGGTTACAATGTCAGCTGATTTCTCATTATCGCCTTCCAGCAATCTTTCTACGACTAAAAAGGGTGGTACAGCTCTTTGCCTCTGTCTTGCCATCTTAGAGGTGCCTAATAAAGACAAAATATTCCCAATCGTTTATAAAATATCTTCGATCCTATCACAACCGAAAATCATGACGAATTCCCCGACAGAGATCCGCCATATTTGATTCAAGTGACCGTGATCGCCCAATGAAAAGCCGGTATGAGCAAAATCATCCAATCAAATTGATTGAATCATGATGACGTAATAATAACGGCCGAATTCGTGCCCTCCTTTGCAATAGAAAGGAGACAATTGATGGTCACAGGTAGACTATAGAGTAAAAGGATCTCAATATTCGAACACCCAATGAAATTTGGAATCGAATGGTGTACAGGAGTTATATATCGCGGGAATAAATATAAAAATGTGATAGTTGGGAAAACGTAAACAATCTGGTCTAAAAAGCAATCTCGATTCGGACTGCAGCCAAAAGTTTTTAATTTTTACCAACTTTACGATAAGCTAGGAAAAAACGGTTTGAATTATCATATCGAGGAAGGTTCAAAGCTTATCATATGACAAAAAAATAAAATTCAAAATTTTTGTCAAAATTTGTGTTTTTCGACCAGTGAAACCCCTTACGATTTGGGAGTTACTGGGATTTTTATCATCCCAACTGCAATGTTTTGGATCTCCTTTAAAATTAAATACTGTATACCTGGAGGAAAATAAGCTTGAGGGTCACCCACTTAATGGGTACGCACGATAGGGAGGGGTTCAAGAAAAGCGTGTGGCTTTGGCTTCCTGCATAAGGGGAGAGTGGTTCCTGCGTTTTGCGTATGAAGTCGCATCTTAGGTCGGGGGGCTCGTTTTAGCAGATTTTTACCGGCTAGCCTTATCATTGCAGCTATATTTTGAAAGCAATTCTGCGCTGTGCTCTAACCTTAAAAATAGTGCTTCTTAGATAAACTCATAGTGTAGCGCCAAGACCAGGGAGAAGTCAGAGGTTTTACAAAGGAAACTACAGCTTACTGTAATAAATCTAGGCCTTGAGTCCTGCAGAGAGAGACGTGAGAGATGACTATGGTGTGTTTCCAAGTACTGATCAAAATCCAACTAACTATTTTAAGCATACATTCAACATATATTAGGCGATCGTAAATCTACGCTAACAAGAGAACAAAAGGAAAAGTAATTACAACACAGGACGAGGAAACATCACATTAAATAAAGAGTCACGCAAACATATTCACATGCACCGTGTCACGAACACTACACTTCACAATAATCGCCAATTACTTTTATTACATTACTTTAGATTTGCTAGTTGTGTTATCTGCGTATTAAGAATGAGATCTTCTATTTGTTGAATGTGGTTCTTTTTGTAAAAGAAAATTCTGAAGTACCCGGGATTTGAGGGATGTTAGAAAACCCCCTTGACGGCAAGGCTCCAACGAATGTAGATATACACACAAAAATGATGATAAGGTTGAATTTTGTAAAGAGGACTGTTTAATTAATTGTAAATAAATTGACTTCGAATATTGTCAAACTAAACGTTGTTAAACTAAAGAAATAGCCCTGGAGGCTTCATGCACCAGAATAATGTACGCATAGACTTATAGAAGAAACTTAGCTTTGGATGTAAACTCTGTCGACTAGGATAGTTTCAATAAAGTCTCACTTACGTACGATGAAATGTGACGTAGATTTCTGCTCTACTTGTGGCCCATGGGCCTTTCGTCCAGGAATGCTAGCCTACTTGCCTACATTATATAGGGCATCCCTTAATTGATGGGTGAATAAGTATCCTTAATTAGCATAACAAATTCTAAAGCTGAAGGGTTTAAAGACCTTTAGGAAAATTGCAAAGAAAAAGGGTAATGGGTTTGGATTTCGCCCACGGTAGGAAAAAGTGTTGTACTCACAACTTTGATTACCGAGTAAACACGTAAGCAATTCTATATGTTAAGAAAAATAACGTTAACAACTAATGCAATGTTGAATAAGCGACGGTAATAAACTTTATAATGCATCAAACCTCATTAGATCAGCGATTTAGTCTTATTTTTTCTTGGTTTCAATAGATTTTCCGCACAAGGGAGGGGACTTTAACAACCAGTGTGCTCCCGATGACGGGAGAAACGGTGGTGAAGTTGCACTGCCTAAATGTTAGCGTTTCCAATATTTCCCCGGGATTGGTGTGCGTGTGCCTGATGCTTATTTAAATCCATCATCGCTACAAAAGCAACAAGGATATTCTAGAATTCAATGAAATACCTTTAAAGATGCATCAGAACTATCTTATCGAATTTCTGTTTTCTGGATCAAGTTACTTTATACGACATTGTGTTCGAAAGGTGCTTCAGCAAATTAGTATCACATAGACATTGTAAGGCAAATGAGCATTCCCTACAACGGCATGGTTGTGGTCCTTCAAATTTACCGCAACTCGACCTTGTCACTGTAAAAAGCTGTATCCACCCATAGCCTTAAATTCGTTATGAAATACGCAAAATAATTTTTGGTAATAGCAGGCCCGTAGGAAGCGGAGGGGGGGGGGCTTAGGGGGCTGCAGCCCCCTCAATAATTTTAGAGATAAGAGTTTTGAATATCACTTAATACATAATTTCAAGTAATAAGTTTCCGCCATACGTTCTGGACATGTTCTCAAATTGCCTTTAAAGAGTACCAGTGGTTTGAAAGGCATGGGAGACAGTAAAATGGTGTGGCACCAAAGATTTTACCCAGAGGCGCTCGATTTTACCCAGAGCCCCTCCCCCCTTCCCCCACAATCGGGAAATGCTTCCTACGGGCCTGAATAGGAAGCCCCCGGCTAAGCGTCCAGCAGCAAGATGTTTGTTTTCTTTATAACAAAATCAATTGAACTTCATTAATCGTTGCATAATGCTTGATCACAATACGATCTATTGCACACATTGTATGTGTAGTGGATGAATTACTGCAGGTACAATTATCTCGACAGGGTGCCAACACAATGCTTCAAGACTAGCAGGTATCAGGAAAGTTATTCTTCGATAAGCGAATCAATCAGACCGTTTGTTATCAAAGTCCTTCTCGCGAAAGAAGATGGACATTAACATGGCGCCGTTTATCATGTACTGCATTCTGCTGTCCGCTGCATTTATAGGACAGTACGTAGAGGGATCAAGAAGAAGAAGCTCATCGCGTCGAAGATGTTTCCGAACCAATTGTGAAGTCTCCTCCTGGGAAACCTGGAATCAGTGCTCTGTTACATGCGGCACAGGTATCTAAAGTTGGCATTAAGGCCGGTTTCCACTCGAGCGAATTCTTCGGCGAATTCGTCAGCGAATTCGTCAAGCGTGTTTCCACTCAGAGGGATTTGCAGCGAATTTGGTAAACTGATTTGGCGCCAAAAGTGGTTTGAAAGAAAACAAATATGGCTGTGTCACGAAGACAACTGTTGCTACTTCTACTCTTGCGACGAAGAAGAAAACAAAAGAAGAATGGAAATCGAAAATTCTGGGTATGAAGAATTTATCAGGAAAGGAAGGAGAAGGGAGAGTACCATCTGCTGATAAGAGACATGAAGATGTTCGATCAAGAATATTTCTTCAGTCATTTTAGAATGACACCCCAAAAGTTCGAGGAGCTTCTCAGCTTGGTAGGCCATGCAATTGCGAAAGATGCTGCTAAGAGAGAACCAATAGGCCCTCAAGAGCGACTGTGCGTTACACTAAGGTATCTTGTTACAGGGGATGCCCAAGCAACAATTGCAGCCAGCTACAGAATTAGCAAAACTTCAATTAGCAGAATTATTCTGGAAACATGCCGAGCTATCTGGAAGATATTGCTTCATAATGGGTTTCTTGACTACCCAAATACTGCAGAACAATGGAGAAAGATAGCCGATGCATTTGAAAGACGTTGGAATTTTCCTAACTGTCTGGGGTGCATTGATGGGAAACATGTGGTGATGCAATCCCCAGCAAGATCTGGCTCATATTTTTACAACTACAAGGGAACCCACAGTATTGTGCTAATGGCAGTTGTGAATCCATTTTATGAATTCACATTTGTTGACATTGGTGATGCTGGCAGACAAAGTGATGGTGGTGTATTTGCAGCAAGTGATCTTGGATTTGCTTTAGAACATAGCAAACTTTGCCTTCCTAAGTCAAGATGCCCAGAGAGGTATGATAAGGCCCTGCCTTTTGTTTTCGTAGGCGACGAAGCTTTCCCATCGAAAGAATATTTGATCAAACCACATCATTGAATACCATGCAAAGAATTACAAACTATCGCATTTCACGTGCCAGAAATCTTGTTGAAAATGTGTTTGGAATCTGTGCCTCACGATTCAGAGTTTTCAGGAGGCCAATTATAGCAAGAGTAGAAGTTGTAGAAGCAGTAACAAAAGCTATTGTGGCTTTACACAATTTTTTGATGCATGGAAGAAAAGTTGGTCATAATAGTCCATACTGCCCTACAGGATATGCAGAAGGTGACTGGAGAAAGGAGGGAACAGCTAATGATGGATTGCAACCGATGAGAACTGCTGGTTCTAACAACTACACAAGAGATGCTAAAGTTATAAGGGATGATTTTAAAGAATATTTTAATTCTGAAGTTGGCCAAGTTCCCTGGCAGATGGACATGATTAGAAGAACATCAAATCCATTTGACTCATAAGGAGAAGACTGATTAAACTACCCAAAATTGTGTTTAGGAAAATAAATTTTTTACTCATTCATTATGAAGGTATTTGAAAAAAACATGCAACAAATAGCTTCAGAAAGGTATAGCTGTAACAAGTCAAAAACATTTTATGAGGTAAAAGCTAAAAACTTTTAAGCAAAAAATATAAACCAGACAAAAAGTGTTTGCAAGATATTCTTTTAGGAAATGGGATTTAACTACATAATGCATTTTCTCTAGCAGATGGATTTTGGGATCCAATTCAACACTTCCAACAGAAAAATATTTCTCTTGTATATAAATACACATAAAGATATCAATAAGTAAATTAATTTGTATCCTTTTTGTTATCACAATATCTTTTGAATTCCTTCTGTGCAAAGTTTGCAAAGCAAAGGGGGCTTCATTGGAGATGGATGTATAAAAGAATGTGGACATTTGTTTGAGAAAATACTGTAATCCAAAAAAATGTGATATGCTGCACCAATGAACCACAGACTAGTATCTGCAAAACTTCATTTAAATGTAACATGATTGTAACTGAAATACAAAAACTATACTATGGCTTAAGTGTCTTATTATGTTACTATGTATTCTGGTAATCAAATTCATACTTCAACAAAATTTGCTGTATTTCAATTTTTGCTTCTCTGTTTGCTCTGGGTTCTAAATTTTGCAGCAAGGGCACAATACTGTTTGCAAATGCAGCATCAGCATCCATTACAGTTGGTTTTTCTTCTTCTTTCTTTAGTGCCTCAATAATTGCGACATCAACATCTGTACTCACTGCATTCTTCTTTATCCTCTTTGCCACTCTTGGTGTGGAGACTTCCACAGGCACAGAGGAAGTCCCCTCTTTCTCTTGGGCCCCTGATATATTCAAGGGACTACCTTGTTGAGAAAGAGAGTCATTTCCCACATCAAAATTTATATTGCTTGTGGAAAGCCTGTTTGAATTAGAGTCTCTGATGAACTGCATTTCAGCAAAGAAACAGCACTTTGGTAAGGTTTGATATGCTGCCCCAGAACGAGTCATCATCTCTCTTTTTTTGTGGCACTTTGTAAAGACGTCTCTTAGGTTCTTCCACATTTTTTTAAGTGTTTCCTCTGGAACAGAATGTATTGCCCATAAGATATTAATCAAATATTATATATCGATCATAATACACTAGCATATACAGAAATGCATATATAAATAACTTTGCCTTCAGAAAAATTTATTAACGATGAACTCTGAAGACAAAACACTCAACAGAAGTGCTGTTCTTGAACACCTATCTATTTTAAAAACATCTTGTATAAAACATATTGTATGAGCTTACAAATGTAAATATTGGCCTTCTATGATAACAGTCAAATTGTATTCTTGTGTCATGCAAAATGCACATTCAAAGCTATTCTGACATAAAACAACACTTACAAATAGAAATTCATGCACTTGAAAATATTAGGCGTAGCACAAATAATATATAACAGGGTACCCCAGGCGATTTAATCAAGCAAAGAGATAGACATACCATCTTTCCCAAGCTTTTGTGATATGGCCTTCCAGGCTGCTCTCACAACACCTCCCGAATCCTTGAAGCCTCTGCACTTCGTGTCCCAGATGCAACGAAAAGTCTTAACCTCTTCTATCAAAATCTCCTCCAGCTCATGATGTGAAAAGAAATTTCTCACTCCTTCGCCTTCCTCATCAACCATCGACCTACTACCACTGTAGAACGCTTCGTCATCCGCCATTTTAATAGATAGCCTCAACAATAGAGTTGAGATGAAAGTGAGTAGTGTGCTGTTATTGGTCAACTTGAACAAAAGATGATTCCAGCTTCCCTGCCATTGGTTCGTTTCTTGGCGAATTCGCTAGGTAGTTGAACTGCTTTCAACTTTCATACTTCGCTAGCGAATTCGTCTATACTCTGAGAGAACAAAGGACATTCCATTCGTTGACGAATTCGCTCAACAATTCGCTCAAGTGGAAACCGGCCTTTACATTGGGCCAGGTCGAAAACTCGGAGATCTTGGAGAAAGTCTCTGAGTTTGTCTTCTCTGAGTATTCGTGTTAGCATAAAATGCAAAACTCGAAATCGGAGCTATTATGGGTATTTTCAAAATGTCTTTGAATTGCAATGTAATTACTTTTAAAGCATTGAAAGCATTTGTTTTACAAACAATTTGCAAAGGGGCTGATCTCTTGTTCTAAATTGGACATCTCCGAGTTTTTCATCTCCAAGTTTTTTGTGTTGGCATAATATGCAAAACTCGAAAAATCGGAGATATTATGGATATTTTCAAAATGTTTTTAGTTTTCCGTGTACATGTTGTTAAGTATTTTTTGCAAACAACAGACTAAACCTACCGCAGGACCTTCGACGACGGGAAAATGGAAATATATCTTTAGGCCTTGGCTCCCCCTGTTTTGCAAATTATGCCTTTAAAAGGCAGCTCATGATCTTTTGCCGTGATACTTTTTTGGCATCGAAGCTTGCCCCCTTCCCCCCACTTTATTGGTCTTGTCGGAGACCCTGTACTGTGAAGCGTATGTTCGTTTGCAAAGAGCATTTTTAATGTCTAAAGGCTGTGGAATCCTAGATAATTCTTGACCATACACACAGGGAGGCGCATCAGAGGGTGTGTGTGGCTGGGGGTGAGGTTGTTGCATAATTCTTTAAGTCGGTTCAAAAATAATTTTATGTATAAACCGAATTGGTTTATAGGCCACCAAACAAGGCCCAAAATTTTGAAAAATACAACATAAACAAAACAAAACATTTGAATTTTAAAGGTTGTTCCAGAACAGACAGGGTACTACCTTGAAAAATACAAAATTGGAAACGGAAACAGAAACAGCAAGCGACAACAAACAACAGACGAATCGCATTTTTGTTAATTACACTAAGTCGGTCCAAGAACAAAGATATAATGAAAGTCGGTCCAGCTAAGTTCAAAAAAATTGAAAGTGCGCCCCTGCATATAACGCTTTTGTCACTTAATTAAGCGATCTGATGAAAGTTCGAAAGAAAATCTATTCTTTAATTTAGATAAAAAGGGCGTTTGCTGCGTTTTCCGAGAGCTTAAAGGGCGTTCTCGTGAAAACTTTTTCAAAGCCACACCCCTGACCCCTTCACTTTTCCAGTTCTTGCTCCGCCACTGCTTGATGGGATTGTGTCTTAATATTGGGAAACGTGTAAAGTTATTTATTTCCAGCAACTTCGAATAAGTGTTCTTTAAACGTCCTCAACAAGACTAATTCTTTTCATTTTAGCTACCTTGAGCGTTTGCACGTACTATGGAGTTTTTCGAAGTCCGAAATGTTTTAGGGTTATGATAAAGAAATCATTAACGTTTTCTAGGGAAAAGACGTCGGTCCCGCTCCACATATTGTTTTGCATGATAGTTTCTGAAATAAGTAGAGTTAATCTCACTAAATTGGTTTTTTTACCCACCTTAAAATAAATGAAGTGTTTACAATGATTAAAAACGTTATTTAAAAAGCTCGCTGTCCATGATAAATCTTTAGTAGTGGGCCTAGGTCTGTTCCACTTGCATTGCCAAAAGTCTAATAAGCTGCACATGCTACGTTGCTTTATAATCTCTTCTATTTCTCAAAGGTTCCAAGTCTCGGACAAGAAGCATAACTAGACATGCATCATGCGGTGGATATTCATGCCCTACATTAACAGAAACAACTTCATGCACCATTACTGAAAACAGGAATTGTACAGTGTCAGAATGGACGGCGTGGATGTCTTGTAACAACTCGTGTGGAATAGGCCAGCAATCACGTTCGAGGTTTGTGATGCAGACTAAATTATGCAATGGTACATGTCCAAACTTGGCGGAATCAAGGCGTTGTGAGGAGTATATTCCTAGAAATTGTACAATAAGTCATTGGAGTGGATGGACAGAGTGTTCAACTATATGCATGGCCAAGGGTAAGGCATTATTTGAGCAACGACATTTATCTTTATATTAAGAAGATATTTTGAATGTTTATTACAATTTCTTGAACTTAAGAGAATTCAATCCTGAGACGTTTTTAAATTTTCTCATCTCTCCTTTATTTTCCACACAAACTAAAATAGAATTGATTTGCATTCCTTGCATCAAATTTATATATTTTATGAACAATGCCACACTAAACGAAATATGAGTCGTTTGTTGATTTATATGCAACTGTGCTATTCCTTTGATAAAAAATGTTTTAAAATTGAATATATCTTATAATATTGAGGCTCAGGAAAAATCTACTGAACACGCTCAACATGCCTAATTAGAGGTAGGTTCAATACAGTTGCGACTTTATTCCATTTCATTGCGTGATTCACTATATTCGTCAGCAATAATGACTCAACTAAGTAGGCCCGTTTTGTTTGCATGATTTTGGCGACCAAAATCAATCTTTTAAAGGCAATTAATACAGGCACCAAATTTGGTGAGAGTAATATTTGCCTGTTTGTTTTGGATACAATACCCCGGAAGCTTCTTTTCAGCCAATGTCGTTCAGACCAATCAAAATTATAAGTCATAACGCATGCGCAATGTCGACCTTCTGGGGGACAAATTGTATGTTAATCAGAGCATGCAGTCTCTTAATCAAAACACCAACTTCTTTTTATTCCCTTCCACTCTTCTAGGCTTCTAGCATTCAATAGAAATAACTTATTGGGTGACATTGCTAATTGATAGATAGTTATTGTGCCAAGAAACACCTGCAAACTCTCTAAAAATTATCTCTGTCAATGTTGAAGATATCTGCATTCCAAATGTGCTCTGTATTATCTTATTCTCCATCCAAGATTATCGCATTCTACTCTTCAACTCAATTTTACTTTTTCTTTGCCTACCCCTTCCCTTATTTTTTCAAATTTTTCACTTTAATTACTACGCCCAAATGATTAACGCAAAAATGAAGAGATGCATTCAAAAATTGAATGAATTGTGAACGGACGGCAATTTTTAGCGAGCATACCCCCCCCCCCTGAAGTAAGTACCATAGTTGGCACCACCTGGAAGGCACCACCTGTTTTTAATTTATAGTTGTTTGGATAAAAGACTATTCAGATTAGTTGTCTTGAATAGATTAAATGATGTATATATTTGCTTTTTACTTGAGCAGGTTTTTGTCATACCAATTTATCGATGATGGTCTGATTTCAACTGACAAATCATCCGCGATGTAAACAATTAGATCTGCAATCTAAAAAAAAATTGTTGAAGCAAAACATTTTTGAACTTTGTTTTAACAGCAGCTGACCCCCTGATCAATTTTGTTATATTGTGCTTGTTTAATATTTCTTTCACAATCTTAACCGAAAAGTCTAAGTAGATAATATTGACTCCAGGGGGAGGTTTCTAACGTAGAAATCAACTCATTTTCTGCATGTATGAAAATGAATTTTATTGCAAAATTCGCGAAAATCGAAAACTGCCCCAACAACTGTAGTCTATGATTGTGGTTTTTATATAGTCGTTGCGGTTGGTGTGGGTTTCTGAAAATTACCTATATGCCTTTCATGATGGTGCTGTTCTAATGGATTTATCAAAAGCCTTTGACTGTCTACCTAAATATATTCTTTTGGCAAAATTACATGCCTGCGGAGTAGAAATGAACTCTCTCCTACTTATACAAGATTATCTTACTGACAAAAAACAAAGAGTCAAAGTTAGGGGACCTTACAGCACCTGGGGTAAGCTAGGACAAGGGGTATCACAGGGATCAATACTTGGTCCTCTGCTATTTAATATCTTCATAAAAATTTTAGTCATTTCTGCTTGGTGCATAGTATCAAATTGCCTAGAAATTTGGTCCTCCTCAGAATAGAGTTTGCACGATACCGAGAAATTTTAGAAATTTCTTAGTATATGTCAATGGCTTGGAATTTAGATGGATTTGCAGTCATTTCATTTGATTTAAGCCAGTTTAGGCCTTTATTTGTGTTTGTTTTTAGTATTAACAATAATTCATCGGTGTTGGTTGCAGTGATAGAAAGTGTGTTGTCATCAGCAAAATTGCATAGGGCCCCATTACTAAGGTAATAAAAATATCATTTATGAAGACATCAAAAAGCAGAGGACCAAGTATTGATCCCTGTGATACCCCTTGTCCTAGCTTACCCCAGGTGCTGTAATGTCCTCCAATTTTAACTCTTTGTTATTTGTCAGAAAGATAATCTTGTATAAGTAAGAGAGAGTTCATTTCTACTCCGCAGGCATGTAATTTTGCCAAAAGAAGATTTTTAGGTAGACAGTCAAAGGCTTTTGATAAATCCATTAGAACAGCACCGATATATTTAACATCATATTTATATATAATGTTAGTATACGCTGTTTTCGGCCAAGCCTACGCGACTTCTTTGGAGTAATTTAATCTTTATCTGTAAAAATGTTACAGGAAATCACTCCCGATACCGAAATGTTTCAATGTCAGCATATTGTGGAGGCAGTTGCTTGGACCACCTCAATGAAACTGGCTCTTGCGTTGGAAGCATGGGGCCTTGGTCAACGTGGTCTATGTGTACGGCACAATGCAGCCATTATGGTGGGTATATGGTGCTTTATTTTCTAGAGTTGATACCTTAATGATATCGACATACCATCATTCCCTTGTCTCACACTTATTGCGATCAATCGTCGTTATATTTTATTGTAATTCTTAATTACAACCAAAACTGCATTGTAAATGCATTTCAACTGATGTGCCAGTAAAGTTGATGAGCTCTTAAACTATAAATTTTTTCCTTCTTAGTTTAACTGAACTAGGATTGAAAACTTCATTGTGAAATTGAATCTTTGAACCATTATAAATGAGATGCTGTCGGAACATTGCTTGCTATGTTGTTTTGCTATATTCACAAGCTTCCTAAGACACAGATATAAAAACAAAATGTTGCATCGTGAAAAACAATCAGGCGTGAAGCTGCAGTAAAACAGTAAAGAACCATTGCCCTAGATCCCGTTAGTCATCTGATTACGAGCTTGATGTCCTTCTCAATAAGCCATATTTTTCAAACATAGTAATGAGCTGCAGCTGCAAAATTGCTCGCAACCAACCAGCTTTTTTCCGTGTTTTTTACTGCTTATACACACGAAACGCCTCGTAGCCATCAATTACTCATTAACAGCAATATTTGATTCGAAAAAAAATGATATAAAACGCTACGTAACCAACGTCTCGTTTGAATCCTGTGAAACTTTCACTCTCTAAAATCAGGTCTAAAACGAAAAAATTTTTGTCAGGGATATCATTTCAGATTTTCGTACTGGAGAGGTAGAGGTTTCACATCGCAATTAGTACTCTAAAAATGATCATCCACTCCTATCATGTATTTTAAATGATTCTGAGCATGGGAACATCACCTAGACATATTTATCGGTTCCCGGGAAGTTGCCAAGAGAAATTTTTGCTGATGCTGACAATATAATCAGCGTTCTTTTGTTAGACTTTTTACGAGAAAGGTATCAGTAGTTTTCATCTGGAAAGTAAACTGAATAACGGACATAGAATTATAGCAATAAAGAAGATTAAACATTACACTATAGACGCTTTTATTAAGAATACCCCCGATACTTCCGATAATTTTCTTTCAATCTTAAACCTTTGTTGTTTTTATCATTGAAGGAAGAAAATCAAGATATACGACTTACGACTGCGGTGCCAAATACCCACGATTGAACGATAACTCATCTTGCTACGGTACCTGCTGCAATATGGGCTGCGGCAAGGGATTGGTATCAATAGGGGAATACCCTCACTGCGGTTGTACTAATTTTACGAGATCAAACAGAGGAATAAATTATGGCTTACAGTCAGGTAAACTATGATAAATGAGATTTGAAGGCTGAAGCATAGTTGAAAAATTGACCATATGACCCATGGTTCTATGACCTTTGATACTTAAGGGCCTACGTGTTGCTCAGTACTTAATTGACACAGGATCATAGGGTCTCATTTTTTTACTTCCCGCCAAGGGCCGATCATATGTGTGTTTCAAACGTTTCAACATCGCAAGATGATATCTGCACGATCAATAGAAAGAAAACTATTTGATTCATAAAAAACTAATGATGATATTATAGACAATTCTATAGTGCCATATACTCCAAGGCGTTTAACAGCAATACTACTTAACATTTAATTAATGGCAAGAATATTGCTAATTCTTGCGATTCATCTATGTTCAATACATTATACAATATACATTACTCTATCAGATACGAATTGGTTTTGTCTGAAAGCAGCCAGTTATCATGTTGACTCGCAGACATGATCTACTAAAAGAATTTTGTGTGCTAATGGTCAATTTTATACTCACATCAGGACCTATTTTCAGGGACTAATACTGAAGGACAATCTATGGTATTTGTCGCTAAAAGTCTATTGCTTCAAATGAACCCCAATAGGACTAAGAACTCGGCTGGGAGGCAACTGTCCATCGAGTTAGAGTGTAAAATGAAGCCCTTAGTTAGATTGACAGTTGAAGTATTTGCTTGTTTAAAGTTTAAGTGCATTGATATGAAGGCTGCCATGCAAAACATCATCTTTATGGCGACTCGTTAATCAACTAATCAGTGTCATACCTTGATTTCCGTTAATGGTCCCGTAATCAATTTTTATTATGTTATAATGTTTAAAGGGGCCCTCACTTAGATTGACATTTGAAATATTTGCCTTGGTTAGATTTAGTATCAATTTAAGGCTGTCCTTTCAAAAAGGATCTTTATGGCGATTCGTTAATCAACCAATCGGAGTCATCACTTGATTCTCTATTGGTAATTTCGCGCCAGTGCAGAACTCTATCAATTTTTATAAAATAATTTTATCCTTCAGATGGTGATTTTCTAGTTAAGCTTTATTTTTCTATCATTTTCTACCAGTCAATTTGTAACTAAACGAATTCATTTCTGTACGAACGCCGTATTTGAGATATGTCTTAAAAAGCTTTTTACTTTTTGATTGCAGTTACAATATCTGCAGCGGTATTTGCAATACTCTTGATGACAGCATACGCATGATAGCACTGGTCAAACTCGATTGCTTTATTGGATTTGACAATTGCACCCACAAAAACGTGAACAGTAGCCTAACATAACGTTGAATAATAATCAAAAAAGTTTAAATTTAAAACAAAGCTCCCTTATCGGACCCTATGGAAGCACCCAAACATTGTTAATTAAGTGATATACTTGCAATACCTTAGATGACAGCAAATGAATGATTGCAGTTCACAAAATCAAATGTTCCGTTTACATTTGACAGTCACAGCCACCACCACAAGAAACAGTAGCAAAAGAATAACATTGAGTACTTCTAAACACAGTTTGAAATAAAGGAAAATGCTCCAGTGCAGTACTTTGGAAGAAGTAAAACATCTTCTTGAGTGTGACCGGCCTTCCAATAATAACTGTACATGGTGAATTCTAGAAAGAAACATTTACAAACTATAGGTGTATATCTCACTTCATTACTTTTGTCATCAAACTATCAACGCCTAATTTCATAATAATGCATTACATTCAAATACCTTGTTAAAATCTTCAAGTATGTGATGACATCATCCTTTTGGATATCAATGAATCTAGTCAAGGATAACAATAATTCTAACAGAAATGTTATGATTCGATCATGGGATCTTTAGTACCAATATTGTTTACTTTAGGCAGATTAATTCAGTAACGCCAAAGGAAACACTAGCCAATGGGCGACTAGCCTGTACTGCAAACTTATATTGTGCAGCAGGAGAACAGAATTGTCTCTGCTCCTCTGTTGCACAAGTAAGGTCTGTAACGGTGCGTATGCAATGCGAAAGCATTAAGGCCGAAACACAAAAAGGTAGACGATTTTCTTGGCAGGAACGAGGAATGATTGGCTGTGACCTTACGGTGCAATCGAAACCTAAGATTGTTTGGCAGGACCGCCGAGATACAGGACAGGCCTTGGCGGTGGATAGAACAGACATGAGCCCCTGGCGCTGAAGGCAGCAGGTACCCTTTTGAATCACGGCCTTTTACCATTGAGTCATGGCTTTAGTTGCGCTGCTAAACCCTGATTTTACACTGAAGTGCTCCTTTTCACTTTTAAATTTTCTATGATGTAGCCTTAAAACAGTAAATTAAAGATACCTTATAGCGAAGAAAAAATCCAGATTTAGGGGGCCTTAAGACCTTACGTTCGCTTTGTAGTTTCCCCCCCCCCCTTATCGATGGTCCTATGCTGCGGAATAGCTATATTCAACCCTTTTTGCGGTAAATATGTTTCGCAGGGTCTCAATAAGGACCAACTATTGAGGTCTTCTAGATTGACGAAGCATAACTCTTGAGAACCAAAATTTTATTTTTCAATGTTTCCGTATTTATGTTAGCTGTTACAAATAGAATCACTGAAAATTTTTCTAACACATATATTGATCTTAAACATTATGATTTAGTCACATGCAATCATTAATGTACTATTCACCAATTTATCACAACATGCATCTTCATATTTTTGTCTTCATTTTTAAATTCTTCAAACGTAGAGACCCTATCAGTCGAGAACACTGGTTTCCATGGGACGGTGCAAAAATTAATACATAATAAATTAAAGTAAATAAAATACTCAATACATGAAAATGGATAACAAATATATTGTTATTATACAGGATCATAAATTTGAACTGATCTTATTTCAGATACCTTAAAAATGTAAACTGTAGTTAGAATAGGTTCTTCCAGCGCTCTCTGCATCTGGCTATATCTCTTGCATCATCAAGCTCTGCAATGCTAATTATTTTTAGGTTACGCTGATTAAAATCATTCTTTATTAGCGTGAACAAGTTACTTCTTGGTCTTCCTTTTCGTCCAGTTAAATGCTGATCTGCCTAAACAGCAAATGTCAGTTCTAACTGAGCTGCTGTGTTCTCATCGCTCCTCAAAATATGGCCAAGCATTCTTCCAGCGCTCTCTGCATCTGGCTGTATCTCTTACATCATTAGGTTCCGCATGAGGTTTTTGTTTACGAAACAGCTGTTCGAGTTGTAAAGCATGACTGAAATTACTTGAGCTTCATATAGACTAATCTTCCTATCAAGTGAGATCTTTTTCCTCGTCAACCAGGGCTTTCCGAATTTTCTGAACGCAGCTTCACCCTCGATCCAGCGACTAGTGAATTCTATTCAGAGCACAATAATTATCCCATTGATTTACTTGAATTCAACGGTTTGTTGCTTATTAATCGCTGATCCTTATCATCTACTTCATTTCTAATAGCAAGACTATATTTCATTAATTCTGTTTTTGTCAGAGCCTCCAACAAGACCAAAAAAGTTAGGGGGGGGGGTGCCAAGCTTCGATGCCAAAAAATTACCACTGTAAAAGACAATTAGCTGCTTTTTAAGAGCATAATTTGCAAAAAGGTTGGAGGTGGGGGCCAAGGCCTGTCTATTTTACCTTGCTTTTCTATTTGCTTTTCTATTAAATTGTTCAAGTAAATTTAGACTTTTCTAGCTTATTACCTCCCTGTGACATGGATAACTTCAAACTGAACAGGTTAAAGTGAAGAGAGGCTTCATTCGCCCGCCAGTCCTGGGTAACATTCGAAATAACGCAGTAAATTTAAGGCTCGACCCGTAGAATCAAACACCTTCTATAACCCAACAAGCAGAAATTGTGAAGAGGTTTCTTAACTTAACAATTTTCACAGGGCTACGTGAAGGTCTGCTACGAAAAAATGAACATAAAATAGATTGCTTTGTGAAAGTATTTTGATAAAATATCTTAAATAGAGGGGAAATGTAGGAAAAGGCTATTTCACATTTAAAATTCAACAGAATAACTGTCTACCAGACTCCTAACATTTAGAATAATAAAACTTCACATAGATATGGGATCTTTACCAGTAAGTTTTTTATAAATTGGGTTTCATTATCAGAAATGGAGGGGATTAAAGGGATATCCCCCCCCCTTTTTTAAGTTTAGCACTCGATAAAGTTCATAAAATAGATGAAGGATGAAAGCCCCTCTCAGGATACATAGCCATTCTTTAATTTTCCCAACCATTTGAAAACTGAGATGCAAGTATGCATATTGTAACGATGTAAATATGTTAATATTATGTATTCTTTGTAGATTCAAAATGCTAGCGTCAAAACACAAATTGCAAACCTGATGATGGTTGGAGAGGCTCAGAGATTTAGCAGCACACACTTTGACCATAAAAAAGCATGCAAAGAGTATCATACGTTTTGCCGTTCATGGCTCCACTCACTAAGGGAGTCACAACCCCTTAATTGTGGCACGCTTATCTTATGTGAATAGATCACAACCAATGGGGTGACGGTGTGATAAGGGTTGTGTGATGGTAGAATCTATGGTATGAAGTGTGTCCCGATCATTACTCTGCTAATTTGCTGAGTCGCAGTCCTTAAATTATGACGCGTTATCTTGTGAGTTGATGAAAGACATTTGGGTTTGGGTTTCATACTTGTAGTAATCAAACAATATCTAACAAATTTAAAGATATTTTTCCACACATGTGTCTCTACTACTTCAATTCATAATATTCTGATCATGAGGAAAATCAAATGAAATTGCCCGATGAGCTTTGGCGCACTCTAACGTGAAATTTCAAAGTCAGGGATATACAAGACAAAGGTATTACACACTAATTGCATTAAATTACAAAATGAAATCAAATTTGTAAAGCCCGTTAAATTGCGTTAA
Source organism: Catostylus mosaicus (assembly GCA_964019065.1). Taxonomy (NCBI): domain Eukaryota; kingdom Metazoa; phylum Cnidaria; class Scyphozoa; order Rhizostomeae; family Catostylidae; genus Catostylus; species Catostylus mosaicus. The sequence goes on along the minus strand of OZ025189.1, from coordinate 5,503,683 downwards.
ATAATACATTATAGCCCTAAATAGAGCAAGGAGTTCTAGGCTTAAATGCAAGGTAATTTTTGCAAGCCTACCTTTTCCTGGATTCTTGCAAAGTTAGACACGTCAAGAATTACGACAAAAAACAGTAATCATAAAATAAAGGAACCTGCTGTGTCCATTTTATTTTAATTTCATCGAGCAATATAGGGGAATGAACGGACCAGTAGCAACAATGAGGACAGAGCAATGACCTGGTAAGTTATTAATACAACGAATCAGAGGTGGGTAAAAATTGAAAGTGAAATTGCAACAGAGATCAGTCCCTGTATCAAGAATTGCAAACCCCTGGATCATGATGTAGGTCGCAAGGAAGCTTTATGACAACCATTTTCTTCCTTTGAAGTAGTGAGCGGGAGCGAATGGCTAGGAGGAATTCTAGAATTCTAGGTGTACCAAAAGTGGAAGCATGTAAGGACTAGATTTACAACAGCCGCGCTATTTTTGATAGTTAATATTCTCGAATTGATTTCCGTGCCACGCAAATTTATCGTTTTTATCAAGCACCACAAAGAGGACAGAAAAATTCATCAACCCCTAATTAAGATAATTAATGGCTCTTACCTATCCACAGAGGATAAGGGCTTATTTGGACAACCTGTGATACATTAAACTTTGATAAAATAACGATATATTGGCATACGATGAAAAATCCCTTTTAAGAACCAGAACGAGATTTCAGAATCTACGCAATTGGCCTCTGATTGATCGCTGCACTGAAGCGGAGGAGCAAAGTATCAAATTTCGCGGGCAAATTGAACGTGTTGTCAAAAGAAATCAAGGCAGCGTTCATATCGTTCAGTTGCTTTATGTAACCGTTCTATTTTAATGTAACTTCTTTGGAAAAACAGTAAAACCCAGCAAAAATAAAAATTAGTTAACAAAATACAAAAAGCTGCACAAATAGTAAAATGGTTGGAAGCAGCACTCAATTTGAACAGGGTCAAAGGTTTGAAAGGTAGGCCTAAATTGCCTAAATTAAGCTTAATGAGATATGTCTTTTATTGGTTTCTTTCACATAAATGCACCCAAACGGCACACACATCGAACAAACTAGCAATGCGAACTTTATAGCATTGTTTTCTATTCACTCGATCAAGAATTCGTCCGCCAGCCCTTGCCCGAACACAAAACCTTCAACAATGAATTATTAGACTAGGCCTAGACCCGTAGAATTTAATCACTCACTGTGTTCAAATACCGGGAATGAATATCAAAATTTCCCGATGAATTTTACTAACCATTAAGCTAAACATTGGAGGGGGGTCTATTTAATAACTCCCTTAATTTCTACCTCTGCTTGCAATGACATAGGATGCGACGTTGGTGAGAAAGCAATTTTCAAATATACTTTTATTCATGAAAGAAAGTAAGCACACACACATTTTCGTAAAAAACACACTTTATAAGTTGCCAGAAACAGTAAGGACCCTATTCCTATAGGAAACTTTCTTCATTCAGTATAAAGAGTCTGGGGATTCTCTAGATATATCCAATTTTTGATACAAAATTGTTTACTTCACCATTTGTTGTTGGGTTGCATGCAACCCCTAAATTTGGATTGGTCATTTGATGACTTGGTTTATTTCCCATTCATAGTTCCACACACTCAGGGAGTCACATCCCCTCAATTTTGAGAAGCTTATCTGATCTGATAAAAATAAAGCCTCACAATTGATGGGAAGCTCAGCACATTTTAAGATCAAGATAAGGCTGAATCATGGTTGTGAAATAAACTTTTTGAGCAAGATTTATAGACATGTTGATAATTAATTGACAATGTTTATGTGAAATTCGTGTATTCAGCCCCATACCTCTTTACCGGTGGCAAAACCAATGATAAGGACCCTCAAACTAGAGGAGAATGGAAAGTTTCCACTTTTCCAGAACACACCCAATGACCACTACTTCATATTCATTGTATCCTTGTGGTACATTCGCGCCATTTCATGTCGACTTTCTGGCGTCAGCTGAATATGCTGGAAGATTGTAAAAGTATTGAAGGATGTTTTTTAGACCGTTTTTAGAAAGAAAATAACTGCTTGCAAGAATTATCCTCTGGAAAAAAATGAATTCAACAAATTTTAGGTGCAATGCAGCCAGATATTGTAAGTTTGTCAGGCCTGATTAATTGTTTGAAAATACATCAGCATAAAAAAAATGGAAAAGGACGTCTCCCTACCAATAAGCGAAGAAAAACCAATTTTTAATTCAACAGGAAACTACAACCATTGAAGGCTTCGTACGTGAATCTCCCAGAATTGGCAGGAGTCACGGAGTGTTTAGGGTGTAGGGTGATTACCCTCCAACTTTTCTAAGAATATTGTACTGTAGATTCATCTAAAATTTAGGTTAGGTATAGGCCCTTCTAATGACAGTTCGTTTTTCATTCACAAACTATCTTCAAAATTTATCACAAAAAATATTGGACCCTTCTAACATTTTATATAACACAGTAATATATGTTCAAAAAGTCTAATCCAACCAAATCTTTACTTGCAGTGAACAATAGAACGGCTTCAGTTGCAAGAACTAATTATAAATCAAATTTCATATTGATAATGGGGGTCAAAATTTGGAATAAGGCACCTATTATTATTAGAAATACCCTCACATAACATGCTTTTGCAAATTATTATAGTCGTGGCTACTAAGTTTTTAGTAGCAAAAACACTAAAATATTGCTGAAAATTTTATAAATTAGAACCTTAAAAACAACTAAGAAACTAACGTCAACCCTAACAAATCTTTAAAAGGAGCAGAAGAGATTTATCTTCCTTTATAGTTCAAGAGTGTATGATGGTTCCAGTACTCTATGTAAATTGTTTGATTTTCAAGTAGAAACAAATTATACTATTCTCTGCAAGCACATTTATAAAATGCTATGGGCTGCATTACAAACCTTTAAGGATGTTCACAACATATAGAGTAATGCAGCACAATATTTTAGTTGGGTGAACACAATTGACTATAAGGAGCTACTAGTGCTGGTACTGGGTTTTTACATAATATTTCACAGACTGTAGAATTAAGCATGATCAACAAGTATCCCTTCTCATTGTTTCCCTATATAATAATTTGGTAAGGCACTAATATGCAATTTTCCTGCTTCCAGCTTTTGACATTGAGACACCAGATTCAAGGCAACAGACAGCATCATCTAGCACAACTGCTGCATTCGGCCTAACCACACCATCATCAAGAGTGAGAAGTCTTTCTGGAGCCCAAAGGTTATTCTTTTTGCCAAGCATACTTACCGACCAATTCAATTGCAATCTAAAACAAACAAATAGATGGTTCAAATGCTATACAATGGATTGCTGATATAATGTTACCACCATTTAACCCCCCCCCCCCCCCCCACCTCTGTGTGGCAGTTATCTGCAGCCTGCTCTACTTGGTTGTCTCATATATATTTCCATCAACCAATAACATACTAGCACTATTCTCTTTTGAAAAAAAATCTATTTACACCTTAATTGATATCATTTTCTACCAAACCCGAAAGAGGACTTGGATGTTAAGGCAATATATTAGCAACAAAATATAGGGAATTAAAGATATCAAAATCATTTATTCAATATCTATTTTTTTACAATGCTTGATATTATGTAGGCAGAGCAGCTTGAATATTGCCAATAAAACAAGACATGTTAGATGATTGCATTTTAGAGTGAAACTCTGAGTAAACATTTTCAAGTTTTTTCCGACTAGTAATAACTGAATGCATTGTCATATTTGCTTTCCTTTCCTACTTCTTTGTGTTCTTCCTTATTTTGGTCATTGGTTCTATTTATTGAAAGCTAGATGCTTAGCAACATCATCTTGGCAGAATAAATATGCCTGGAAGAACAGTTTCTTGCAGTTGATTTGGTTAACAATTTCCAAAGAACAATATATTCATTTCCACAATGACACTATAATGAACTTATTTGGGCTCTTTGATGCTTTTCGTAGAAATTCTAAAGAGGGGTGTTGGGGGGAGACTTTTTTTGGTTGATTAGTCTACTTAGAAGGCTCCTCCATTAAAATTTTCCACAGTTTTGTTTTACTGAAAAATAATAAAACTTTTGTGTGCTTCGATTCAGATATAATTAATTTATAGTTGCATTGTATGGAACTTACATCAAAATCAGCAATAAATAAATTTTTAGGAAAGTGCCACCTCCAAATTCCTATTTGCTGAAGGGAAAGAATTGTTATATTCAATTATTTTAAGAAAATTTATGAATATATACAGTTAATGGTAACACTAGACATCCAGTAGCTTCTTCATCAACATGGCATTCTTCTGAACAATTTGTATAAAGCCACCAAGCATTTCAAGATTTGATGAAATCATTACAGAATTTGAAAAAATTTTCAGATGGAGCTATTTTTTATTTTTTAGCAACTCCAGCTATCTGAGATGCGCATCAACAACAGCAAAAAGGTCTTCATTAACACCAGGAGTAACTACAAGCAGAACTTCATTTGTTTCCTCAGCAAGAACACCCCATCATGCCACGACTCCTGCTCGGGTCGATAGCAGTACCATTGTAGGTAAATCAAAGCAAGAAACTATATGAAATTTGAAATTTTCTCAAAGTAGCCTCGGTTTGATGTGACATGAATGGAATCACAGAATAACACCATAATTACCTCTGTTTTTAGAACAATTAAAGAATCTGGTATTTATCCTTTCTTTTTTAACTTAGCTGTCGTTGAAGGCAGGGGTCTTGCAAAAGGAGAAATTGGAATGGCAGCAATTAACCTCAAGGGCTCAGAACTATCACTTTTCCAGGTATGGATTATTCCTAATCTGCACTATACAGTTTTGAAAGTTATTAATAATCTTAGCATAGTTCCCTGAGCCAGAAGGCTACAAATTTCAATAGACAGGAGCAACCAATCAAGCTTTTCAAACAAGGAAATTCCAGCAATATTTAGGATTTATATTACCATTTCAACCTCAATTTACAAGCCTAAATGAACATTTATATAATTCAAATTACCAAACCCAAGTTCTCTCTGAAATAGGCTATTATTAAATTCACGATTTGAGCCTTCGAGCTTTTCCTTAAATATACATTCGTTGGCTTTAGGAAAATTTGTTCTTGTTAGATTGCTCTCAGTACGTTGCAGTCGAACAGAGTTTCCCTTAATTTGTGGATGCTAGCTATATCTCTCCCGAATTACCAGACACTTTGTCCATATATAAGCCTCAATGACCATTAAAGACCGTTTTTGATGTAAATTAATTTTAGTACATAACGCAGATTATGATTAGCTATATCCTAGATTGAGGCATTTGATTGTAACGAACATTTGGCTTATTTAAAGTTATCTTTGTTTTCTATTTCAGTTCTCGGATGGTGCCTCTTACATGAAATTACTTACAAGACTCAATATAATCAGGCCTCTTGAGGTAGATGTATTTCAACGACTTTGTGCATCAATGTACTGACAATTTTAGTCTAATGGCCAACCTATTGGAAAAACAGTAAGAATGCAAAACTAGCAAACTTCCCTGGGCATGGTCAAAAGTTGGTGCCCTGATACTTTTAATGGCAGTAGTAATTAAAGACTTCCTACCTCAAATCTAGCCTTAACTCTCCACAAAAATAGCATTCCACTCGTGGTTATCCATTTTCCAACAAAAATTGAATTAAAAGGAAAACTTAGAATGATTAAAATGTTCAATCAGTTGCAATTTTAAAACCTTAATGTGTCGGTTGCAACATGTTAATATCTTAGTTTGAGCTATCATTTTGTGCCTCAATACGCCATTTGTGTAGCGAAGACTTTGATTACTATCTTCTAAAATGTACGTATAAATTAACCATCAATAAAATGAGCATTGTTTGAATGAACTAATATTCAACATTGCTAACTGTATGGGGTCACTTAAAAACTTTGCTTCTTATCTACCGCTCTATCCAGGTAATATTGCCAAGCACAACTTGCGAAAATGGTAATATGGCAACCTTATTTGACATGATTCGAGAGAATTATCCAAATGCAAACTTGTCAACAGTTCAAAGAAGATATTTTAATGAAGCTGCTGGTATGTTAAGGGCCTGATAAATCCTGATAAAACTATCATCATCATCATCTTCATCTTCATCAATATAATCATTATCATCATCATCAACATCATCATTATCATCATCACATCATCATTATTATCATCATCATTAACCATTTTTATTCATATCTTTTACTTGAAAGCTGCAACAATTCAACTTAGTAATCTGGAAGTACTCTTTGTGTTCATCACTCGCAGGGTACGGGAGGGCGAATAATGACCGTGAGTTGTGTAACATTGAATAAGCGATATTTCAAACTGTCAAGATTTTTGCACAAAACAAATACTTTCAATTTACTACGCTGCTTCCGAGCTTGGTCCATTACGCCATCAGTTTTGTCATGCGAAATTTATTAGTAAACCTTATTGAAATTGACTTACTCTTTGGATTTTTATTATTTGCCTTTAAATATTGTTTCGCTAATCCTCCGTTTCATAGGTCTTCAGTATGTGAAAGATCTCTGCGCAAGTGATTACAAAACGGTAGAATTGGCTGTTAAAAGCAAGTAAGCTTCATTGTATGATATTTTCCTCTTGAAGGGTAAATTTTATTGAACAGCTTGTACTAAAAAAGCTGATACAGCATTGTAACTGCAACTCATTAATAATAACTTTATTTATAAATTTGGTTCAATAGCTCCATTTGAAAAAATAAATCTAACTTCAGCTATGGTGCATCAGAGGATCAATTACCACAATACAGTGCGAACTGTATGACAAATTTAAGTCTTTGCTGTTGGTAATCAAATTTAGAACATATTATGGAGCTACTAGAGCTCACAAATCTTTGCAAATGTTTGTTGTTCCTAGAATGTAATGCCTCGTGAGTAAATCTATCATCACCATGGTTGTTAATTAAGTCTGACATTATTAGGTCCCAGCGTTTTATTGTATCATGGCGTCTACTTTCTAGACAAATGTTTCGTCCAGATCATAGCTTTTTCAACTTCCAGTTTTTTCGCTATAATTCTCTAAAACGAGCTATATAATGTTATTTTGATTTTGCCTTTTGGAATTGTGTTAGTTTGCTCTATGTCCAGCAAGATAAAGATGTAATTTAACCACTGAAAAGGATTATTCCAAACCGAATTTATATTTGAATAATTATTAGTTACCTTTACTTTGTTTTATTTCAGATATTATTGTCTTGCAACAGCAGCGGTAAGTCAGCTTTTTCGTATTCAGCTTTGTACCAACTATTTATTATCTCTTGAAACGATCGTAAAACCCAGCATTTTGGTACATATTTGTGTTGTGGATTCAGAATCAGATTGTTTTGACACCTTTGACTCGATTTTACATGTTATACTTAAGGCTGAATGCCATGTCAATTAATTGTTTGCTCCTCGGCTTTTTCTCTCTTTCAGAAATTTTAATTTAATAGTTTTACTTGAATTTTAAGCGCAATAAATACTTAGAATTCGCTGACAATTCGTCATTTTCCACTATAGATGGCACGCATTTAATTACCTTGTCGTTGTTGTCCTAAGTAAGTTTGCCTTCATAATATGAAAGAAAAAAACCTTTTTTACAGGCGTTGTTGAAGTACGTTGAATTCATTCAAAACATCATTTATGCCCCGAACTCATTGAAGATTGTTTTTAAAGGAAGTGATAATACAACCATGATAGGTAAGGTTGGGTTACTGTTGTAACTAACATTTTCAATTTTTTATTTATTTGATGCTCTACGAGCATTTTGAAACTAATCATTAGCCCTGGGGCTCGGCGTCCATTTCTGATCCTTGTGAAGATGAAAGACATTAAGCTTTTGCATTTCTTTCAATGGCTGGGACCTGAAACTTTAAACATATTAGAATGCTGTTTTCATGGTAATGGAGGTTGAGTCAACGTGCAGTAAAGCACAATTCATTACAAGAAAAATTACATGGTATGAGAAGTGAGCGACAAAACAAGGAACTAAGTTGGAGAAACGTGATATCATTATCACCCCTAGGCCTTTAAGTTATGTCATTGTTAGGAGGGTAACTGACTGATTCTCAATATTGTTGGGGAGATGTAGTAATCCCCTATTGTTTCAGTCTTTCGTTTTATGGCGCGCCAATCAGCGGAGAGGCTCCAGATCGCATTTGCTCCTTGTATCTACCTCTTTCTTGTATCTTCTAATTTTATATATATCATTTTCTAACTCAGATCCTCGATGGGATTTAGATTCTAAACTGGAAGCAAGATTCTTTTGGTTATCTTTGAATCATAATAGTCACTAAAACATTGTAATATTTGTTCCGATTGCTATAATCACTCTCCCTTTTCCATGAAATTGCCCTTGAACTTCTCTTCACAGCAACAAATCTTGTCTTGTCTCCATTGACGGTTAAAAAAGTTGTTACTACGCATGCGATCTGGAGCCGTTTCTCGGGGATTCCTTCGGGGTCACATTTAAGCCTCACCCTATTCAGTTTATGCTTTATATAATGATTATCCTAAATCCGATTGACAGCAATGTGAGGTTGTGGAATGAAAACTTTTTAATAAAAGAGCAGTTAATTTTCTGTAGATACAACAGTTGCAAAGCAATTGGAACTGGTACAGAATTCAAAAGACCCGAGAAGTAATCATTCCTTATATGGTATTATGAACCACACAAGAACACCTGGAGGAGGTAAATTACATTCATTTTGCTTTTAAAAGATTTACTCAATTAACCTCTATTATACCACAGTATCCGATTAAGGTTGTGATCTTTATACGTTGTATTAATTTTTTATGTTCTGGGTATCTTCTTTCTCTCGATATTTTTGTTATTGGCTATTTATCTTCGTTTGTTAGTTGCACAATGTGCATTGATATTGGACGAATCCAACTCACCAGGAAAAGAACTGAAGCAAATAAGTTTAAGCCTTGTAGTGCGCAACATTGTCGTGTGTTTAATATTGCTCCTCTATTGAAGTCATGAATTTAACATTGATCATACCGAATGTTAAGACGAACAATCTTTGATCCTTGATGTGAGGTCCAATTGCGCTCAATTCAGTTTTGCTCATCAATAAAACGCCATCAACTCTATATACAACCTTTCTTAGTAAGAATGATAAGTTGAGAACACAACGCATAACGTTAAAAGAAAAAAAGCGTGATTTAATAATACTAATAATAAAATGATTTAATATAATGAATCTTTATTCAGGATGTCCATTTCAACATAAAATTCTGTTATCATGCGTATTGCTTAAAAGATGAAATTAGATTCATAGTACTTAAAGCCAAGGACGCCTGCTGCACAGTGAATAATTGGGGCGAAACAAAATTAAACTAGAAACTTCAAGCCTATTTTCTTAGGGCAAGAGGAGCAATTTCCCCAACTGGAATGATGTCTTCATATGACAAATACAACACTTTAGCCTGCGCCTTTTACTGCTGGTATCGTTGGCAGAAATTCTTTGCTGGTCGTGGTGTCCCTTTCTTGGTGACATGAGGGTCATCTCAATCGTGCGTTTGTGTGTCGATAGCTTCCTGGAAGGATATTGCAGAATGCTCATCTTGCCGTTTGTCCTTTTAAATATTGCATACAACACACGCATCACTGCAAAGCGGAAGGAGCTTTGTGCACACTCATCTCCTGTCTTGCCAGCAATGAGGTTTGGTGAATTACGCCAAAGGTTGTATCCATTGACGAGGACGTATATTTCGGACAAACTATCAAACACACGATACTGTTTTCTAACGCTTCGAAATTGCCCCTGATTCAGTGGTCCTTGCGTAAAGTTTCATATTAGCATAGCAGACTAAATAGGTGAGTATGAAAAGCTGCAATGAGATCCAGGGAAGTTCCAAATAGAGGGGCTCTCTTAATAAGCAAGCTAATCGAGGGAGAACATCCCTTATTTAAAGAGGAATTAATTTATTCCGATGTTATTGCAACGGATGCAGGAAAACGGCGTTATAAAGGGACTTAATGTTATGTATATGTACGGTTGATATGCAAGATAAAACTTGCGAATTTCGTCATGTGTTGAAATACTTAATCTCATCTATATAATAAAAAATGCCCAGTTTCCTCAAACTGAAAGCTCAATTGATCGCTCTTTTACGATGTGTAGCATTGGCATTATTTTTAAAAAACCTAATTCCCTTTTAGCACGATTATTAAGAGCTAATATCTTACAGCCGCCCTGTGGTAAGTTGAAAATTCAATTCACTCCTCTTGACGATTGATGCAAGTTTTCGTCCTTTTCTTTTATTTGAAGAGAACCAATGTAATCCAATGTCATAACTTTGAGAGTCTTATCATAGATATTCTTATTCTTGTTGACATAATATTTATCAAATAAGGAAACAGACACACAATCCTTGCCACTTTCTTTGCAGATATCGAGACAATTAACATTAGATACAGTTGTGTTGAAGGTAAGGTACATAATATTTGTAGCTACATTTTGATGAAATAATTCATTTAGCTCACGATTTTTTAAAATATAGCAGATGTAAACCAAATCAGATACAGCAAAGTACCCATAAAGCCCTTTAAAGATAGTTTTCTAACTTGTGACATTTATAATCACCCTATGAGTTTGTTAAGAATAATGATGTTGAAGACTTTGTAATTTTCATGTCTTAATGAAGCCTTTTGGTTGGCAATTTTATTGCATGACAGTTGATGATCTAGACTTGCTCTTCCCAGTTTTCTTGGTCTATCAGTGCTACAGAACAGATGTTTTTGTTGATGCAAGAAACTAGAAGGATTCTACCCCCTAAACAAATCTGCGCTTAAACAACCAGTGCTAATCGCCGAACTTGATAGGCTTCAAGGAAGCCTGGTGTTGACTGCACATTCAAATATTATCTGGGGTCTCAGCCAATAAAATGCCTAGAGGCTACTAAGCTTGATCAACATAAAAAATTTCCAATTACCGAGATTGAGTCTTGGATCATGTATTTTTGATTATTTCATTATGGTCTTGATGGATCATTTTGGGACTAGCGAGAGAACCTTACAAGGAAGGATTTAAAAACACTGAAAGCATAATTCAGGGTATGCTGCGGTTCTATTTGCATTTGAATAATCGAACACAGACCACATTTCTAACTTTCATTGTTTATATTTTTCAGAACTGGTCAATAATGAGGTAACTATCTTTAGATATTATTAGTGATACTAACACTTAATTGTTCAAATTTTATCAAACTTTAGGAAGTTGGCTAACAAAACAAATATTTTCGCTTCTATGTTTTGCTAGTTCTATATGTAAAAGTGTGGAAGAAGGAAATTGTATAATCTACAGGTATTGACATTCTCTTTCCTTGCCAATGCTCTACAATAGAGCCATGTGACCAAATGCCGTTCATTTGCACCCATTGCGCCAATTTCCCATATTCCCCTATCGTCTATACAGGAATCAAATCTACTGACAATCCACAGGGTTTCTTAGGATTCAGTCCTGGCATTTTATGAAGGAACATTTCTCATTCGTGCTGGATTCTAAACGATGTTGATAAATACAACGTTACATCGTCGCCTGCATGAATTAAAGTAACAATTTCATTGATAAAAATCAGGAAACAAAATCATTCAATGACAAGTCATTTGAATCTGCTGATTACCTTTCCGAATAGATATCCAACGCTTCTAAAGATTATCAAAGGCATTGCTGAAAGCCTAGTTAACAAACGATAATACATTTTTTGTTCAAACTACTTTTATTTACTTTTGCAGGAATTGTTTCTGAACCTCCAGACAGGTAAAGCTCGATATATGTAGAGTCATTTTCAAACATTTTCAGTTCTCACTGCATCCAAAGTGAGCTACACTTTAATCCGTATAGGTCACTTTATCAGAAAGATAGCTGAGAACAAAGACTAATTTTATGACAATGTTAATGTCACATTATGATAATGGAACCTATTATCTGTGCATAGGTTTCATTTTCAAACATCATCAGTGCTCAAAAATTCCAACTTTCGTTAGCATTGAAACGTGATAATGCACTTTTGCGTATCAGGTAAGTATGAGAACAAGGAAATAGATTGATGAAAGTATCAATGACTACAGTCGTCAACTAAGATCAACGACTAAGATATTTACAACTTTAGGTAACGTACACTGTGGTTTTGGTGAAGTCACCCTATTGCTATCACAAAACATATTCTATTCGGCATAATACTTTCATGATATCATTCGATGCCCCTATAATGAAGGATTCTGTGGTATGTAATTAGATAAACACCGTCTACCTTTCTTTTTATATATTTTTTCTAGTGCTCTCAAAATTTCTGGATGTCGAGCACCTTATATCGTTGTGCATTCAGATTCCAAAACGAGAAGATGTGAAATCAGCGGAGATGAAAATAACAGAAATGATTCATCTCAAACATACCTTGGAACTTGTTGAGCAACTGAGAAGCATTATAAAGGATGGATCAAATCCACTTTTCATTATGTATTCTACGGTAAGATTCATTCTTTCATGACTTTCTAATAATAGAAATATTGCAGCTCCAAATAATTGCTGGATCTACCTGAATTTGCTTCAGGATTTCGAAGCAATATAATCTCAAATTATATTCTTTTCAGATTGTACGTTTCCTATATTTTAGCTAATGTTATGTTTGACATGAGGTTATATTTGCAAGAGACCATCTTGTTTTTACTTTCCCGGCCTTGGGTTTCGAACCACACAAGCTTCTTTAACTTTAGCGAATGCACGGTCTCTACATGGAGCTTCTTTACATAACATGGTTTTCATCGTGTCTCCCCGCTTTAGATTTTAATAGTTGACGCATTTGCCATTCATTGTCAAATTGAATACCATTCTACTGGCCACACCTTTTCATTTGTTGTTGTTTTATTCTAGGCCTTGGAAGACAATCGATTTCAGCTGCTACTTGAAACTATGCAAGCTGTTATAAACGACGATACAATGATACAGAAAGGAACCCTTAACATGAGAACCCAAAAAGTCTTTCTGGTCAAGGTTGTGTAAAAACAACTTCCAAGTATTGATAATAACGAATTTTTTAACAGGATAAAATCTTCAACAATTACAAAATTGTTGTTATCAATGTTTGTCCTGTAAAAAGAAAAGTGCTTAAAAGTAAAACATAAATATATATTACAAATTGGAGGTCTAAAAAGCAGTTACACAATTATAAAATCTTATACATATATATTGTTCATAATCTCTCTAAAAGCAAATACATTGTCAAATACATTAATACCCTTGGTAAAAATTAAGGTTGAATACTTTAAGAGCTAGACAGCAAACCATTGTAACTGAATCGCCAATTCTATTCATCAGGCTGCCTTTAAGGAACCTAAGTCAATCTTATCAATCTTATCACAGCGTGGTCAGGTTTAATTTAGCATGTAGAAATGATTGAAACTTGAATAATTCCTAGAAGTGATCAGCTGTGATTCAAATGTGCCATTCTGATGGGATTTAATGTTCCCCGTGTATTGCAATTAGCGTTACTATTAAAAATGTAACAATGTATTGTCATGTTGAACATATAATATAATTCTTGTTCAAAATGCAACTAATTTTTGGTACTTTTTTACAGCCTGGTGTAAATGGTAAGAAAAATAACATTTTGTGACAAATGCTCCTCATCTCTGACTATGTAGATAGCATTATAATTTATCTTGATCTTATCCTTTCAAAACATCAGATATTAACTTGTATCTGTTCATCAATGCATTTGCCTGGTTTGACAAAATCTATTATACTTTTGTTTATTGATTCTGTTACTGGCATACAAGCAATCTAAAAAGGTTGACATTAACAGTTTTGTCAAAGTTTTTTTTATCATTTTTGCGAGAGGAAATTGTAAATACTTTGAGTAACTGGACGATACTCATTTTCCATTTGTACGAAAGCATTTTAGCGACGGATACGCCTCTATCAATTCATGATTGCTTTTTATCACTTCCCACTCCATGACATCTCTTCACTTGCAATATTCCAAAAGTCAATTTCCAATACTGATCTCTGTCTCATAGGAATGCTTGACGTCGTAAGAAAAGTCTACATGGAATGTATTGATGATATTGCAGGTAAATTGTTTGATGGCCATCCTAACTTCTGTAATGATTGCATATACTATTAGCGGTATTAGGAAGCCATCTTCCTGATTGGACGAGAAAGGCAGGCCCATACCGAGATAAAAGTACTTTGTTCATTATTAGGAGCATGAAACGTCGGGTAATGGCAAAAATGAGAAACGAAACTGATAGCCAAACAATTTCTAAAAACATCCTGAGAAATTCCATGAAAAACTTGAAAACATCCTTCCTGCGAGAATGTGATGAAGATGCAGAGATCACAAAATAGGCAAGGACAACATACGACATCAAGAGAAACTCTCTCATTCCAAAAAAATTCTTTTCTGAACCTACAAGGCCCAAGCTACTGTAATAGCATTCCAAAAAAATGGCCGTCGGGATTGGGAAAGCCATTTACCGATATTGTTCAAGGGAACTTCATGTCATCATATTGCAGAGAATATTACAGAGCAATAGTAAAATAGGCCAAAAATAACCAAGGGCATTCTCCAATCTTAAACAAAGATCTTTGCACTCGCCCTCATTTGAAATGAAGTCAAAATGTGGAAATGAATTAGACCGATAATCCTGTGAGAGAGATGTTTGGTTAGATTCCTGGCTGAATTCATGAGAAGTCCCGGTGTTAAGAAGCGTTTGATCAGCGCTCTAGTTCTTCCTGCTTTTATCATTGCTCTTCATAATTAGTCCACAACTGTCTTTTTTAGAAATGATAAAGCAACTAGCTGACCGGCATGGGCTAAATCTTAAACCATCTTACAACACCAATCGTGGATTTTTCATCCAGCTTTGTGATAATTTGCCTGCTGAATCGCTGCCAGATTGTTTCATTAAAATTGTCAAAACGAAGTCTTCTACTACATGTACAACTGAGGGATTGGTAAGTTGATTGGAGGTACCAAATTCGCAAGATTATTGTAACAATTAATGATCACTCTTGTTTACCAGTTACAGCCTCTTCACCGAGGGGCGATGTAGGCTTAATTTTAGTCAAATGTCATCGCACAGCCCTATTTGATTGAACTGTATGGGTTATAGCTGAAGGTAGCTCATATGAATTCATCTTTTTTAGCTGCTAAAGATTCTTAATGTAATTGAAAAGAATTCTTTCCAATGTATAGCGATGGTTTATGACTACTTTTGTTCTAATTTTATGGGTGTGTCACTTCAAAATCTAATAGCGTCACTGACTTAGTTATAATACGGCAAAAAACCTTGCTTTTGATTTCGTAGACAGTACAGTTTCCTTAACCAGTATGAAATTAATACATCATCATGCCAGAATCCACATTGGCATGGGGATTTGCAAGGTTTTGTCACGTTTCTTTGTAATAGGCTTTTAAGATTTCTGATACCTTATTAAATAAGTCGCATCTCTTTTTTTATGACAATCCAATGCAGATCAAAATGAATGGTAAGTCTTTTGTCTTGCAATTCTTATTCTACAACTTTTTATTTTTGGCCCTTTTTTGCAATCTTAATGTTTGTTCATGATGCATAGCAGAATCCCTCTGGTTTCCATATGAATAAGAAATCATTGTTTAACCCGATACTGATTTCTCGTCTACAATTTTGGAAAAACAGCTTGGTATTCATTTCACATTGTCTACAAAAAGTGCTTAACCATATTGATGGATGCAAGCTGTTTGTGAAACAGGATGAAGTCTCAAATACAATAGCCATTATGAAGGAGATTGACAGCTTAATAATATCATCAACCAATAAATTGCACTAACCAGGCAGCATGATATGATAGTGCTTTGCAGTAACTCTACTCTTTTAGTTTGTTATGACCATATATATCTTTGGTAAGCCCAATTCTCATTTCATTGATTTTCTTATGATAGAATTGATTCAGATATTGGTATTGTAATACTCAACTATTTGACCGACAATAATACTCTTACTTTCCCTATGCAAGGACGAGTCACAGAAGCACTGAATGAAATATACATTATCAGTAACATGTTAGTACTGTTTATGCTTATGCTCCAAATGTATTCATTCGATGAATGGATTGAATATTTGCACTATTTTAGTGCATGATTTTTATACTTTTGGCACGTTTACTGGCTGCCTTTTATTTGTTAGCGCCGATTTGATAATTTCTTATCAGTTTGAAAGCAATTTTAATAAACACAACGTAGTCCTGACGAATACTGTCGCCTACTATTATGCAACAAATCCCTTCATTCATATTTATGACTAACAAAATTTCTATCTAAAGCAGTAATCTTAACTTTGGCTGTGCCTATTTTATGAATTGATATTTGTTTAGGGTGTTATAGTCCAACACCTCTCAATACATCCACCTCCAGACGTATGGAACATAATCCTGGACTACCATTCTAAATTGATCGCAATTAGTTAGTTATCCAAAAAAGCTCTTCATTGAGTACGAAGGCAGTAGGTTTTACTTGCATCAAATCTCCCATCATTCATGTTGACGTACATTTTACATTTTGTTCCATACTTTTAGCGAGGATTCAACCACAGTTTTATTTAATTCTGCGAGTAACTGTTGAACTTTTCCCACAGGGTTATCTCAGAGTTGATGGTGAATATCAGAGAACATATAAGTTGCATGCATAAACTGGCAGAAGGGGTATCTGTACTGGATATGATTGTCTCATTTGCTCATGCCTGTACAATATCTAGTTACGGTAAAGTAACATTTTCAAGCGATCACCCCTGTCTTATGCTTTATTTTTAAAACTTTACTACATCTTGAGGGTCAGATCTTTATGATATTATGCAGTGTTGATAAAGAATATCAAACTTCCTCAAAACTGCGTATCACAATGCGGATCTGACCCTTAAATATGAAGTACATTTTCAGGGCCAGATCTGTGTGCTGCTACGCAGTTTAATAAGTAAAAAATATTGAATAATTGCTGTCAAATTTCGAAATTGCAAGGAAAAGCTAAAAATTCTGAATTGTTTTATTTTATCATGCTTATGACTTCTTATTATTATGCCATAAAAACTTCAAAGATCATTTTTCCGCACCCCTGACATGCTGAAACAATTTGGTATTTATGAACCTCAGAGGCCTTGAAGATAATGCCAGTTATAGGCGGATTCTTTGATTATTTCTGATTATAAGTTATAATCTATTTACACATTTTATTAAATTCAACCCTATTATTTCACCCTTCAGCATCTTAATGCGAATCATTTTTACAAGAGATTTTTCTAAAGATAATCAATAATGTTTTATTTTGAAAAGTTTAATGCAACTTATTTTTATCTTAACAGTTCGTCCTGAATTTACTGATACATTTGCAATAAAACAAGGGCGCCATCCAATACTAGAAAAAATCTCTTCCAATGGACCTATGGTGCCAAATGATATCGTAAGTACTTATTCATACTTATCGGATCAAGTTGCTTTAATGCAAGGCACATATTCGACAAATGTAGTATTTTGAACGAATAAGACAAGCAAAAGAGTCAAGAATGCCAAAGAGGAATAAAACATAAATCTCAATCTACAACAAGCATGAAATCGCCTTCCTTGCTTTGTTTCTTGAAATTGATAGCTTGTTTCGTTACTTGACGCAATTGCAAATTAAGAGGTCGATATAGAATTCAATAATAGCAAGTATGTTGGTCCTGATTACTGATGAAGCCTCAGAAGTGTGATGAAACCAACACTAATGGTTATCAAATATCAAGCGGGCGTTTTCAGCATTAATGTTAAGGAGAAGAACGCATTGTTCTATATAATTCCCTGGGTCAATTTAGATATTAAAGCATCATCCAGCAAACAGAGATTGCTTCAAACACTTCAAATTATTTTCTTTCACTGAGGAATTAGAAAATAATTTTGGGGGAAAGATTCTGTTTCCAATGTTTGTAATTTGCTCATTTCACTTAAAACTGTTTGTTTACAATTATTCATACATTTATTCATCGGTGTTTTTTTCAATTAGTTTGCCTCCGAATCGAATAATTTCATCATCATTACAGGCCCGAATATGGTGAGCATTTTTAGACAATCCTATGATAATTCTTCTTACTTTTTTTGTCAGTTCACACTCTGCGGAGTTGCATATTTAGAGTAATTTTGAATTGTCTAAGCATATGCAATGCTTGCATGTCTGTTGAATTACGAAGAAAAACAGGATTTGTTTTGGTTGTTAGGTAGTTTGTACTAATCAATAGCAGTGGGGCACTCATATACTCTACAAATATCTTTCCGAAGAAAGCATGTTTATAAAGCAATATTTATTCCTCAGATTAATTGGCCTTTGGCTGCTATGCTTTCTTCCATTCTGTTGTTGTGAAGCTGAGCAGGTTTATGTATCCCTTGATGAATATTTATTGCTGTTGTAGTGACTTTACATAGCTATTTTATCTTCATAAAACGCATTCAGTTCCGTAGAGTTTCGTTTGAAGCATTTTTTGTAAGGCAAGGTTGTACGTAACTGTGTTCTTCCTGTCAGTGCACTTCAATGATGTGCCATGTTTACCCTATAGAGCGGAAAGTCTACCTACTTGAAGCAGATTGTCCTGTTACAAATAATGGCTCAAATTGGCTCGTTTATTCCTGCCGAATATGCCTCTTTGAGAATTGCAGATCAAATATTTGCGAGAGTGGGTACTGACGACGATATCGAAACAAATTCATCTACTTTTACACTCGAGGTAAGGACGAAACTTGCGCATTATATTACCCAAAACAAAGAAGAACATCCCAAAGCGTATTCCAAAGCGTCACAGTTGACATGTCTCAAAATCGTGCAAGCATTTGTATAGGAATGCACATCAGCTATTGATTTTTTAAGAAGGATTGTAGTAACTAGATGCCTATCCTGTAGACAAACAATGGAAGGGGGTATTGAATAATTACAAAATGCAAGTCTCTGCGTCTTGTTTTTATACGGGTAGCATCTTCTCTATTTACCCTATAATGTGAATTAATGACATTAATTTATGAAAATATTTGATCTTAGATGAAAGAAATCAATTATATTTTGAAGGTTTGTCAATTCTTTTTTCTCTTATTCAATTGTATCTTCATGCTCACTTTTGCCCCTGTATATCCATTCTTATTTGACAATAAAATGGTTTACTCCAATAATAGTACCACTAAAATTTAGAATATAAGAATAAGGAGGCAGACTTAAACTACTATTTTCTTTTAGTCTGGGCTCATTTGATACACATTTTTCTTGCCAAAGCCCAGCTTGCACAAATTAGTTTACTATTTTATTCGTATTAGTATTTTAATATCGTTAATATTTTTCTCTTCGTCTCCAATTATTGATTCATGCTCAAATTATTTATTAGAAAAAGACACTGGACAATTTTACAATACTATCCTATGAAAATTTGTTTGCTTGGTTCAGATTTACATGGCGAAAATCAAATTTTGCGACAATGTTTAGATCCATAGGCCAAACTTATGGACCACATGCCTTGAAATATACCTTCTTATAGTAAATCAAAATATGTAAGGCTTTGTTTACTTCAGATATTCCCATCACCAAATTTTTTAGAATGCGACTCACAATTCATTGATTATCATTGACGAACTTGGAAGAGGTAAATCACATTTAATGTGTAGTCATTATTATCATGATTAGCTAACTATTTCATTGAAGCAAGAACCAGGGGGGGGGGACTTGTTCCAGCATATTTTGCAATGCAGTATCAGATGACAAGAATTTGATACGAAAATGTTCTAAACTCTTTTATACCATTCGTGATTCCTTTGTAAGTTGTAAGTTTAAAGATGTGTCGAAATAGAATTTGATAAAATCGTATTATTCAACACTTTTTTCAAGCATGAGGTACCATAAAAGACCGTTAAATTTCCGGATGGTAAAAATTTCCTTATTTTCAGGGTCCCTCCTGCAAAAATATTTCTTCTATCCTACCACTCAAAGGCATAATTCTATGTGAGAACACAAAATAACAAATGCTTACAGATATGCAGCCGTGAAATTCATCGATATTTAGTAAATAATTACTGCATCTTTTATTAGATTATTAGTCGTACGTATTATACATTAGTTGCCAAGCCTTAATATTCCTTTTCAAAGAGATATACGCTGTGTTCTTTAGTTTATGACTTCAGTGTTGTTTAGCCACACTGTTAATACCTCCGATTAGGACCTTTAGCTAGCAAGACAGCCTGCAGTTCTAAGTAGGAGAAAATTCCTGCTTCTGGCCAGGGACATACCCGGACAGTGTCTACAGTGTTAAACAGTCACAAGAAAGACTGCCCCGTGATAAGTTGGCATTTATTTCATTCATTCACAATGTTTTGCCCATTCACTTGTGATCGTTCACATCATTGCATTAGTAAGCTACATTATAATCTTAATAATTGGCTATGCTTAAGCAAATGTTATTTCCAGCTATCCATCTCACTGCTTCAGACTCCTTTGTTATGCTATAATAATTAAATGAATAACATTATGGACGTGAATTCACAATTTGAAACAATGTCTCTATAGGAACAAGTGTTGATGAAGGTATTGGTATTTGCTATAGTATATGTGAGCACCTCTTACAACTAAAGGTAAGTGGTCATTTTAACTTTGGCAATGTGCTGTTGCAATAAGAAGATTAACTCACTAATTGAAAATTAAATGGAAAAGAAAACTAATTGAGCACGAAATTGTCAATTGCAACAAGAAGATCTCATTTTCTAATGGAAATAAATAATAAGGAACTTAGAATCTTTTTTCTAAAAAATGCCTTCTTGCAGATTCTTATGTTACATCCCTTTAAAGCTGTCTGCGTCGTTTTGCTCCTCCTGTCCCTACCTTTCAAATGTTCTGAAAAAGGCAAGGGTTTCTCATTACCAAATAGAACCGTTACTTGGACACACTTAATCTCCCTTTTCCTCTTAAATTTCCATCCCTACATTTTAATTTTTGAATAAATAACAGTATTAGGAGCCTGCTCCACTTTCTCTCTAGATAAGCATGTTTAACTGGTACCTCCTCTGTGTAGAAAATATCCCTTTATTACTTATTGAGTACGTTAACATAAGCTGCCTTCTATTTCAGGCGTTCACATTTTTCGCTACTCATTTCATGGAGCTTTGCCGGCTTGAAGCCTTGTATCCTACTGCCGATAAGTGAGTCAAGATTAGTCTTTTTTCCCTCCCACTTAAAATCGTGGAGACAGCCTTGTTTATCCCTGCAATATAATTCTTTAAAATTCAATAATTTTCAACCTTGTGATTCAACAAAAGGCTACCCTGAGAAAGACACCATATTTCAAATAAGAGGCAGTGATCAATCAACATTGTTTCTCTTCAATTTGAATCTTATCTCTGCAATTTAATACCAAACAAAATAATCTATTTTTAGTTATTACGCTGCTAAGAAAATGGTATACCATCTTTTTAGCCAAACCCTGTTTATTGTTCACAACATTGTAGTTCTTACCGGAAAGAGGGTCACATGAATAGCCATTTCTATCTATTCTAGCTAATGAGGTGCTTAACAGTGGATGGCTCTTTATCTTTGTAGCGCTTTCAAATAACCAGGCAGTTAATAACCTGCTTCCTTAACCTCGTCAGTTACGATAGGCTTTTCTTAAGATAACTTTGACTCTCTAAGCAACACATCATGGTATTTGATACACAATGAAATGGTTAAACCATAATTGTAACTGTATTTCAAACAACATATCTCAACAGTAACTTAGAGCCTCATCGGTGCAATAGAATGATATTGCTAAATGATATAATCAAGGTTCTTATATAGATTGATATTGATTCTTATCTTGGAATTCTCAGCTTTGTATCAAATTTGTAAAACGGTAAATACAATCATCTTTTTTATGATAATATGCGACAATAGACAATGGAACATACAGTCTCATGGAGAAGTCAAAGGACATAATATTTCTTTTTCATCGCGCACATTACTCTCATAGGCTAGGACCTTTCAACTACAAAGCCTATAAAAACACTTAAGAACCCTCGCTGAGGAGTAGCGCAACATCACCTACTAGACAAGGACCACCTACTCCCCCTTTATGTGTCATGTAATTTGCGAAAAGCTACTATATTGGTCCATGACATATGGATAATTCTTTCAGTCATCATTATTTTCTATACAATTCACTAATTCATTTAACTTTGGAATTGATAATATGAGTATTATTTTTTCTATTGTAGCTATCACATGGAAGTCCAGGTGAGTTGATTTTTTTTGATAAAGTCAGTTCAATTGTCACTTTTTGTCATTTCAGAAATTTAGATGAGGAAAGACCGCAACAAAGGATCAAATATTCAAACATTAACACCAAAAACACATTTCTTTTTAGTAACTAATGGAAAGTATTAAAGGACCGTAATTGATGTTCACCCGAAATATAAGTCTCAGTAAACGGAGAGCTCTGGTGAAAAGTACAGTTATTTTGCTTTTGACTGGCGGCATTGGCGACAAATACTTGAACTTATTATGGAAATACATGACCAAAAACTATGACTTTTTGGTTTAGGTACCAAATTAATTTCTTTCCTCTCAATCTGTCCCATTTGTGATTCTTTTTCAGACTCCGCAAAATGCAAATTCAAATTTGGTTTTCAGTCATACATTGTCAAAAGGAAAAACTCACCATGTAAACTACGGTATGATTATATAATGCGTTTCTTCATAATGTACAATGTTTTAACACCAGCATTGGTTTCACTTCTATTCTAGGTTGCATTTAGGATATCACACATTTAACCATAATATAACATTATTACCAGAATTTTCTTATCAACTTGAGGAGCATTCACATAGCAACCGTGTTTTGTTGGAATTTTTCTATCATTAAGCAATCATATTTCAATTGTTTGTTTTGAATAAATCATAAACTTTTGAATTTTTATGAATATTTCCGAATGTGATATGATTAGAAAAACCAGAATTGATTAGAACTTGATCCCCAGTTCTTTTCGTCAAGTATTGATTGTTCTTATTTAGCTAATACAACCCACGTTGATGGTCACCGAACTTGAGTCAAAGTGAAAAAAAAACAACTTTATAAGCGATGAGTCACAAGTCGAGAAATTTCCGAGGAAACGCCAAAGTTTCCAGAAATGTCCGACTAAACTATGCTTTTTTCTAATTTTATCACATTTCAAGGGGCACCTGTCAATTGACCCCTGACTTTTTTGCATTTCCTGATGTTTATGTTCCTCGATGTCAATTTTTCATAATTTAGGAATAAGCTTGGCGGAAATGTCATCGTTACCGAAGTCAGTAATAGAAAAGGCTGTTCAAATCTGCGGCCATATAAAAAAACATGAGCAAGATGTAAGTTGATATTTTGCTTTGCAACTTATTGTTTGTGTTCTCACGCTATAAGCCAGTTGACAATTGCTGTGGTTATTAATATGCAGTATAGCCCAGGTTTTTACATTGCCGCGCAGAAATTTAAGCACATTTTCTAGAAGTTGCACCCAGTGCATGTTCAAACTATGGGTGCATTGAGACTATATGTCGCCTCTGACGATTCAGTGCTGCTTACTGTGTACTATTTGGTTCCAAAGTGTTTGCAGTTGTTCAAGGTTTTGTAGGGGTGATTGCAGTATGCAGTGGAAGCAAGAAATTATAATTCTTTGCCATTTCATCATGTTTCCAATTCAAAGCAAGTTTAAGCTGTCTTCATCAACTTTTTTCGTAGAAAAACGCTACTGGATTACATGCTAATTTTGACCGCCCTTTCCATAAAAAATATTTACTCATCTTATTGGTGTTCTCTTTAATTCTCCTCATCAACACATTTGTATCTATGCTTCAGCTAAACCTCTTAGAGAATGAATCATAGCTAAGTTCAGCTTTTAACTAAGGATGAAAATGATTGTAACCTATTTCTCAGTCTTTCGTTGCATGCCTTTATTTTGATACTTCTCATACCTATCCTTGCTTTTGTAACCATTTCTTCAATTGGATTATCCATATTATTTCATTTATCGGCTCTTATAATCTATTTCACGTTTAATAAATTATAATTGGTTCCCTGTGTGCCCTTGTATGGTCTCAAAGCTTTCCCTTAATGTCCAATTTAATCAACCATTTAAACTCAATTTTTCTAACCAAATCTCTTCTCGCGCTCTTCTCTTCGTAATTTTGTTTGATATTATATAAAACCCCTTGCATTTCTTTACCATTGCAGATGATTTCTCTCACGACGATCAAAATGTTCCATCTTAACACCGTTTGCTATCTTCGCTGCTTTATAATGACGTTAACAATCAAACTGTCTTTAGAAATAGCCCGCCAATTTTACTAATGCTAAACCTAAAAGAGAGAGCTGGACCGAGGGTGCAGCCGTGTATAGTACCAAACAAATTGTTAGATATTGATGCCTAATCATATCATATACATCTAATGATGTAGCAAATAAAACTGTAACTTTGACAAACACTTCATATTCGTAGTTAGTCCGCAATAAAGCCCATTCCCTCGAATAAGCCCAGACCACAAAGTAATTTTTGCAATAGGTCCCCAACCTCGAATAAGGGGGGAGGGTATTCGATTCTTTACATATAAAAAGCTAATTCTTCTCAGCTATCAATTTTTTCACTCAAATCATTGTTGGATTGCAAATAACTTTGCTGCTTCCATTATTCTAAAATTTTTGTCCAAGGCTTTATATTTTGAGATTGTTTGTTCTTTTGGTAAATAATTTGATTCTATATTTTTTGGACCAACTTTCTTCCTTTTTCTTGGCCTAAGATATCGTCTCCAAGACAAAAAGCCTGACTGACCATTTTCAGCTGCTACAAAATAAGTGCCTCCTCCCTCGAATAAGCCCCCATACTAAAAAATTTCTTTTTTGCAAAATATGCTCCCTGGACTTAATCGAGGACGCACGGTATTGGTGCTTCCTTATAAGCAGTCATTTCTTCCGTAAGATCTCAACGGTTCTTTTATAAATCTCTCAAAATCAGCTAATTTCTTTTTCAACAAGACATGACCTCTTTCTCTGCTCTCCATCGAATGACAAGGATGATAGATTTTATTCATGCAAAAGTTTATTTTTAGGCCCAGGAAATTACGTCGAAAGATGCTCGAAAAAGAAAAGCATTTTTTCAGCTTGGAACTCGACTCATTCAAGTTGCGCAGCATTCAAAACTTGACGAATCTGCACTGAGGGTGTATCTTCAGGGACTAAAAAGCCAGTTCTTGAATGAAGTTGCACAAAATTACGAGTAACCGATTGAATATAACTTTTAAGACATTAAGTAAATTGCAAACCTACGTATAACTGTAGATTGGCTGTTTGTGAAATCAAGTTGCTTCCTATACTTGCGAAGGGAGAAATGGACTAGGTAGAGTAATATGTATCTGCATATTTTTTTCTTCCATACATTAAAACCCTCCCAAACAACTAATACAATTATAAAAAGGGGTTTTGACTAAAGATCAATACACACAGGATATGCTGATCAACAAAAGATTCTGCAAGAAACACCATGTTTTTCTTGTTCCGTGCAATTGTCAAATTTTTGCAGACTAAAAGAAGCAAATAGAACACAAATTTCACAACAACGTATCTTTTTTTATAAATAAATGCATAATTCACATGCACATAAAATAATTGTTTGCAAGAGATATTAAAGATTTAATTCATTGCACTCCCAATATAGTTCAATCTATTTACATATAGAGTATATTTACAGATTCTTTGCTTTTAGAGACAAGTTTACTTCTAAAAAAAGTGGTATATCTTCTTATCACGATTGCAGTTGTAGTTACGTGAATAAAATTATAATTTATCTGATTTTTGCATCATAACCCTTTCTACGTTTTGATCTCGCTGAGGGTTCACAAATAACCCCGTAATAACTAAAAAAATTTAGTAGGCATATTTTTTCTTAGTGCTGGTTAATGATTCTCAGACTAATCTTTGCAAGCATTGACCCATCAGTTAGTATAGGACAAAAATGCAAATGCATAAATAACAGACACAAATTTCATTTCATCAGTATACCCTGTTTCAGGTCATAAACCAATCAATCTACGTGATTAACAAAAATGATTTGGGGCGAGGGTATCAATACTGACTCACTTTTAGGGCTAACCATTTAAGAATAAGGCAACGGCTATCTCAAATAATTTCATGAGTGAAACATTCTCAAATTAACTTAACAATATTCAAAACCTGGCGTGGAGGCCTATCGACTTTGATTCTAAATAAAAAAAAGCACTAGCTTCTATCTGCGGAGGTCATTTTCAAGTGTCTTCGTGCAACATAATGTAACAACGCATTTAAAACATAAAAAGTTTAATTCATCAATCACATCAAATGTGTTTAACATAGTAGGTGCGAGTCATATTATATGTTGAAAGTCCACACTGTTAGATCACGCTGCAACAAAAGATAAAAAAACATTTGCAGGGAAGGCCTATCCAGCAGGCCAAGAAGTGATTTTTGGCACTTTGTGAATAGAGTAACGCATAATATATAAATATAATTGGAACACTACATACTTTCTTCCTTTGGTGTGAATAGGCAAGTATCTATTTCGCTACAGTAAAATGTGAATGAAATAAAAGCAGGACCGTCGAGAGGGGGGGGGGAGTAGGCGGTACCGGAGGTCCGGGGCCCGCAAAAGTTTTCTTCCATGAAAAAATTGATTGCTCGCTGAGGCCCGGTGCAATGAAATACCCTGGGGCCCGCACTGGCTCTCGACGGCCCTGAAAAAGTGATTATTTCCAAAAAAAACACATATTACCTGGTGATTCTATAGTACACCATTTGGTAGAATCTATGCGACTAGCAACTTTATATTACGCACACTAATCAAGCCTGTCTTCTGCGGAAGTCTCTGAATTTGGCATTCGAAACGGTAAGCAGATAGCAACACTACCTGACCGTGCAATTTTCACAGACGGAAATGGTTGCCATTTGTCTTCAACTTCGTCATAGTACTCAGCAGTCTCTATCAGAGACATGTAAATATTTATACCGCTGATAGCCACAATACGACCAAAGAAAACTGCCGTAGAAATTCCACCTCGACAGTTGTGCATGCTTGCACGTGGGGACCATGCATTTAGTTCGGGATTGAATCTTTCAACTAAATCAATCGAGCCACGAGCTCCATTGACGCCGCCAACAGCGTATATGAATCCAGATAACGCAACGGCACCAAAATCATTTCTTGGGGTTATCATTGAAGCATCTTGAATCCACTTGTTCTCATTTGGGTCATAATGTTCAACACTGTTCAAATCACCGTATTTGTCATCAAATCCACCCAGTGCGTATAAATAACCATTTAGGGATACAAGGTTGAATCTTCGGCGGCGATTATTCATTTTTTCAAGCTTGGTCCAGACTTTTGCCTCAGGGTCGTAGCGTTCTAGATATCTGAAAAATGAGAGCATATTGAAGATTGAACATTGGTTGCAAAAAGAAGTCAAACAGTTCCTTTATGATGCATACTTAAAACAGAGCTCTTTGGGGCCTTCAGCAAGCTTGTCACAGACGTATTTACACAAACCTACAATGAAATATGTTTGCTAATTGTTTGGCTATTTGTCTCTACGTATATTAAGACTTATGTCAAGAGTTAAATTTAACTACAGGATACGACGGTTTGAATTGTTATTTAAAGTTTCACGCTTGATGCCATCTTCGGACAGTGATGTATCAGTGTGTAGATGGAACTCATGAAACAGTAAGTGCTTTAATGAACAATACCTGCATGCAGATTCCCTTTCTCCTGATCCTCCAGCAACATACAACATTTTGTCTGCCACAGCTGCTTTCACATCACCCCTACACTTCAATGGTGGTGGCAGTGTTGTCCACTTCCCTGTGTCTGCATCAAAGCATTTTGCACTACGTAGCTTTACACTTCTTCTCATGCCTCCTATTACATACAATTTCTGATCAATGGCAACAGCTGCAAAACATGACCGAGGGCGTTTAAGAGGCTTTGAGAGTTCCCATGTTTCTTTCGAATGATGGAAACATTCTACATCATTGATCTCATTCAAAAATGATCGTTCACCACCAAAAACATAGAGCCACTGCTCATAAGATTTTCTCATTTTAGCTTGGGTGTTACAGTATTTATTGCTTATTAGAGGTTTCAAGAGAGAATTTTTTTGTCTAAATGGTAGAATACTTTGTTTATTGTCAAAGTTCTCATATATATGTTCAAGATTTTTTGGAGTTATAAAGGGAAATTGGACGAACTTGAGTAGCTCAGTCCGGTGATGTTTCCTCTGGGGATAATTATAATTTAACCATTTTAAGCAAGCAAGCAAAACATCCCCTTCTTCTTGGATGCACAGATCTTCATTCTGAAGCAGCATTTGTATGGAATCGAATCGCAACTTCAAAAAAGTCTTTGATGAAGCTATGTCTTTGAAATTATTCCTGAAAAACGATAGTACTTTGGATAGAAGCAACTGACAAGAATACTGATCTGCAAGTTGATATACATCCAAGCAGTTTGATTCATCAATTTGGCTCGCAATAAAATCACTGCAGTATTCTTTGACTTTGTTGAACTGCAAAAGATCTGAAGCCTCTAGCAATGACTGTACATTTCCATTATTGATTTCAAGTAATCCAGTGTATGCGTAAGTGATGAGGCTCTCTACAGCTTCTGATTCTAGTTCTTTTAGTTCAATCTGAAGTTAAAGAAAAATCGTCAATTCGTGAATCTAAAAATTGATAATCTTACATATTATGTAGATGTAAAATATAAAGATATGAGGCACACATAGCCTTAATTGGCCAATTATCAAAACTGGGAATTGAACAAAACAGGACTACTCTTCTTGTTAATATAAAAACAGAAACAGTGGCGTAGCGTCCGGGTATGCAAGGTATTCAGTGCATACCCTGAGCTCACGAAGCAAAAAAATTTTATTTGTTAAAATTAATTTCATTTTAGCAAATTCTCAACAAAAAAAAGAAAAATCTTGAATAACTCCATTATCATTGAATTAAAACCTCTTTCAAACATTCAATAAGTATACAGTTATGACTGCAGTTGTTTCCGTGTCTCTGTTCATTTTGAATTCTCGTGCATTCAGTTGCGTTTGAGTGGGCTACGAAGGACAATAAGCTGGCGTATTTCCTTTTGTTTTTTCATTCAGGTATAAGCGGTGAATCCTTTCCGGCGTATTTCAACCAATTAGCGCACTGAATTGAATAAACAAATTTCTTCCAAATTGGCTGAAACAATTAAAAATAAGCGGTAAATTTTCTGCTTCCAGCCTCCTAGCAGGGAAAAAGTAAATCTCGTGTGAGGCCTGAATGAGCATAGTTTCATGCTGTGGAAGGAAAAGAGTTTCTTCATCGAAGGAGTGCAAGATTGCAATGTTTTGAAAAATAAGCCGAAAGCAATTCACATGTAGAAGGTTTCAGAAACAAACTTATGTTCTGATACTTTGGAATGGCCATTAGATCAATTTTTGTTTTAAGCAAAAAATTTGAAGGTACGATCGTCAATGTTTTTGTATTTTTTCGTTCTTTGGGCCGCATCTTCACGGCAAACCAGGCCATCCTGCTAACTACTGACAAAGTTAGAATTAGTAGTATAATTGTCTAATGTTACTTCCGTTTTCAATCAAAACACTTTACAGGCCTTTTTAAAAGAGCGGAAAATGCATCAACATTTGCACAACAAAAAGCAGTGGTGTCAAAAAAGTCATAAAATTTAACCCTTCGTAATATTTCGCGGAAGTGTTAAAAATTAATCAATAACATACGTGTTTGATTTGTTTTTATGCAGTGTAAATCGTTTCACAGCACACCATCAATTAGAGATTTCACTCTATTTTGGTGAAATTTATTATCTAAAAAGCATTTGAATGGTATACCCTGTAACTAAATTTTTATTGACCCGAGTTGCCAATCACACCATAAAACCCAGGTTCATCGAACCCCTTCAGTTCCCTCCCCCTCCATGCCACGCCCAGCCACAGGGATGCTGCATGCATCCGTGAACCCCTTTATGCAATAGAGAATACCCATTAAAAATATTCACGCCACGCCACTGAACAGGAACAATGCAAAATGGCAATAAACAAGACAATATTTGATTGACTTTAATGAATAAATTTCATAATATTGCACAAGATATGCTAGTTCAATAGCCCCATATTTCATTAGTTAAATTTATCATTTCTATAGACTATTTATTTTCTTGCTTTTTGCCATTTTGCATTGTTCTCATTTTCGTTTAATTACAACCTTGGCACTTTAATTCAAAGTCTAAGATTCAGCATTATAAACATTTACAAAATACTTTCACCAATAATAATATATAAAAGATTTTTCATCTAGTCAACAATTGCAAAATTACAGAATGCTTTGCTTAGGATGCCAAGAGAACGGAAGCAGTATTCTAGCACAGCGTGCTTATAGAGGTGAAAAATAATTACAAACTAATTGGTTATCAAAGTGTGAGATTGTAACTTTGATACTAAAATTAATTTTTTGAGTTTAAATTTATTTAGAACAGTAAGAAAGTTAGTTTAGTAAAGATGCTTGTATAAATGTTAGAAGCATAAGAAAAGAAGAGGGAGGAGGACATGGATTGGGTATTTTGGTTGCTATTCAACAATATTGATAAAAATTGTTTCATATTTGTTCAACAGCCATTTTTTGACATATTTGCAAGCAGATTTGATGTTATTTTGCTCTCTGATATGGAGTAATATATTAACCCAGATTTTTCTGCTGCTATGCCAGTTTTTTTTAGCTTATCATAGGAAAGGCTATTTTTTCATTGATTGATGAGTTTGATAGCCATGCTAAGAATTTGTATTGTCAACAAAAATATCAACTATATACATTTAGCACATTCAAAATTGATTAGTACTTGAGAGTCTTAATGTATAACACTCTTATTACACTACAGATAAAAGAACAAAACTCTAGGTTTTTTGGACAGGACACCACCCATAAAGAATGAGAAAAAAAGAACGAAACAAAATTTTGTCCCTGTTTGCTTTCTAACATTTTCAGAAAGCCCCACTTCAAGGTTAGAATAAGCTAACCTATCAATCCTAATGAAAGAAGAATGGAACAATTCCCAAACTGGCAGAGAACCAAGATACCTGATTTAATTGCAAAGCCTTTTGTCACTTTTCCAGGCATGGAACTAAAATATTCTGTCCCCATATATGAAATGTAAACTGGGTCTACGATACTGAGTTTATTGAATAGTTGATTGGCATTGGCAATATATTTTTCAATTTTTTTTTAATCTTAAAGCTTTTTTCAAGCTTCTTTGTATAATTTTTGTAGCAGTTGTGGTTGTTCAACTCCAGTTGATAATTCCAGAATTGACATGTTTAGCAATAAACACAAAATAAAGGTTAGGCCAGATCTGAGTTAGCAGTTGTTTTTGAGATCTGCATGTTTACATGTTCAACATGATGCTTCAAACATAAGTTCACATTAAGAATTTCTTGAAGATAATAAATGTTACATTTTCGAATAATTGATTTGTTTTGAAGTTTGAGGTTTATTTCCTGAAAAATTAGCAAATTTAATAATAAAGAAATTTTTAACAGGGTAAAAACAAACTATTATAAAATTGCTGCTATCGCTGTTTTTCCTGTAAAAAGGGGGTTTTGAGATGGAAGCCATGTTGTTTATGTACAAAAGAAAAAGATCACTGCATGATTCTATTCCATAATTTTTTAACATGAATATATAATTGGCCATTTTTAGAAACATTTTGCATCCTGTCATTGAGATAAGATCCAAACCAGTTGAGGGCAGTTTCTCTCATACCATAATATTCAAGATTATCAAAGATGATATTGATCTTTGAGAAAACTTATCAGCAAAATATGCATTGATTTTTCCAAAACTTCATTCAAAACGGGGTAGTAGTGATATCAGACAATAGATAATCAGTAAATTTGTCAGCTGATAATTTTGTTATGAATCAAGAATAGTTTAGCAAATTTTAGCATGTAAGGGTAAAAGCCAGCCTAAAATGGTTCATTCATCAAATTATTGAGGAGGGGGTTGAAGTATCACTTACACATTTAATTAACTTTACTGGTATGTCATCTGCATCTGGAGCTTTTCTTGAATACAAATAAACAATTGCCAGTTTACTTCTGAAGAAGTCACTGGCCTAACAAAATATGATTTACTAATAAGATTGTTCCGGTAATCTTTGAAATGTCTATTGCAAGCTGGCTAACAAGGTTTTTAGGAATATTAGTAGTGAAACTATTAAAATCATGTGCCACTGGCTTGAGACCTCAAATGGTCTACTATTTTTAACAGCTTAAAGAGTTTTTCCTATCCATACTTTTTCACAATAACTGGTGCAGTTTATGGTCTTAAAACAATCAAGTATTTTGGTTCCAAACTTTGGAACACACTCCCACTTTTCATTTGGGTTTCTTGTTCTGCTTCAGTATTTTGATCCAGTCTTAAGACCTTCTTTATAGACTCATATTTACATTGACACTTTTACTTAGTAGCTCAAAGCTTAACAGACTTCCTCAATTGCTTGCTACTTGATACACATCTGGATCTGGTTTGTTGTAGTTTTTAATAAAATTCTTTTAGTTTCATTTTTTTTAACAAGGGGGACTCTATCTCGATTAGTCTATCTATTTAGAGAGTTCCTCCTTAGTCAATTAATCTTAAATACAATCTTGTAATATGCTCTTGTTTTTTCTGTGTATCTATTATCAATGTTATATTAAATGTAGTTTGTATTAAATAATGTTTTTATGTAATTACTTGTAGACTGTATTTAGGATTAATTGATAAATGAATGAAAACTGTGCAAAAAAATTGGCCAGTAAAAAGGTAACATATTGTCAATAAAATATATGCTTGGCGAAGCAAATTTAAAATGACTATTGATGTATCAATAACTGCTTTCAATAAATGAATATAGTTAAAAAGTTATGTCATTAATTTTTAATATAAATATGCGCAAAGCATAGATGGAAAAACAAATCTTGTTGAAATGATCTTTTAAAAACTAATTACTGCAAAATATTTATCAGCAAAAGGTTGGCAGTAGAATTTGACAGGCCTACATTTAGCTAATTGCAGATTTTTCAATCCTACATGATCGAGCTATGATAACAAGTTCTAAAATACCTCGTTTGATGAAGGCCTAGATTCTGCCAAACCACCTGCAAACATGGCGAAGAAATACTCGCTTGCCGCAGCAAGCACAATCTTGTGTGCAGAGAATCTATCATTTTCACATACAACAGCTACATCACAGAGATGCTTCTTTTTCTTTAACTGTGTCAATGCTGATGCTAGATTTACATGAAATTCATTGTCAATGTAGGTCTTGCAGCATCTTTGCTCTTCACCACCTTCTGTTGTGCTCGCCATGGCACTTCGGTAGGATAACAAGGCAACAGCAACAACATAGAATACCAAGGCACAAGTACCCTTTCGATGATCCAATTCATTATGGTGATAGTTTCTTTAAAAGAAAGGTTCATTTAAATGCGAGGCGAAAGCAGTCTTAGTTTCAATCTTCCTAGCATCAAGTGGCAATTCATTATATATTTTTCCAGCAGCAAAAGCAAAAGAATTTTGGCCATAAGAAAGTTCTACATGCTTTTTATGAGGAACCACTTTATAAGGAACCTAAACATCAAGAAGGCCAAAATATTTAAAGAACTTATACAAATAAAAGCGAAATACCTAAAGAACTTTAAGATTCGGAGAATTTTTATAACCGCAAGCATCAAGAACTAAAAAGCCGTTACCATTCTCGGGGGGGGGGGGACTTAGTAGGTTTGAGGTACGGGGTCGTGCCATTATTTAGGGGTACTTTTTTCAGAAAAAAGCGGAATTATGGGTATCAGTTTGGAGCAGAATTATGGTTACCATTTGAAAGTTCTGGATACTATTTTAAGCAAAAAAGTATTAAAATATTACATTATATTACTGGGCCAGATTGTCTCCTGATCTCGTCATAGAACAGGAGCTTATGAGTTCTATGAAGAAAAATGGTGGGTTGACGCGTGGACCTGGCATGACAGAACTTCAAAGTGCGAAATGGTTGTTATCCACCCCAACTGGCCCTGAGATTAAATGCACAGTTCGCACTCTCTCATGTATGTCTTTGGAAACCAGCGAGCAGCACAAGATCCCAATGTGGCCGCTCTTGGTTAAAAGTGTAAGCATGCTTGTCCAGGAATGTTTTGGAGGTACAATTTTCTCAGAGATTTTATGTATAAAAAAGACCTTTTTCTTTGATATGTTT
The DNA here is from genome assembly GCA_964019065.1 of Catostylus mosaicus. NCBI lineage: Eukaryota > Metazoa > Cnidaria > Scyphozoa > Rhizostomeae > Catostylidae > Catostylus > Catostylus mosaicus. Next base: position 5,469,358 of record OZ025189.1, on the reverse strand, counting down.
GGTACTAAGCAACTCTTTCCTTTGAGAAATAAGCATTTATTTAGTTATATATCGAAGTTTCTAATCAAAAGAAAGCCATTCGAAGATCGGAGTCATCTTGTGAACATTGCAGCTGGGGAAGTTGCGAATGACACTGTAAATGTCTTTGAAGCCAAGAATATCGGTCTGGCAATTTTAGAAATAATGGTAGGACAATCTCTGTTTAGATATTCGTACACAAGAAAAGACATGGATGTCAGCATGAGCGCAAAAATCATTGATTGTAAAGGTGAACAAATAAGAATCGATTACCAACTTTTTGTCCATAGGCTTCCAGCATTTTCTGGCGGAGACTAAGTGGAACTTGAATCAGCTTTATGCTTCGAGGGTAAACTAAACTAACTAAACTACACTAAACTAAACTAAACTAGACTAAACTAAACTAAACTAAACTAAACTAAACTAAACTAAACTAAACTAAACTAAACTAAACTAAACTAAACTAAACTAAACTAAACTAAACTAAACTAAACTAAACTAAACCAAACTAAACTAAACTAAACTAAACTAAACTAAACTAACTAAACTAAACTAAACTAAACTAAACTAAACTAAACTAAACTAAACTAAACTAAACTAAACTAAACTAAATTATAGATGGTTGCCAATTTTGCACCGTACTCTATTGAACTATAAAAGATCTTAGGCTAACAGAAATGCGTTGCCTATTTCCACATGGCTTAGGTTAAAGAGGAGTTTTCCCCGATTTGCATTTCTTTTGTGCTTAACAGTTTTCTCAAATAAAGTTTTTTAAACAAACATGTGATCTGTTGACTTGCTCCTCTTCAAACTGCAAATCTAATTGGCTTTTTTCAATAAAGTTATTCCAATATGGAGTTGCAATCTATTTAACAGGGCATAGCTTAAGCGTTTGCCTAAACAGGATCCCAAGGCAATACTCCTATAATTATCTGGAACTTTTCTATCATCTTTTTTATCTATAACAGCTTAAAAACTGATTGGGCGAGTGCCTGTGGTATGGATAGTAGTGATGAAATGACGCCAGGTCTCTTCCCATATGTCTTATGTCGAGTCAGTTACATTTTATCTTTCAATGTAATAAATCATTTGAAATATAAGTGGCTTTTGGATATTCTGGGATCCTGATCAAACCCTTATTTTTAGTCTCGTTTGCGTACCGCGACCCATGAGGGAGGGGGGGGGGGTTAGACATCATTTAAGATCTTAATAGAGAGTGTGTGACACTAACATGACGGGGTAAAAATATCCGATCATTACTTAACACCCCCGAATCCTTGCCTCTAAAATCCACCCCTGATTTCTACAAAGTTAATAACCCAAGCCCCAGAATAAGCCCTAATCATCGTAATACGTTGCAATACAAAGCAATAAAAGATAACAGAATGGAGTAAAATTCCATGCAATGCAATACAGTACAATGCAAAAGGGACAAATACGATCAAATAGATACAAAGTCCGTTGCCCTTTATTCTCTGATAGATTCCAAGGCTTGGTTGCAAAGAAAATTTGGGTCCCATCTGGGATGAAAAAATTGACCTCCTTGTTTGTTTGTAAGTTAGTGTTTGTTTGTTTCTTGCTGCTTGTTGGCTGCAGGAGAGATCTGCTTTGTTCTGAGAGTTGGTACCATGTTGTTAAAGTATAGTTAATGCAATTTGACTTATATCAATAACTTTCTTGTTAATTTTTTTTTGGAAATTATGTTAGCATTAGTTAGATGTTGTTTAATTAATTTCCCGTTCGTAATAATTCTTTGATATACATAAAAATACATAAAAAACTCCCCCATTTACATTAAGTGGCCTCTTTTGTTTCGCAAACATTTACAATTGTCCCCATATCTACCAAATCTATACCTATCATTTATAAAAAAAGGCGAATAAAAAATCTCCTTCTTATGTCCAAGAATCCTAAGGGCTACCGATTTTGCTGTTTAGAGCCAGCTCAAGAAGCAGATTTTTGTTTGAATGGTGTTCCTGATAAAATTTAGATTATTAACCCTATTTTAATATCTATCATTAGTTAGAAATTTGGAATCATATTAGCTTCCTTTCCCCTTGAAACCGTCACCCTGACATGATCCTCTTTTTAGAAGCTGATGGTATTTGGCAGACGTTGATACCTTTATTGGTTTCAAAACATTGTTTCAGCATCATATACTGTAAGCTACTTTATTTGCTGTTAAAGGATGTCGTCTGGGTGAGAAGATTCATAAGGCCAACTGCGTGCTTGCAACAACATTAAGTAACAAAAGCCACAAAAATCGTGAAATGGCAAAAATCGGTCTACAAATCTACAAAAAGCCCTTTCTATTTTGAGAAACATTCGATAGACATCAAAATATTCGCCTATTCACAAGGAAGAAGCTTTTTTGCATAAATTTGAACCGAAGTGAAAACAACGCGCCAGCAGAGAGTTCTTTTCCAAATGGGGCTAGTTCATTCGAGCATCCATTTCTGAGAAAGCCATTTAGCAACTTTTTGCTTTACAAAAGTGATCAATGCCATAAAAATGCCACCACTACCGTAAAAGAGGTAAATCAATGACAACTAAGGAAAATTTTTACTGGGCTGGCTAAGAGCCACAAGGGGAATTTCCCTGAGTGCCTGTAGACCACGCCAAACTCGCTTTGTTTGTTATTCCCATACTTGCTTGTTTTCAACTCAGAAAATGTATTTTTTAAAAACAAATTTTAAAAGTGTATTTTGAAAAATGAGAGCGGAACACTGCAATGGCCTCAAAGGTAGGTCAATTCTAAAGTTTGAAATCTTTCGACTTTCATTCAAACGATCGAGAATCGTGTATCACGTGCCTTTGCACACTTCGAAAGTCGAATGCCATAAAGGTATCTCATTTCCATTTTGTTTGCTGCTGTTTTTGTTTTCGCTTGTTCTGTATATCGTTTTAAAAATAAAATTATAAAAGTGTATTTGAAAAAATGAAAAGCGGCACAGTGTAATGGCCTCAATGTTAATTTGATTTTTGATTTGAAGCCTTTCATCTTCAACGACAGTGAATCGTGTACCACGTGCCTTTGCACACTTCATAAGCGTAATCGAATCAGATAAAAATTTTGCGGATTAGGAGAGGACGCTTTGGTTAGTTCGTCTTAAACATTAACACTTGTCAACCAACATATCTCAAAAACAGTATTGCAAACATCCAGTTCTTATAATGCAGCAAGAAATATCTGAGCAGTTACTCACCAATTACATACAAAGAACTCCTATTCGCAACGTATTCGATAAAACGATTACGTGGGCCCCGAGGAAGGAGAGGTGCAGCAGTGGAAATACAGGCAAGTTTTGCCGACGTTGCAGCCCGTCAGGAAAAGAATGCGAATGCAGCGAAACTCACGAAAGGAATGCACAAAGATGTTTAAACTTCTTTGACAAGGAAGAAGCTGAGGCGACCGAGGTGAACATGGAATTCACTCCATACTCTTCAAGATCATTCAATCATGGTGCCAAGAACAGTAAAATCGAAGAAAATTCTGTCGATAACACAAAGAAGATCAGAGACAGCAACCTTCTGCCACAGTTAAATAGCAAAAGGAAGCTCATCTATGCAAAAGCCATGCAAAATTAGCCATGACATTTCAGGTACAAAGGACTAATTTTTCACATCCTTCTTATAAGCATTGCTAATAATTTCCTACGTATATATTAATATATTTTCGCATATCTCCTAGAAATTGAACCCCAAACAACAATGCAGCACGGACCATAGCAGCCCTAGGTCAAAGTATGGCAAAACAATTACAACTTTGAACATAACTATTCTAAGTCAAGTCCATTGTTAGTAAAACGATTCTACGTATGTTTTTCTTTCAACATAATTTCTACCTTTTCCCTGCACGATGAAACTAAATCAGGTAAATTATATTTCATACTTCTACATCTCCCACTTATCCCCCTTTTATATGTGTCAATTTTGCATCAGATCTTCCCATTAAGCTCTAGTCTAAGGAATTTAATAATATGATTTATTAGACCGGTGTGGATTGAACCAATGCAGAGATGTGCGATAATTCAAAGTTGGAGGGTGCTCGAGAAAAAACGATGCAATATCTCAGAAAAGCAGCCTTGAATGTCCTTGATGCATCCCCTTCCCACCTTTAATGATTCGGTAGAAAGAGAATTGGCTTACACGCGGATGGTGACCAAGTTAAATAAAATGAGCTAAACCCAGTTTGGTTTGGTTCTTCTAATTCCATGGAATTATGAATATAAGTGTTTGTAATAGATTTCAATACAAAGGGTTGTCAAGGTCTTTTATAAGATTTTGTTTTATATTTATGAGGAAAACTCCTATTAGAGCCGCGGAATACCATCACTACTTCATTAACTATTGATTGCAGTTAGTGAGTCGTTGCTTCCCTGCAACACTGCAAACAAAGCTTTCCTTATTCTTAAATTTTTTTTTCAATCTCCCAGATTTCTTTTTGGGTAAATTGAGCCATCTTTTTAAAATGAATTTAACATATTTATGTGCTGGCATCAAACCACTTTGGCAATTTGTGGAAATAAATGCCCGTTTTCTCTCGAAGTTTTACACAGAATCGCTTATAGTGTTATCTGTCTCCTTTCTTCGCCATTTTCTTCTTTGCAAGGAAAACATGAACATATAGATAAAAAAAACTTTATTTTAGCATTCAAAAAAATGTCTTCAACACTTCTCTTTGTAATTTCCCGCCAATTTCAAGTCCTTGAGACCTAAAGGTTACCGGTAGTATACCCCGTAACATAAACTTCTGGTAAAAGTTATCTGCTGTGGCCTCCATTTTTGAGCAATCTTTGAAATGCCTCTTGGAGGGGATTGAGTAGTGGCATTGCCAATTTGACCAATCTTCCCTTTGATAAAAACGGGTTTTCCCTTGGCCAGAAATGATAAGATTCTTATGAAAATACTTCCAATCAATCAGTTAGGACTGATGGTGAGGATTTGCTGCTTGTTAGGTGCAAACTATCTGATGAGGAAAAATTTTGATAATGCGACTTGTAATCGATTGACACATTTCCCTGCTTTGACGCTAGCAATTCTATACTTAGTCGCAAACTCGTTTAGTAAAAACTTTCTCACTTACCTTTTGAGCGTATAGAGCGTTGTATAGTGATCCAATTTTATATTAAAGATCGTCTAACAGAGTTTTCTATCAAGAGTAAAAGTATTTGCTTGATATCAGATTTCAGAATTATTCGATTTCAATAACATACGCGCCAATCCTCACTCAAGGCGATATCCCCCTATAAACATTTCCCCTCTATTTCATGCAAGTGATAGTAGGAAAGACTTCTTCAAATAAAAATTTTGAAACAAATAACCAACACTAAATATTTTAGGGAGTTTGAAAATCTCATAAATGACCGTAAAAGTCTAGTTTTGATCCGTTCAGAGCAGTATATTGCAATGCTACGTTATAGGTACTGATGTAAGAAATTAGAGAATCCACTTAGTTCTTTGTATACAGCTGCTCCCTTTAATTAGAATATTTATCTTTCATATCTATATGTAATTTTGCACTGTTCGTTTCACTGAATAATCTACCAATACTCTACTAAGCCTATAATTTTTAAAAGGAGAAATTTGGTAATATGCCGCTTCTCAAACCTATGAAGTAATTTAGTAATTTTTTCCATTCGTTTAACTTTTGATTTGCAACGAATGTTGCAAGTTTTTAATGTTGCATCCGCCCCACAGCATAAGGTGATTTTCGCCATGTAGTAGTAAAACCTTTTTAGACATAATGTTTCCATTTTCTTTAATTTTTGTTGGATAGCGTTATGAACATAATTAAATCTTGTAAATAAGGAAAAGTTGATTGTTAGAATCCGTGTATATTATTAATTGTTGTAAATACATACTTTCATCCAATTCATTCAATTTTGAAAATTAAAAACGTTATCAATGTGTATATAAGTTGCTGTATATATTGAAATTTTAGCAATAATAATAGAATTTTGGAAATGTTGTAAAAATTATGTGACGCTGCATTGTATATTGAATCTATCCTATCAATACTTGTTATTCTTGTTTCGATTGCCTGTTTCAGCGAAACCTCCATCAAGTTAAGTATTAAATATATCATATGTTATTAAATTGTTCTATTACGAAAAGACATTTCTATCTGGAGACAGCGTTGGCTTCAATTCGAATGGAGTATTGTATGATTTCGCTCAACTTGTTATGGGTATTAGCGCAGTTCGGTAAACACCTGTTGATGCTTCTTTGCAAATTTGAGGTTTTCCCGCCACTTCGGCCTTCTCGGCCTTCCTTAGTGCTTAAAGATCTGCCTCGCATGTCGCATGACAGCTAATTTTACCAACTGAACTAAATCAAACTTAACTAAACGAAAAAAATCTAAACTAGAGTTAACTAAACTAAACAAAACTAAACTAAATCAAACGAAACGGAAAGAAACTAAACTAGACTTAAATGAACCAAACAAAACTATACTAGAGTAAACTATACTCAACTAATTTAAACTAATCTATACTAGACAAACATAAGGAAACATAAAAATCATAGATTGACCAATTAATGAAGAAATAAAAACAAACTAAAAGAGATCTAAATAATACTGTAGTGTTTGGAGCCACGGAGCATCAAGTCAGGGCCTGTGCTGCAATTTTTAGAAAACTAGAAAAGGGAGTTATAAAATGGATGTAAAAATCTCCCTCAGAATTTTTAGCCATAACATCACAAAATCATGTTTTGTTGCACTTTCCTTATCATAGAGATTTGATTAGCCGTTGGTGCAGCGTCTCTAAATGCTCGCTTATTACCCCAAAGTTAAAAAAAAGGTGAATTTAAGAAACCAAAATGCAAGCCAAGTTGATTTCTTGGCAGGGAATGGCCAAGACAAGCTTTCTTTTTTCACTAATGAGACAATGCACCTATCCTATCATCGGTTCAACGAAGTTTAAGTCGGCAAAGCCTAAGATCTGAAAAGATATAATTTAAGTTTTAAATTAATTGTTAAATAACCTAAATAAAATGAAATCAAAGGACCCAAAATGCTCTCTGAGACTGCCAATCGATCCGATAACCAAAAACAAGCGAACAAATCTGAAACGAGAATAGCAAATTGTCTTCATACACTTGAGCTGAAAAGTTAAATACATATTGATCAACAATAGTGAAGGGGTGGGAGGAAAAAAGGGAAAATGAACGCAAAACGAGAGTCGTTAAAACCAGCAAGTAATGCCCAACCCATGTTTGGGAGCATGAAATTGCAACACTGCACCAAGGGACATCCAATCAGGCAATTCAGCTGCATAAAGCCTGAATCATTAAGTCAAACCGCACGAGACTAAATTCAATTTAATAAGAAAATTCATGGTAAGAATGCCTAATTCATTTTTCAACTCATTACCTAAGTGGTACATCGATAACAGGCATTCTTCGTGAATTTAACTCTGATAGAATTCCATTTTATCACCATGGAATAGGGTTCAAAAACTTTTAATGTCCTTTGTAGTTACATGAATCAAGTTGCCAATATTTAGGGCTTTTACCCTGGATGGAAAGAGCCTTGCAACGATGGCTAAATTTTTACAGTTTATTTCAATCAATATTCATTCTTTTGCCAGAAATAAAATTGCATTTTGTTAGCGAATGTAGATTTCTAGTCACAAAGTCATTAAGTAATAATACAAAAATATAGAAATCTGCCTTTTGTCTCATTAGGACTCTAAAAAATGTGACTGTTATGTCAATCAAACTGAGATTTTGCCGATCAAGATGTCAATCCAAATCACATGTTTTACTGGGGGGTTTTAAGCCCAGAGACAGCATTTCATTGAATTCATGTGTTTTCTTACATAGTTGGGGGAAGGGGGCGTGGGGGGAGGGGGGTTGAAGATATGCAGCACTCAGAATATAATATATTTTTTTAGATCGCTCAAAAAGAACCTAACCCTTAGAGTATGGTCGAGTATCTGCCCTTTTTTGTGACAAGCTGCTACGAAAAGTAGGGATACCAGAGTGTCCCGCTGAATCCGTTAAGTAAGGACGGCATTCCTAGCCTTTATAATCATATCGGTACCCAGTCATTCACAATAAGGAACTTGCTCCTATCTGAGAGGAGGAAGCTAAGAATTGAGAGCATTGACAAAATTTGAAGGATTTATAACTTATTTACTCAGTTATGTGAAGAACGCAATGTTATAAGTGGTAAATACTACAATTCTGCTGACTAGCACGTTGGCAACCTAAAGAGCCTGGAACCTGCAGAATGCGATGGGATGTAGTTCCTTGCGGGTCGAAAATGTTAAAAACTTTGCGAAAGGTGTAAAAAAAACTCTCTCTAGGCTGATGTGCTGTCTACCTATGACGCTTTTCCTGAATTTTAGCAGCACCACCAGGTCTTCTTAAAAGTTTTTTACGTCAAAAAATGGCTTCTTGACAGGTTGAAATTTTAGAGCTCTATAATTCTATTACCTGGGAATGGCAAAGAATTTCCGCAACAGGAAATCCCCTTTCATCAGCACTTTTCTTAAGTGCTTTAACAATTTCATTTGGGCCAGAAAAGGCTTTCAGCTCTTATGCATGTTATGATGCGCTAAAATACTACAACTTAAGTGACAGTAAGGGAAAATTCACGTGAATCCGTGACCAGATCGGGGTAGATTTGTTCTTGCAACTGTTTTAACATCAGATCAGAATGAAATTAGGTCTATCCTTTGAAAATGGTAGGAGCTCCTCGGCAGTGGCTAAGATATACCGACTGCTGCTAAAAAACATGCTAATTACAAAGCTATTAAAATAAAATAACGAGCAAATCATATCATTGTCGATGTGATTGATGTCATGGAATCGATTTTGCACAAAACCATATAAAAATCTGGCTTGAATGGTAATTGAGCAACAATTTTGATTCAAGCTCCTCTGCAGAGCTGTGAATATTTGATTGAACGAAGTCGACCAGCACTAAGAAAAAATATTCGAGTGAATTTCGAAAATATAATCAAAATGTGCAATATTTTTTTCAGCTAAACACTGATTCCTGATATTTTCAATTTTTGTCATTGGTTTTTTATCTGTTGGGGCCATGGGCCCAGTGGACAAAGTCTGGATCCGTCACTGATATTCAGCCTTATTGCCCTCAGTTCTACTTGGTATTTTTTTCATCGCAATGCCCTTATCAAAAGCTGGATTCATTTTTTGCAGAAACAATAAGCTTAAGTGACGCTTGTAAAGCTGGCTTTGAAAACCACACCGGCCTAAAGGAATAGATGTAACGAGAAAAAGGCTAGCAAAGGCGTTTAGAAGACTATAGTAAGGAAATATACAAAAAAATGCCTCCTTTTTGTTTTTTAGTCATGCCTGTGAAGCTAAAGAGGGAATGCGAAGATGGAGCGGTTAGGAAAAGAGAAAATTGAAGTTAAAATATAAACCTTATGCTTTTGTAAGTGTGTTCCGCCACTCACGCAAGGTCGGGCAGAACGATAGGAATTTGATATTTCTTCGGAAGCAGATAGTCAAAACTCCTTGGTTAGGACCACAATTCCGGGTTGTTATGCAGACAATGAAACCAAGAATTCCATGCAATAGTACGTCTCTAAGCGAGATTTAGCCTTAGATCTCTTGGAAATCTTCCGAATTACAATTTCTTCATTGTCAACTGATAAAAAATCCAAAATGTATGCTCATAATTTCGAGTAGCTACTGCATTGTTAGTGGCGTCACGCACGGTATGCACCTTTAAGTACAAAACTAAGGGCCTCCAAACAATTGGGCCCCGTGGGGGCCCTGCGACATACCTTGTTTACCCGAGACCAATATGGGGCTAATAAAATCAATACCCGCATGACAATATTGAGGACTGTCGTCAACTCGAAAGTTTGGTAAGTCCTTACTAAAGATTGGATTAAATGGTAGCCTTCGAGTTTCTTGCACAAATTACATGGCTTGAAAATGCCTCTGAGTAATGCCCTTCGCAGGACTATCCAATATTGAGACTCAACAAATCTAAAGTTGCCGTTTTACAATCGTGAAAAACCTTTCTATGACAGTTTTCTACCAATAGCTTTGAAAAACGATTTCAAGTTGGCAAGGGAATTGGTGTTTTTCTCGATACTAGCACGTTGGCATGTTTTATTCTCGATCTTCATCTTAAGATGTTATCTTCATCAAAGAACAAATTAAATTGTACGATATATAAGGTTGCCTTCGTACGCTCCCGTTCTTTTGAGCTTAGATTTAAATACTCAATATATTTAGGAAAGGATTCGCTTTGAATTGATCTGATAAGAACGGTTTCTGCTTTCAATACTTCTTGCTTGACGACTTGTTCTTTCTTGATCGGTACCTCCTTCCTGACTTGTCTTTTGAGATTTTATGTTTTAATAATTGTCTTTTTTATGTTAGTTAATGTTGTTCAAAAACTGTATAACGCTGCAAAAAGTGTATGCCGTTAAAGTCAATTCCAGGCCCGGCCTGCAAACCTGATTTGCAAGAAAAGGGGCCCCAAACCACTACTTTGACTAAGGGCCCCGCACTGCTTTGTTAGGCCACTGTTCATTTTGCGAAAATGTACACCAATAAATCCGTGCAGCTGCCATTTTTGCGAAGATATATACCCATAATTCCTTGCTTGGCAGATCCCCACTACTTCATATGTGTTAAGTTATTCCCTTCCCCGTGGCTATCATCAGTAAAGTATAATATTTATATACAAGAGTAGGTTAAGTTTGTAAGAAGAGAGTTTATTGTCGACATTTCTAAAAATCAAAGACATTTCATCCTTCTTTGTGCTTTACGCTATTTTCTCTTATGTTTTCTGAACACACTTATTTATTGACCTCGTTTTAAAGTCGGTTCAATGTGGTCAAGAGAGCTGTCCATTCCTTTGAGAATTTTAGGGGCTGGATAGGAATTTTCATTCTGTTTACTTAATTAGATCGGGTTGTTTTTTTAGATAATAAAATAGTTTTCTAGAACTCGATGAAATGAAAATGCAAAAACCAAGTTTTACAGGCAACTTGACGATTTTTGCTTGATATGCATTGAAGCATTTATTTTTGAAGAGAGCAGGAGAACAAGGAGCCCTTCAAAAAACTATTCCTTTTTTGGTGACAATCTTTGGCATGCGAAAGTTACCAAATGCATGCTAGATATCAATGAGAATATTTTTATGTGGTCTCACATTATCTGTTCATCCAAGTTTCTGGCTTTTTAAAATGAATTCTCCTTCTTGTCGCATTCTTATAATCCATATTGTTAGTTTACAATGTTTTGTCTACGGGGAAAATCAAAACCAAGCAGGCTACTTTTCACCGACAAAATGTTTCATCTTCTCGATTTTTGAAATTTCCTATCATTTAAATTTCTCAGAAACGGACGTTCTTCACACGAAAAAATACCTACAATGGATTGGGCATTTGCAACTTAGCTGCTCCGCAGTTGCACCGCGCAGCGAAAATTTGTGATTGTGCAAACAAAATAGCCGCAGGAGATCCTCATCTTTTTTTTGTAAAATATTAGTTCAAAATTGAATATACTTTAGCCTAATAAATAAAAACTAAGAAATAAGGTCCAAAAATGTTGTTAAAAACTAATGAGCTATCAAAGAAAAGCACCTCTGCGAGGGCGACCTATAATCTTATCAAAAACACGACCAGAAAATTTCGAAAACTTAAGACTCAAAATACCGGTAACTTTTTTTACGCAAAGATGGAAATTGTCAGATTAAAAAGACGCGCCTAAAATGCTCTTCTGGCCTCGATATGTACTCTCTTGATGTGGAAAACGAGGCATTTACAGTATTGCATAAGGCCTGTCAATCTTTGATCTACGTAACGCAGTACTGAAGCACGAGCGAAGGCCGGGGACATATTATTTAAAAAACCAAAATTTATGGAAAGAAGCTTGCAGAAAACTGAAAATTGAGTGATGCAATTGGATTGAATAAGACTTTTTTATGCCAGAATCATGTATACTTTTTGGATTTATGCTTAGATGTTTCCGCAAGGGGAGAAAATTGGAAGAAATTTGATGAAAATGAACGTTGTGGCCTGTCCAACAAAGTGTGTGTCGGTGAAGATTGATAGCTATTATCTTTTGTCCAAGCTGTTTTCCACATGTCAAAACAGCGGAACCATTGCCCCCTCCATGGCCATGGGGGCACAGCGCCCCAGATTGGAAGGGTATTAAAAGAATCCAGCTTATTGTTGCAAAAATTGCGTCTTGAAGCTAAGGACTTTTCTATTTTGCAAGAAAAACTCTAAGTAATCTCCAATTTAAACCTCAAAAAGTTCAAAATTTCCACATAGTTGATTACTCTTCCTTAACCCTATAACCATTCGGTGAAGATGCAGCTTCACAACTCTCTACTAACATTCAAATTACTGGAGGAACTTATAAACATTAGTAGGATATTAAACTTTGGTTTCTGCATAAAGAGTGTTGAAACATGGAGAAAAGTAAACTTCAAATGTCGTTGCGCATGAGAAGTTTGCATGAATATGACTGCATGCAAGAAATTGAGGAGGGGGGGGGGGGGGTAGCGTCAATCGGTAAATAAGTTGAAACCGGTTGAAATAAATCGAGATCTCTGGTTCTTGTTATTATTTACTGTTAAATTTGAGCGTTATGAAATGCAATTGTGGACGCAATCCACTCCATTCCGTTCGTGAAACAATCTCTATGCAGCCTTGGAATCAATCTCACTTTAAGGAAAAGGAAATTACTCAGAAAAACATCGTTGCCCCACTCTGACAATGATGACAAATATATTTTTTAACTATTTTCCGATGATGGGAAATATTTTTCCTGATATAAAAGGCTTACTTGAATGTTTAATGTTACCGTTCGAGGGAACGTATCAATAATGATCGGATTGTGTAAATCTAATATTCATTTCATTTTAACTTTATTAATCAACTGCAGAAATAAAATTTAATATATAAAATCTTATAAACTTTAATTTATAAATAAGTTCAAAAAATAGACTAAATTCTGCCATGATTTTCAATAACTAAAGGAAAGAAATATGAGTTGAGTAATAGTTGCTTTGATGATTAAAATTGTAATAAGGGAACAATATGTTAGATTGACAAGAATAGAAGTGAAATTTTACAATGTAAAATCAAAAGATGTCAATCGTTCAAATACATTAAAGCATCGCTTTCATTATAACCACTCTTTCTGCCATCCATGTTATAATGATCAGCATCAGAATCATCATCGTCATAATCATCCATGTTATTAAAGGGACAGTGTCGCGGAACATTGCGCGTGGCAATACGTCGCAGGCAAAAACAGTTTTTTGGGTGAATGACCAATCGATCAATGAAGATTTGATTTAAAAAATTTGTGTTTGGATAATCCACTTTCATCGCCCCCATACTCGATTGCATTGAGAAATTTTTGGCTGAAAACGTTGCAGTGAGGATTTGTTCAAACATTTGTGGGCTTATTTTTTGACAAAATGTATGGAAAGGCCAAAAAATAAGAAAGATTTTGACTGCTGCCGCAGCAAACAGACAGATTTTCATTTTGTCTCTGCAATCACATACTGGGAATGCTGGCTGTAAACAAAATGCAGTAGACTATAATCATTTATTTCTTTTACTACCTATGATCAAATCAAAAAACATGCTTTGGATTTACGCAAGAAAGCTAAATCAATTACACCAACAAAATAGGTCTGATGCCCTTGTCCTAACATGTTACGATAATTACTCTGAAGAATCCCCTTACCAATGCCGAGTCATAAAATTTGTTTTCATTGACAAAGTATATCGTGGCTTGTCTTAACGTTTTTTGGCGCTTTGATTCTCATCGCAAGGATGGTTGGATCCGGCCTAGCTACGGCCTATTATTGCGCATATTTTGTTGTACTTAAGATAGCCCTTTGCATGAATTGCATACAAATCTTGCAAACAAATGCTTAACATTCCTTTTCCTGCGATTGTGCTGTTTTCTTCACCCTCGCTTGAGTCGAATTTGTGCTCTACCTTATTAAAAGTTGGCCGTGAAATTCAATCAAAGGTGCGTGAGTCACCAAGCTGCGAGTGGCTATTCCGCCATTGACAAATGCCTGTCCGCGCGTTTTGCAATTTGTCAAGCTTTCTCCCGCACAATTGGTTTGTTGATAAAAACACGACACAGCCCCTTTAATCATCGCAATCGTAACATTATAATGATTACATTATACTTTAAAGCAAAGTACATTTCCTTTTTCAAGCAGTTTCAAGAACTACCATCTGCCAAATCTGCATGCTGAGATAAGAAACAATGAGCCCGCTACATATAAGCTCCTTCCTCCCGCAATATTTCATCATTAATGTTTGAAAAGCATCCATTCTCATATTGCAAAAATACACGAAGCAACTGTAACGGGATAATTATTTCTCTGACGAGATGGCTAATCACAACGATACATTTGTCGGATGTAATGTTGGAATGGTCAATTATGTAATAACAAGCTTTATACTGCTGTTTGCTCTTCCAATGCAATTACTGATAGCAAAAATACTGTGCGTGGATGCTGAACTGGGGTTGCCGCGTCACAAAATCATGCTTTCTCTCACAGCATCTGATTCTCTGCAACTTTGTTTGGCATTCTGTTCTCTTACAACGGGCGAAATTCTCAGTTCAAGTCCAAATGAAGAGGCTGCATGTAAAATTAAAGAAACCGTAAATCTCTTCCTTGGTACAATAACATTGGCAGTTTCCAGTTTAAGCATCGTCTTTCTGTCAATAGAAAGATACATATCTTGCATTTACAGCTTCTATGTGCATCAAATGATGACAACGAAAAGATTACTTCTGGCGATATGCACAATCTGGGCTGTTGCTCTTGGTCTTGCAATCCTATCAGTATGCATCAAAGAGAAAAGCAACAGATACTCACCATCAGCTATGGATTCTCTTATAGTTCAATATTCGGTCGTTTTCATTGTTATTCCATCGGCAACCATAATTATTATAATTCAGCTAAGGTTGTTCATTTTTAGCCGATCAAAGCTAGTCCAAGTAAACGTTGTCGGTGCATTTGGCAATCGAGCTGAATTGACATCTTGTCGAAGAAGGCAGCTAAAAATCACATTTATTGCTGGCATAGTTGCGATTGCCTACATCTCATGCATGTTTCCGCTTGCTGTTTCATTTGCTTATGGATTGCAGCGTGGAAATGATATATCAAATACACCGGCATTCATCAAAATTCTGGCATTGTTAAATACTCTTGCTAATCCTTTGATATATGGAATCGGCATGGTTGATACAAGAAGGCTGATGTGGAGAAACCTTACAACATTGAAGAAGTTCCTTCTTTGTCAACAAAATTAATCAACAAAAAAGAATTAGTTTAAAGAGCACAGCATTGATTTGCAAGAATTTAACAGAACCCGCTTAAGTCAAGTATCTAGGTAGATAGACATGAATCATCTTCAGGCAGATATTCATTGGCCGATCTAGAAACTTTCATATTACCAGCAATGACATGTGTAGCAAAGACTTGGCCATTTACGAACCGCCAGAAAGACAAGTTAGCCGACACGCTAGGATCCCATCCAAAAAGGATTTGACACTAATGGCAAGTGGGTAGAAGACTAGGCTCGTATGAAGAACCATAATGGGCAGAAAGAGAGCAAAGGAAGACCAAAAATAAGGTGGGAATGGAGTCAAGAAGAAGGCGGCCAGTAGGTGGACTCAGACAGCAGAGGATCGTGATGTGTGGAGGAATATGTTGAGGTCATCCACCAGCAATAGCCTGCCAGGCTATTGTTGATAATGATGGAATTAGGAATTTATAAGAAGATTACTCTTGGGAGAAAATCGTAACAGGGAAATATTAGAAAAAAAGATATGCGTACTTAATATTTATCCGGTCATTTTTGCTTTGTATTACAGCCATTTGCGTTGCTTTTTGTTTCCGTCAGTTATATACATCGTCGCAATTGAAGCAGGAAAGACGGCCTTTTCCTTTCAAGGAGCAAAAGTTTTCAATAAACTTACAGACGAGATGAAGAATGAAAGTTCAATTATAAGATTTAAGAATCTCTGTAAAAATTCTAACTTTGACTTTTAACTTTAATGTTTTAATGTATACTGCTTTTCTCTCTTGTAATTAGGTTTTTTTTTCTTACTTTTCTTTTGCCAGGTCCTTGATTGATAACAGCAAATTGATGCTGAACAAGCTTAACCTGTATAAATATGATATTATTATTATTATTATTATTATTATTATTATTCGTTGCAAATTTCAAAATAATGTACATATCACAACTTGGAATTAAGATTCAAATCAACATATTGCAACCCCTACTTTGCTGTTTTATTCTGCAAAACGATTTGTTTATTGCAAATTGGCCAAGGTTTAGATCGCCCTTGATTACCAAAGAGAACATGATAATTAACATGAAGTATTATCGCTGTATCTGTTAGATATGACTGGTGTTGTCTGTGACGTCGATATCAATACACCTTTTGCTAGGGTTGGACATTGTCATTAAAACAAAAGATAACATTCGGGCATGTAAACTCGCCCGCAAGTGTACTGACAGAGAAGTATGTGATGTTTTTCGAGGGTACTTTGATGTACAAGAACATGAAACGAAGACAAAAAATAATCAATGTTTGCTAAAACTCACTAGAATTCAGACTGAATTTGCTCCGAAGTCTTTTCGCTTTATGGGTGCAAAGATTTAAAGCGAACTGCCTATCGACATTAGAAAAACCGAATATTTAGGTGAATACAATAAACTTCTCAAGAATCACTTCAGTTGAACAGTTTTGTGTGGCGGTTGTAAGTAAGTCGATCAATATTAATTTTTAGAGATTTTTTTATAGTAAGTTAAGCTTTTATTGTTTTCTTTTTTCCTTTTTCCATTTAAGTTGAACAAGACAAACGTTGAAAACAGAGCTACATGCTGAAGTATTGATTCCTGTATAAAGATTCGGATTATCATTATCATTATTATTATTATTGTTATTATAAATTGAATCAATGGACGATAGTATACAATTGAAAAAAGAAAAACGAGACTACTGTCAACGTAACAAACGAATTGGGTGAATGTACCTTTTCTTAAGGACATCTTTTAACAGGGAGATTTGTCAAATTTGCAATTACATAGCTATGAATTGAATTGGGATCGGAATCAGTTGGAAAAATTCCTCCATTTATGTAACGTTTAAATTTTTATTTTGGCCTAGTAGTGAGGTATTTGTAATTCAGTTGTTGTGAGAAAGGCTTCACCCATGCCTATTGCAGTTGTGCTTTATTAGCCGATTTAAGATAGTGACAAACAAGGGCGGATCTAGAAATTTCCAGAAGGGGGGTGGGAGTTGACAAAGAGGGGCGCCTATAAACATAATTGTTCAATATTGTACCAGTGTTATATTCCTGTAGGAATTCGGTTTAAACAGTACATACTGGACAGGACGGTGTTGGCTCAATCTACTGAGGAGGCTTTAAAAAGCAATTTATATAGAAGTTTTGTTCATCGTAGAAAACAGAATTTATTACAACAATCTCTTTACTTCTATACCAGTTGACTGAATAATGACATAAAGGACAAAAGTAGCGAAGAGGAGCGGCACTACGGTTGGTACAGCGGTGTGAAGACACTTCTGATCAGATATTGCCGATTTACTCAGCAGATCATAGAGGATCTGAGACTTTCAGCACCCTACTCGGCAGAGTTGGCAAAGCGTTAAACAGGCTCGCCGGAAAAGGGGGGCTGTAGCCTCCGCACTATT
Organism: Catostylus mosaicus; assembly: GCA_964019065.1. Lineage (NCBI taxonomy): Eukaryota > Metazoa > Cnidaria > Scyphozoa > Rhizostomeae > Catostylidae > Catostylus > Catostylus mosaicus. The sequence goes on along the minus strand of OZ025189.1, from coordinate 5,451,628 downwards.
TTTGGCCGATCTATTGTGTTAAAGGGATGCGTTTCTTATCTTTTATGATTGAAAATCCAATATAGCTAATTTTGCGGCATTTATAACCTTGTTCGTTTGCTATTTGAGATTTGTTTCCGAATTTATGAACAAGCAATTATATTTTAATGCGGCTTCCGACGTAAGGGACGTTGTCTCCGAACATTTACAGGTATCCGGTTTTTCTCTTCGACCAGCTTTCATCACCAGCCCCAGTTGAAAAACCCTTCCATAGGATATGCTCACTTTGATAGGTTTTAAAAGGTTCATGTAAAGTTTTCAGCCCAGCTACGTTTATAACTCTACCACTACCTCAACAAAGAAAGATTGTCGATAAATGTATTGTAAACTTCTGCTACAATTAAATTTGGGGCCCGAAAGCAAATCTAGAACATCTTCGAGCGCCGCCTTTCATAAGGAGACTCAAACTCTACAAATAATGACTCTCCATAACAATGCGTTCATTGAACTTCGATGGTCGAACACCAATCAACGATTTATTTGCTTAGCGCACTTAAACTTTCACTGCTATGGGAAGCTGATTCCTGTACAAAGGAAACGAATAATGATGAATGATAATAAAGAATAACAAATCGATTAAACACCAAAGGTTAAGGGCCCATGTGGTCATCCGTCAGTATATGAAATGTCGTCACACAGAATGGGGGTGCCGTATTTTGCGACAAGGGGCGCCAAACGAGTTACAGGGCAGCGAAGGGGGACAACTGCCTCCCCCAACCCTAAATCCCCCACTAGTGATAAGCTAAGATAAGCCGCAAGATATATATTAATGAAATCAACTGACACTTTATAGATTCTCTTTTGATATGGGTTAATTCAAAGTTCGATATAAAGATTATTTGTCAAACTTTTGTGACTACTCTGCCATACAGTGATGAATAATAACTAACTCTAGCATCCTTTAAAAATTTAAGCAAGTCACAAAATAAATAGGACCCATTGATGAGTCATGAGTATCACATCGCCAAACATTGTCCGCCGGCATGGGAATGAAAAGAAACATATACAGTAGGTATCCCATAGATGTCTAGGTTGTAGCCCCCCCCCCCCCCCCGCAGGATAATGTCAACCCCCCCCCGTCGGGGAAAACTTCTACGCCTTTCGTGGAATTTTTAACGGAAATTGCGTTCTTATGCTCAGAAAGATACCGTCTAATCTGTTACATAGCCTCCCTGTCGGGGAACCTGCCCCCCCCCGTCGGGCAAATCCTGGCGCCACCCCTGTTCTGGCATGATAAAGAAACAAGATTGCTTCCCTAAATTCTAAATCAACCACTTTGGATCCTTTTTCCACACCCTGAATACACCCTTGAATTCACAATTACATGGAAAAAGTGGTGCCAGATTTACTATATAGGGAACTGGCATTGATGCCTTACAACTGTCTTTGCAATCAATTGCCGTGATTTATTTGGTACATGTACTCTAATCTGCAATTTTGAAAATAGTACTCAATTAAAACGTATACTTTAAAGTACGCGTATATGAAATGTATCCATGAAAATTATTGATGCAACCACCTTGTCGGAGTAGCCCGCATCTTTGCATCTGCCCAATTTCTGAAATGTCGGGTTATATGTAACTCTCTACGACAAAGTGACGACTTTTATCAATTGAAATACAAAGAAGTTGGCATTTTGGAAAAATCAGTTAGTTAGCAGCAGCAAGTACTTGAGTGAGCATTTATAAAAACCCATTTCTATCGAAAAAAATCATCAAAACGGATAGCGTACTTTGAGCAGAGAAACGATTCGAGGCTGCATATAGATAGTTTATGGCGTCTTCCTTCTTCAAATTTGAATGTATCTGGTTACTAAAGGAATATTTCAGAACATCTGCTTCTTTGGTAGATAAATGAATGGTGCATACCGGAGTTAATTCGCCGCACAGACTTTGCTAGGTACATAGTTGAAGATATATATTATCAATACCCTTTAGAAAGAGTTTTCCTTTCCATTGTGCCAAATACCGTATTTTCTCGAAAGAGCGCCCCCCTCTAAAAAAAAACAAGTATTAATTTTGGAAAAGGCACCCCCCCCCCAATGAAAGCCCTGTTTTAAAAAATTATTTTATCCAACATCCGACCTTTATCCAACTCTTCTCAACCTTTGCCTCTAAAACCTTTCCCTGATGTTTTTTATCAATGCAAAATGCGAAGATTTTCTCTTTGATATACACCTGATATACAAAGCCTTTTGAGCGCTTAATAAATCTCTGCTTAAGGAAACTGGGTTTTTTCTCCTCTCTTTCTCCCTATTTCTTTGACGAGTTTGCAAGAAATATATATATCAGAGCATATATAAATTAAATTAAATTATAATCATAATCTTCCATTTCTACAACACTGCTTACTTGCCCCAATGAATGCCCTGTTTTAAAAAAGTATTTTCCGATGATCACAAAGAGAGTTATTAGAAACAATACAAAGCAAACCACAATTAAGAGGTCGAAATTGACAATGTTTTGTAACCTTTTCCTTCATAATGCTTTGCATCCTTGCATCTTCATATGGCTGTTTGACGGATTCCTTTCTTATTTCTTCATATGTTGCGTTATGGGTGTACTGGGAAAGGTTGTGTCTGCATGTCTACAAAATGTAACGAGCGCCCCAAAAAAGAGGAAATTTGGACATGATCTCCGCTCAAACGAGCGCCTCCTTGAATAACAGCCTTCCTTCGAAGACTGACTTCTAAATGAGCGACCTAGACGGAATACGGTATGTATAAAAAATGATTAACAGAAAGAGTCATAACAGCGACTCATATTGAACAAGTTAAAAACATGACAGAAACTGCTAAATAGGAGCTATATCTAAGCATAAAGTTAACTAGAACCTTAAAACACTGATTAAAAGAACGTATTTGATGTGATTTACTGTTGGCTCTTAACGTGCTATACGTTATGACATCATTTTATCAAGTTTTGTCTTCAGCCTCACAGGTCAAAAATTTCCATGAGCAACCACTGGTTAGCCACTGGTTAGCCACTCTAACGTTTTGTTTTTAGAAATCTCTCTGCAACTCATCTTATTTTTCATTTTTATCTAACAATTTATTTTTGCGTGTATTCTATCTGAAATATTGATTCCGACCCTGCACATTTATTGCACTCTGCGGCCCCAGATTATTACTCGTGAGCGGAAATCGTTTAAATTTTTTCTCCGGTTTTTGAAAACTTTCTCATTGTGTTGCTTAAAATCTTTTCTTTGAAATTTCAACCCTAACAAACATTCGATCATTCACATTGGAAACAAGTTTTCTTGAAAAGGATCTTGATGCATGGTAATAACTATTTTTGTTCAGAGGTATGACAATTTAACTCAAATATGATTATTGAAGAAATCTACGAGGTCAATTTACCCATATGTATCAAAAAGAATGAGAATATGATGGGTAAAATATTGTGTTGCAGGAGATAAAGCTTTTTTTAAGGATAATTTATTACGGCCATACTCTTGAAGAAATCTCGATGAAAAGATACGTACTATTATTAGAGACTCTCTTTAGCGAGAGGTGTGTTTGTGAAAGCTTTCGGGATTCTTTCATACAGATGGAAGAGTCTACAATCACTAATTCAGGCCCCACCAATATAAAGCCGCCAAAAATATATTAGATTTAGTGGCTCTTCACAACTTGTTAAGAAGTTACCCAAAATTTATCTTAAGCATCGTTTCATGCTTTTGAGCATTCGTTCATAATGCCCGCCTTGCCAAGGGCTTAGTTCTAAATTGAATTTCCAACGAATCCTTCTAAAATTTAAACTGTCTCTGACTTTCACATCTGCATGCAGGTTTCTTAGGAGTTAAGCTGAAGCTTTAAACGTCTTAGCGTTATTTGAATTGATAATATACGGTGGGCTAAATATGTACCTGCCGTCAAATCTGTTACTAGCTCTAAGTGAATCACGGGTGACACGCAGCAAACGAACTAACAAACATACATGTTTTTCTATTCACTCTTTCTATCTTTTGCGTAAAGTGGACCAGCAAAATCTATTCCTATTTTGCTAAATGGTGCTAAATTGCAGATGTTGGAGGACAAGGAAACGGCTTTCCCTCCAGTTCTTGCAAATGAAACATTTCTTCAAAATCTTCTTTACAAATATTCTACCCTTTGATATCCAAAACGTTGTTCTGAGTTCTGTAAGAGTTGCTTGTACCAGACAGTGAAACACCTTCTTATGACAACCCTCTACAACCAGCGATGTAAACGTATGGTCTTTTGGCAAGAAAATAGGATAGTTCGACCCAATGGCCAAATCTGATCTTTCAAGTCTATCTTAACTATACCATGATTTTTTCAGTTTTCTTAAAAGATGGATCTCTTTTTACGTTGATTGCACCTCTTTAATACAAAGTTTCTAGCATTTTCTATTTCATCTGCACTAAGCTCTTCAAAATTCCATTCCTTCCTCTCTCTTTTCGCCCTTATTTTTGCAATGAATCGAAATACCCTTGATGTTTCACTTCTTGAGAACCTATGTCTGCTGGATCATCTTTCCCACCTACATGACCCCAATTTTCTGCTTTGGACAGTTTCAAGATTTCATTGACTTGGAACTGGACCAACTTTTTCCATTCTCCATTATTAAATATCCAGGGTGCAGTTTTATTGTATAACAGATAACGAACACAGTCTATCTTAATTTCAGAAGATAGGACTTGGCAAACAGTATCTACTAAGACAGCAAGAATTCTTCCTGAAAGCAACTCTTTTAATGGGGCTACCCTTGTTTTGGAACAATGAAGGCTAATGTTCTACCCCTGTATCGTCTCATATACTAGATATATAACAGCACTATAGGCTTTCTTGCCTGCCTCACCAAGCCCATAAATCTGACAATTTTATACCTCTCCTTCACTTCCATCATAAAGACACCTGAGCTGGCTTAGAGATTGGACAATATCGTCTCAACTGCAACTGCCGCATTAGGCCCCCCTCGTTTGACGTCATGCTCTTGAAAATTCCAGAATTCATCCGAAACTTTTAAGATTTCTATCTTCAACATTTCTTCATTCCTACAAACATAAGAAAAGTAAATGTTATGCAAATGAAGGTACATTTCTCCTACAATTTCTGGATGCACATTTGAAATAGAAGATGTGTCATCCACAACATTGCAATGAAGTTTTATATTCTTCGTACCAGTCATGGCTTCCGAATCAATCGCAACTACAGCTCTCCCTTTAAGCTAAGATGTCTCACTTCAAAATGCTTGTATTCCCAATCTGAAGGCAATCCTAGACTTCTTGCAGCCTCTGCAGTTATGAATGAAGCATGACTCCCTATATCAAATAACACTCTTATTTTACACTCTTTTTTTAATTCCTTTCACTTTTTCCATCGCTGTTAGCAGAGCTGCATTCTGATCAGTTCCTGTATTACCAACCCAAGAGGTGCAATCGAATTTAGAAATGAGCGCTCGCTTTGCTTGGCTGGGGCTCCATTTTTGTGCAAAAATGCAGCTCATAACTCGGAAATTGCTTTCATGAATTTACATAAGTAACGATAATAACATCACTTGCGTCCAGTTCTACTACATCCTATTAAAAAAATAGAAAGATTTACCTTCATTCTTCTATCATTGACGTCAACGGTTTTTGCCCCTAACTTGACGTATGCAATTACATTATCATGTTTGCCAGCAAAAAGCTGTTCTTGACTAACACACCTTAAAATCAAATACCGGAACAGTCTTTCAGCATCATTTCTGGTGAATTCACTGGCCTCCGCGAATTCAACATTGTACAAACTGCACCAGTCCTTGAATCGGCACTTATCACATCCCTAAATGCAGAAAATGCTTTCATCATAGTAACGAAATTAATTTTTTTATCCAAGGCTTGCTTCATCTCCATATATTTCACTTAACTTCCACTGAATGTGACTTTAAATAAAGAAATCTTAATTCATCTATAATACAATTTCATCTTTATTTAAAGCAATTTAAAATTATTTAATCATTTAAATTCAATCAAGTTCAACTCATTTTTTGCGCTTAATAAAGCTTAAATTCTAAATTGATTTCCTTTAATTTTCCTTCACTTTAATTTACTTCACTTTAGTTTACTTAATTTTACTTCACTTTACATTACTTTCCTTCGCTCTGTTTTAATCTAGTTTTATCTTAATGTTATTTTAATTTCTAAAATTTTTCTTTCCTTTACATTACTTTACTCCTCTTTTCTTTGTATTTTTCAACTTTTCTTTAACTCCTTTGATGATCGATTTCGGAACTTCTGTGCAGTCTTGAAACGTGCAGTTATCTCTCCTTTCTCAGTTATCGCAAAGCGTATTCTGGTTAGCGGCACAATCCGACGAGTCGAAATTCGTTTCACTGAAATGATGCAGTAACTGGGCTCGTCGACAGTCAGTGATTTTTTCGCAATACTGAACTACGCGACACAAGATGTCAGTGTAAACTTTTCGCAATTAGCAGTTGAATTCCATTCCCGTTCAATCATGCTGAAAATTGAAAATATCTGATTAATATCTTAAAAGAATTGCTGAATGTTTTATGTATCAATGGGTCTTGCGTTTGAGCATAAATAAGACATCTGGCAAACCTTTTTGCTCAATAGCTGATGGCTTTCAAAAGCCTCATTTCTCCATCTATATCTGCCTGTTACCTAAATACGTCCATAACGCGAAAACTATAATTAAAATCGAAAGCTTTCTCTGGACCAAGTCTTAAAGAACTGTATCTTGAGTGGAGTTTTCCTGTTAGTTCACATTGAAATGGATTGCATTCTCTCAGAGAAAGATATGCTTCTGTTTAAATCAGCGCAATTGCCAATGAATACGTTAACAGCTCCGTTAGGTCAACTCATAAATGGACTGACACTGTAAAAAGTTCACATCAAAACCAAACCATTCATCTCTTATAAATCTAATCAAAAAATAATGAATAATTGAAGTTGCGTACAAAATATGAAGTCACGCCTAAGCTGCATCCTCCCTAGAAAATCAAGAAAAGACAGGCATCTAAGTATATTACATGATAAAGCATGCAAAGAGCACATAGATACGCCGTTAAGCAAAAATCTTAATCTAAATCGAAAATTCTTAAGTCACTCTGTTATGAAAAAGAATTCTCCAGTAGATGAACATAGCGATATAGTCGGTATCCCAGCAACAGTCTTGTCTTTTTGGCAGGCAATCGTAGAAATTGATGATAGTACCTTAGACTCCAGATATGGAACTTTTTGATCAAGATTAAACAGTTTTCTTTAATAATTTCTAGACAAAATACTGAGGCAATCATACGCATAGGAAACTGTATTATGGTAACTAACAAACTTAAAGGCTCAGGCAGTGCGACCTAAGTCACGACTGGAAAAACTGAATCGCAAAACAAAAAAAAAATGACTAATTATTTGTAAGAATAATGGTACCAGTCAATTAGAATTTAATGAACTCTGAATTCACCCTTGTCGAAATATATATGAGCCGACACAGAGGCAAGCACGATATTTATTGAAATTTGTTTGTTGTTTTTCCTTGCAACACAAAATTTTTTCTGAAAGTGATTTAAACAGAAATTAATAAACCATGATTTTATCTAGACTAGCTCATAAACAGTAAATAATAAATAAATTAGCATTGGCAATCAATGTTTTCGAATTCAGATAAAACAAACTCAGTAAAACATAACTATGTACGCATTGCGTGGAAAAATGCAACCAAAAATAATCATAGAGAGTCCTTTGGCTGTAGCTTTGATACACATACGTTCAAAAAGTATTGGGACACCCTAGAAGTTTCGAATAACTTTAGTGGAAAAAGTTTATCAACATGATTGTAATACTTTTCTGGTTTGGTAAGAAAGTAATGTATTTCCAAGAAATTTGGAATTGTCTTGTTTATCTTTCGAAGCATCTTTGCTGCGTGAAAAAATTCGAAAAAGATTAAGTGGAGAGTTTTCCAGGTCCAAAAACACAAGTATGGGGGTTCTTAAGCATCAGGAGATTATTTACGAAAGGAGATTGGAAATCGCTTTTTACAAAAAGAATTGGTAAAAGTTATAGAGAAATTGCAGCAATCGTAGGTTGCTCAAAGAGTGCGGCTTTTTCTGTATGCAAAACATTTTATGTTTCCAGCACTGTAAAAAATTTACCACGGATGGTAGACTGAAGAAATTTTCGACGCCAAGAAAAGAAAGGTCCTTCTTGCGAACGCTTCGATGTAGCAGATTTCAAAAATTGAAAAACATTATAAAACAAGTCCTCCAAAAAACAAAACTGAACTCATCCAAAAAATCTTGAAGTTCCTCCAATTTTTGTGCAAAGACTTTACAATTCCATGCAAGCCAGACTTGCAGCAGTTATTAAAAGCATTGGATATATGACACGTTATTAATCGATCCTGAGTTTTCTGCAGTTGAAAATGCAGCTGTATTCATTCGTCAATCTTGTTACACTGTAATGTTCTTAGTTAGCAAGTGTTTATCATTAATTGACGCCAAAACGTTAATAATAAAATTTTCAATAAAAATTATATTGTTATGTAAATGAAAATTTGAAAAAATTGAATTTGATTGACACTTTCTAAAAACTTTTGAAGATCATGTGATTTTGCCCTTCCCGGACGTTTGAACCTAAGCCCATGTTTCGTTCATTTAGGCAAAAAAATAGCAACAATGTTATGTTTTTGAAGCTATGAGCTGAAAGCCTAATTTTTTTATAAATCTTAAGCACTTTTGAGAATAATCATGCGTATAGTTCTTTGATAAAAGGCGCTGCAAATGAGACCAACTTTTCGTTGAAACACATAATCCAGATCAACGCCATAGTTCTTTTATCCAAGTCTCCTAATACTTTTTGAACGTATGTGTACAAACAAAAGATGCTACTAAATTTTACACCTGCGAGCACATGAAAAAATAATGTAATTTGGTAGTCTCTAAAATGGCGTCAGGTGCTATCATCTTTGAATTGAATGGTAAGAAAATTGACTGACAAGTTCGATTTTTAAAACTAAAAACCTATATTTTGGGAAAATGCTTTCTCTCCTTGAATAGGGCAATTGGTGTTGTTTTCTACTGATTAAACCTACTTCACTTGAGACACGTGCGCTGTCCTTTCATTTGAGGAAAGTAAAAAAGGCGGCACAAGTGACTCGTGATAATCTCTCAAAGCGGCAATGCTGGACTTAAGCGTGGGTCAGTATTAACAAGGATTATCAAGCAACAAAAGGTAGCCGGTTTCTTCTTTTCCATTCAAATACGCTCCCGAGAGTCGTATTGTATCGCTTTTGGTATTTTCCGACTTCTCCTACCATTTAACATGACTAGCATGGTTCTGTAAAAGCTTTCAGGTACGATGCGTATTGGCAACGGCCTGTTAGCACTGGGACTGAGATTATTATTTAAAAATCAAGAATTAGTATGGCAAACTGGCTTCTGTTTTTTAACGAAGAATTTCTTAACATTTTCAAAATATTTAATAAAAGCCTGAAGCTATTATTGAGATTAAGGAGCCATATTGAATGTAGATCGCTGTACGCTGCCTAATCTTATAACCATGCAACAAAGAAAAAATGATATAAGACACTTTTGTCCCATTTCTCTTTTTCAAGAATGACCAAAGCTTATAAAAAGTGGTCAATAAACGCAGAAAGAATATACGACATTGTTCAATTGTAAACGTGAGGAGCTTCTTTAAATTGTCTAAATAAATAGATGTCAATGCAACATCTATGATCTTGTCAAAAGTTGATTGAAATGCACAAAATCAAAATGTCAGTTTAAAAACACTATTGTCAAATTTTGTTCAAAAAGTATGTTATGGTTAACTGTTATGAAATACCATTTCAACTTTATGAAAAGAAACCTAAATTATGGGTCCCTCACTTAAACTAACATTCACAATAATTGATAAAAATTAATGTTTATTAGAAACTTTAAAACATCAAACAATAGAAAAGTATCAATCTTTTCAAAATAAATCAATAATTGTGTTTGCAAAACGTAATTTACTTTTGTTTGGAAAACCCTGTGTCACAGCGATTGAGATGTGGCTTAAATAGTGAAATTGAATGTATTAGAATTTTTAAGCGTACTCCATCGTTGGATAAATTTGCATAAATTATATTTGGGCGTAACCACGTGCTCAATGCCTAGTCAGTCAGTATCGTACACAGGACTAGACAGGGAAGACTCAAAAGGACAAGCGGAAAAGTTGTAAACATGAGAGAATCATAAATCAGCGTCAGTTTCGTAATTGAGCCGTGATTGCAAACGTTAGGCATGTTTCGAGGTATGAAACATGAAGGGATTGACAAGGTGTTCTCCCTGCTCTTTAAATTTTCAATGAACATGCATGTTATCTATGTTTTTTCTGTTCAATGAAAATTCATAAAGGCAATTCTTGTCCATCATTTATTGGAATTCCTGAGATCGTTTTTGAAAGTTTTTAACAGAATGCAAGTGGTGTTCTACCCTTGCTGTTTTCACTGTTTTTGGGAAAGGAGACGTGAATTGATACGATTATAAGTTATGACATAATTCATAGCTAACACTGCAACTGTTGTGAAAAAATACTAAAGCATAACAAGTGTTTGATTTTCTTGTTAAGACTTGAATAATCAATACAACACAATACAAGCTAAAAAATCTTCGCCGATAATCCAAGAACAGCTGGATTACCAATGACTTTTGAAAAAGCCGGTGACATATTTTTTTCAGTTTGATTGCACAATATTTAAATTTCGTTTACTTTCTACAAATCGAACATAAACAATGCCACCTAATAAAGCTAAATGTTCAAGTTTTGGGTCATACCCATTATATATCTTTGTACGCTTGTGTGGTACCCTAGCCCTCGAAACTGTAACGGATAAACCCTCCTATATATATGAATATTCGATCGTAAAGATTTCTCCGATAAGTAACCGCACTTCCAGAGCAAGGTCTAATGCCATACCTTTCACATTGTACTGCAATAGATTTGGGGAACAGTTTTTCATTAGTTTTAGTGCGCAGAGGTGGATTAAAAGAACTCAAGGTATTATGCATTTATCGGGTTTCAAAATTAGAATAGAATAAAGATAAGCTTCATAATAAGGTGCTAATGAAAGCAAATGAGATTCAATACATCCTGATTTGAAATTGATTTTTTTTTTCAATTTCAGTATGTGATAATTTGACTGACTTTTGAGTGATTATTCTACAATATATTGATGATAACTAGCTGTATGACCCTCTCAAATTGTGGCACCTGGACTCTTATCAAGGAGTTAATCAACGATCATGTCCTCAACATCAAAAAGTTGGAAGAGCGATTGAAAAGACCAAGCGTCGTATCCTTTCTCATTCTGATTTGCATTGAAAGCAACAATCTAGATATATCATCGACATGTAGCACTGGCAGCAAAGTCTTAGAATCTGTTTTTTTAACCATCATGTTAATCCGTGGAATCTTTACCAAATCCATTAATATTGGTATGATAAACGAACACAAGAGCTTTCTTTAAATTCAATATCAACTTTTTTCAATCCTTTTCCCACACACTGCATAAAACATTGAATTCTTGATTGCATAAAATAGTGGTGCCAGATTCACGATACAAGGTTCTGGCAATGATTATTTCCAACTGCATGTGCAATTTATGGTTAACAACTTATTTTGAAAATGTGCTCTTATCTGGAATTTCATATGATGGTACACAGTTATTGAAAAAGAGGTGAAGTACTTGGAATAGATCAAAGATTCAAAGGTAGAGCTACATAGATAATGACCTTTAACGTCTTCATTAAATCATATAGGAATTAAAAATCATGTCAAGAATTGCCAAATGGAGGTTATATAAAAGAAATACGTTGATTGGAACCCTAGACTGTTATAAGAAATATTTGTCCGCTTTATTTAGTTCACTCTGCTATTCATCAATCTGAAAATGATGAATGATGTGAAGTTGTGTACAAAACATGAATTCACGCCAAAGCTGCATCCTACAAATCAAATCAAAAAAAAGAGTTCTCTAAAGATAATACATTATATGCATGCAAAGAGCAAAATGATACGCCTTTGAAGTAAAAGCTAAATCTAGATCGAATTTCTTATTTCACTCTGTTATGAAAACGATATACTCCAGCAGATGTACATGGCGATATAGTTGGGATCCCTACAACAGTCTTGTCTTTTTGGCAGACAATCGCAAGAATTGATGATAGTATCTTAGGCTCCAAATATGGAGTTCTTCGATCAAAATTAAATCTTCAATAATTTCTTGACAAAATCATGCGCATAGATGTTTGTATTATGGTAACAAATAAACTGAAAGACGCACTAAGCAGTGCATCCTAGCTCACGACTGGCTACACTGCTGTACAAAATATTTAAACTCCATTCTTGGCAGTTCATTTGTGGCCTATTGGTAACTATTATTGCATAAATATGTTTCATTAAGCTAGCTTTGTGTAAAAGTTTAGCTTTAATAGCTGATGTTGGGTAGGGCTAGAGCTTCTAAGATTCAAGTGCCAATTACTCTTTTGCGGAACCAATGGGATTCTGATCATTTATATCACTATCAAAGAGACATTATCTGTAAAGGATAAGTTAAACAGAAAAACAAATCAAGATGTAACGCATACAATGCTATCAAATTAACCAATATGAAAATTTAAAGCAACTGTGAACAAACTAAGTGGAATACGTTCGAATATCACTATATTAGATTAATAATTGCATCAAATGTGAAATGGAACACGCTATTTGTTATAAGATATCAAATAGATAATAATTTAATTAAAACCTTTTCCAAGCAAAAAGCAACTAAAGCTTTTTCTCTATTTAGTTTCATTAGCTTCACGGACACAGAAAAATGTCATGGTATCCAGCTAGCTAGAAAATTTACAAATAAATTTAATGCTGTCATTATCTTCCTACACAGATATGTATTGATGTTTTATCGGGTTGCCTTACAGAGTTGCAAAGAAACTCGTATCCTTTGAATATGATGCCCATTCCATTATCAAGTGCATCAGCAGATACTTCTTGCATTAAAGAAAAACAAAAGGAAATCAATGAAACTCCATTGCTTTAGTTATTAAACTGCTAGCCATCATTAATCATGGTATTAATGAAACAAGTTATCCTTAACGATCGTCATGTAGCTTTTTACTTTGAAACGATTGATCGCCAACTCAGAGGATGGCATATAGTTGCGTATTGTCAGATCACGCGATGATTTTTTCTCATGCACTAAAGATAGATATCATCTACTGTCTCTGAAAAAGAAAATCTCTTGCTGCTTTGATATTCTTCCAGACCAGCTTTCTTGTATCAGCGATTCCAATCCCGTATAAAAGGGGATCAGCCAATGTATTTGACAAAGCCAAAACTTTGATTACATTCGGTACATTTGACTTAATCACACCATCCTTCCACTCAACAGCAAATGAAATGGCAAGTGGCAACATGCATATAATGTATGCAATCGCAACTATGCTAGCAACAAATGTGACTTTTAGCTGCCTCTTTCGAAAATCTACCAATTCAGCTGCATTGCCAAATGTCCCCACTGCATGCACTCTAACAAGCTTCGAACGGCTGAAAATGAAAAGTCGTAGCTGAATTGGAATTATTAGGGTTGCGGAGGGAATAACAATCAATACTGTCGTATATCGGGCTATCAAGGAATCAAAAACGGATGTTGATGATGAGACGCTGATTGCTTGCATGTAAACAGCTACTGCTCCAACAACTAAAGCGATAAGCCATTGAGTACAGATGACTAATTTCACTCTATTTGCTGTCATTATCTGATGTAGGTAAAAGCTGTAGATGCATGAAATGTATCTTTCTATTGACAGGCTTATGATGCTGCTGCTAGAAACTATCATCGTCATGTTGGCAAAAAAGAGCAGTATGCCATTCACTATATTGCACACAGATTCTTCATATGGTTGTGAACTGAAAGCCATGACCAATATCATAGAACACGATATGATGAAGATCTGTAAGGAATCCGAAACTGTCAGAGATAGCATCAGTTTGTGACGGGGTAAAGCTAGTTCAGCGTCCTTCCAAAGAATCTTTCCAATGAGAAAATGCAAAGGAAGAACAAATACCAATAAAAATAGTCCCATGATGAATGGAAAAATTCCTTCATTGCATCCGGGGAACGTTGCATTATGATAAACCATAATGACAGCCAAGAATTGCATGTATAACTTTCTTTCTACTACGTCAACTGAGCTTTCTTGAAATTGAGGAAAAGCAATGTCGCAGCGATTTCGACTTAATTATAGAATATGAAAGCCGATTATAGAGCTTATCTGAGCAGATGTTTTTCGGAACAGGTGGTAGAAGTGAGCGAGTAGTTAAGGAAGGGGACAAACCAGGGTAGCAATATATTTGAATCCTAGCTGTCACCTATTGTTAACTATTTATGCATATTTTCCAATTACATGATAGGTTCCAAATATAAGGCAGATATATACGACAGAAATAGCAAATATCATGTACGTATGTGAAAAATTTTCTGTTTACTGAAAATAACTTTTCTCGGAGGAATTTTTTTACTGACAATTGGGCAATTATGCTAAATATATCCAAGATTTTAAAATTTGGTAGATTCTGTGCTTAGCGAAAACATGCAAAAGCAAAAAATTTATGCTCGATGTTCTCCAACTGGAGCAAACCCTGCATCAAAATCATTGTATAGAAATTAGCAACATATTTCTTTTTGGCTTTGATCTCTGTAATATGAGAAAATGTTTCATTCGATTTTGATCAACTATACCGACATATGCGGTGTTGTGAGCACTTGTAAGTTTCTGTAATAAATTTATTTTTTCAATGCTCAATCTCAGTCAGATTATGTAGTTGAAAAACAGCAAATGTCGTTGCGCCTCTTTTTTGTTAAAAAGTAAATGTCGATAAATTATCAACCCTATTGTTTTGCATTTCTAGCCCAAGGTACTATCAAAAAATTTTAGGGGCGAGGCGGATTCGGAAGAGCGCGTTGCAGTTTATATAATATTTTGCTAAATATACCTGCCCATTTGCAAACAATAATGCACAATCATTAAAAATTGGCAAAACATTGCCATAAATTATTAGAAATAAGGGTGAGTGTATGCAAATGCCATTCAAATACAATAGACCTAAATAATCATACTATTTGCCTGATTTAGAGTGTCGCTCATAACAAGAAGTCATCAGGGGATAATCATTACTTAATAAATGGGCAGTTGCACTTATTGTTTTGGAATTCAGATACCAAACCTCAGTAAAATATATATATGTACTCATCGCATGGAAAAAAGCAACCAAAAATAACCATAGAAAGTCATTTTGCTGCATCTTTGATCCAACAAAGATGCAAGTAAATTCTATTCCTGCGAGCACATGGATAAACTATGTAATGAAAAAGTTTCTAAAATGGCGTTAGGACCTATGATCTTTTACTTGAATGATAAGAAAATTGACCGACAAGTAATTTTTTCAATATTAAACCTAGTTTTTGGGAAAATGCTTTCCCTCTTTAAATAGGGCAATAGGTGTTGCTGTCTACTGATAAGACCTGCTACACTCATGACTTGTGCGCCGTCCACTCATTTAATGAAAGCAAAAAATTCGGCACAAATGACCATTGATACTCACTCAAAGCGGCAATGCTAGAAATAAGCTTGGCTCAGTATGAAAGGGAATTACCAAGCAACCAAAGATAGCCAGTTGGTTTCTTTCCCATTCAATTAAGCCCCTGAGCGTCTTATTTTTGCTCTAAGGGCTGGTGCTGCAATATTCCGACCTCTCCTTTCATTCAGCATGACTAGCATGGTTCTTAAACGTTCAGAAAAAGTTGCACTTTGCGTATTTGCAACGGTGTCTATGTCCCTGGGACTGAGACGATTTAAAATCAGGTATGAATATGGTAAACTGGTTATTGGTCCCTTTAGATGAAGGTCTTTAGATTTTCAAATCATTTAAAACAAGCGTGAAGATTTAATTGAGATTAAGGAGCCATGCAGAATATAGATTGCTGAAAACCTCTTAAACCTGTCATCAAATACGATGTGAATAACTATGCAACAAATAGAGACACTTTTTTCAATGTTCTTTTAAACGAACACCAATGCACGTTTGCAAATGGTGGTCAATTACCATGAAAAGAATTTCTAACATCGTTCATTTCAAGAATTGAGAAGCCTCTTCATATGGTCTATTTCAATAGAAGTCAACAATACATCTAAAGTCCGTTTATAAACACTATTACGAAATTTGGTTGAAAAATAACTCATTGTTATCGATTATCAAATGCGTTTGATACTTAATGAAAAAACTAAAATTATGGTTTCTCAATCGAATTTATAAATGACAATGATTATAAATTCTATTTTTTAATAGAAATTAGAAAACGTCCGGCAATAGAAAAGTACCACTGCTTTCAAAATCAATCAGCTGTTGTGTTCTGCAAAATGTAATTTACTATTCTTTGGAAATTGAATGCAAGTGGTTTTGCAAGTGGTTGAAATGAACTATAATTTCATGACACAGTTCATAGCTAATCCCTGCAACTCTTCTGAAAAAATACTGAAGCTTAACAATTGTTTTGATTTTCTTGTTAAGACTTGAATCATTGATACAACACAACAGAAGCCGAAAACCTTTTTCCGATAATCAAATAAAAGCTGGATTGTCTATTACTTTTGACATGTGTTTTTCAGTCTGATTTCACTTTCTTAAAAATTTTGTTTACTTCCTACAAAGCGAACGGTTAGAATGCCACACAAAAAGCTAAATGTCCATGACTCGAGCATTTCTCGTCAGATATCTTTGTATTCTTGTGTGGTGCCCTAGCTCTCGAAATTGCAGCGTAGGAAACCTCAAATATGAATGAAGATTCGATCGTACATATTTCTCCGATATCTAACTGTACTTAAAAAGCAAGGCCTAATGCTATACCTTTCACAATGTATTGTGATTTATTGGGGGACAGTTTTTCATTAGTTATGGTGAAAAGGGGTGCTTTAGAAATTTAAATTATTAAACATTTAAAGGGTTTGAAAATTTGATTTAAGTTAGCAAGAGGGAAAGGCCAAATGTGATACCTTTAACATTGTACTGCAATAGATTTGGAGGCGGTTTTTAAATAGTTTAAGTGTGCAGAGCTGGGTTAGAGAGTCACGGCATTATGCATTTATCAGGTTTGAAAATTAGAATTGAATTAAGATAAGCTTCAAGATCAGGTGGTGATGAAACAAATGAGATTTAATACAACCTGATGTGAAATTGATCATTTTTCAATTTCAGTATGTGATAATTTGACTGACTTTTGAGTGATTATTCTACAATATATTGATGAATAATAACTAGCTGTATAACCCTCTAAAATTGTGGCATCTGGACTCTTATCAATGAGTTAATCAACGATAATGTTCTCATCACCACAAATTTGGAAGAGCGATTGAAAAGACCAAGCGTCGTATCCTTTCTCATTCTGATTTGCATTGAAAGCAACAATCTAGATATATCATCGACATGTAGCACTGGCAGCAAAGTCTTAGAATCGGTTTTTTTAACCATCATGTTAATCCGTGGAATCTTTACCAAATCCATTAATATTGGTATGATAAACGAACACAAGAGCTTTTTATTAAATTCAATATCAACTTCTTTCGATCCTTTTCCCACACATGAATCAACTGCATGAATCATTGAACTCTAGATTTTACTAATTATTGATGAGAATAATAGTACCTGTCAATTATAATTTAATGGAAACGTATTCAAAATAGTAATAAATAAACCATGACTCTATCAGCCCGATAAAAAGACTTGCCCTTAATGAATAAAAATTAGGTTTGCATTTGCACCCAATTTTTTGGAATTCAGATACTGAACCTCAGTAAACCATAACTTTCTCCTCATTGGATGGAAAAATGCAACGAAAAATAATCATAGAGAGTCCTTTGGTTGTATCTTTGATACAAACAAAAAATGCTACTAAATTTTACTCCTGCGAGCACATGAACAAATAATGTGATGTGGTAGTCTCTAAAATGGCGTCAGGTGCTATCATCTTTTAATTAAATGGTAAGAAAATTGGCTAACCAGTAATTTTTTTGGTACTGAAACCTATACTTTGGTTAACGCTATCTGTCCTTGAATAGAGCATTTTGTGCTGTATTCAACTGATTTGACCTACTACAGTAGGGACATATTTGCTGTCCTTTGATTTCATGAAATTAAAAATGTCGGTACAAATGACCAGTGATAATCCCTCAAAGCGGCAATGCTGGACACAAGCGTGGGTCGGTATTAAAGAGGCTTATCAAGCAACAAAAGGGAGCCGGTTCAATCTCCCGAAAGTCGTATTTTAGAGCTTAAGGTTGGGAGTCATGGGAAATAAAGATTGCTGTACACTGCCTAAACCAACAGGGGGGAATTTCGTTCTGAGCCAATCAGCGATTTTGTTTATATCTTGAAAAGCCAATCATGTTGCTTTCTTCAACAATAGGAACAATGGAGGTCTCGACGTCACAAATGACCAACAATATTGTAAACAAAGCTCCTCGCAGCTTCTCGCTCCAAAACCACCGCCACTAAAATCTAAGGGATGCACTACATTTAAGTGCCCTACTGAAAGCTTTTCGACTTTTGCACATACTTTAAAGGTTAATCAAAGTTTTTACCGAGCACATTTCTATTATCTGCCCTAAGACAGGAAAAAACGGCAACCAAACATTTGCCATTTTCAACGCCTTTTGGCTAGGCCCATGGTAACAATTTGGCGCGAAATTTTATCGCAGTGACGCCATCGTGTTTTGCTTCTTGTGTTGCCGCAGTTACCTGTTTATTGAGTAAAAGGAAGATGCCGAAGGTCACAAATTTTTCTTAAAACTTAGAAGATGCCAAGGTTCCAACGTTGTGGTAATCCACTTCACAAAGTTTGGTCAGTTAATACAGCTGACTTACGCACAATAAATTTGAAAACGCATCGATTAGGAGCCATTCTCAAGGCTTTTAATAAATTGAGAAATGCTGAAAATAGGAAGCAAATCAATCCGTCAGTTTGTTTTAATTGTTTAAAAACATGTAAAAGAAGAAGAGATTTTACCAGGAAACTTGAGAATTCAGAGTCTCTTGACAAGGTTATTGAGCTTTAAATTTGTTTGTCAGAAGATAAGAAAAATGCCTAGCATCATATATTGTTTATTCAAGCTACTGTATTACAACTAGGTAGTTATTTTGTGAAAGTTTTAGAGTATTGTTATGAGACTAGTTTTATTATCAAAAATTTTTTGTGTCTTTATTGCAAAGTCTACAATATTACTGGCTCTCATTAGAATCTGTGAGACACATAAAGGACAAAAAATTTTTAATACATAAAAATTAAAAGTAAGTTAGTGTAGCTACAAATAGTTTAAAATGCAGAAAAAGTTCATAATCAGCATGGCCAGGAAGCATTACTGTGAATAAAAAAAGCAAGACAGAAAAACATGTTGATTTTGCATATTTTTATGTTGCAAAGTTTTTGGCTTACTCATGGAGATAAGAGGCACCTGGTAATGATTACATTACAATAGTATTCATCTTATCATCTTGCAACTTCACAAAATTCTCAGTGGCCTTGAAGTGGGTGTATTTTTTTTCTTAGCTTGACAATGTGTTGGCCAAATATATTAAAGATAAGCAGCCTGGTACCAATCAACCTAGATGTAGTACATCCTCATCAGTCAGTTTAGTAACAGTCAGTTTAGTCTGGGAAGTAGTATTCAGCCAGATAGTCAGTTAGCAGAAAGTGCATCATTATTAGAGCCCATAAATAGCCAATCCTCAGAAAGAACTATCACATTGAGCTCTCCAAGCCAGGCATATTGGAGCAGTTCTCAAACGGAATCACTGTCTGAACAACAGGTAATGCCAATGTACAATGAAAAAGTAGAAGCTGCATCACAAACAGAGCATGACTTTATTGTTCTTGATAGAGTAGAGTATCAAAATTTGCTTTTAAAAGCAGCTAATGTACCATTTGACATGAAAAGTGAAGTACAAAAATTAAGCCAGAAATGCTACCACCTGCTTGAAAACTCAGCTCAGCCAGAAATGAACCCTGATAAGATGGAACAAATATGCCAGGAGGCTGGTGCAATAAACTTATTCAGCACGATTTATGATTCAATGGTCACTGAAAGGCATTCAAGTAATCGAAAAAAGTTAAATAGGAGTAGAACTGTAGTAATTATTTACATGCTGTTATATGGTTTGTCACAAAGAAATAACTGGTTCCAAGTTGCCTTAGCTAGAACCTTAACTGAACATGGAATTTCAGAGCATGGACTTGCCTCACTAAAAAATGTTGGCGTTAGTGCCCATCCGAGAACAGTAAAGTCTGCATCCAAAGCATCGTCAGATTCTCACCTCAAGACGGTGCAGGATTTTCTCAATGATGCACAAAATAAAAGGCAGATGATAGCATTTTTTATAGATTACTACCACAATATTCATACAATGCACCGTACAAGTAAACAGCAACAGACACAAACAATACACATGGCAACTTTGTTACTAAAAGTTTTCCCAAATGTTGAAGCAATTGACCGTAACACTTACATCAGTTCAAATGACACAATTCCAGCCAATTCTGCAAAACTAAAGGAAGTCCTCACAAAGTCATTACCAACACTATCAAGAACATATGCAGAAAAAATGCCTGATTGGATAACAGCAAAATATTTCAATCCAGAGTTTGAAAGGGGAAGGCTTCTCATACATGATTACAGGCATTCTGAAATACAAGATATGAGATCAATGAAGCACTGCAAACTGGTTGATTGTATTGAAATGCCATTAAAGTCATATTGTGATTTCCTAAAAGCATTGCAATATGTGCTGGAAAATGGCCTTGCTTCCTACTTGCGTGAATTTGACGTTCCATTTATAGGTGACTGGCCAGCCCAATTTTATATGAGGCAGATAGTATATTCTCCAACTCTTGATTGGCCACTTCTTCAGAATATTGTTCCATTCATTGGACCCCTGCACATTTCTCTCAATTCTAGGGAACGTGTTGTTCGTTGTTTTCTTAATGTCTTTAGTGAGCTTTATTCTTTCTTGTTTGGCAAGAGGGCAAAGCTGGCTAAAAAACCACAACCTTGGAGGATTTCTCTCCTTCTTGAAGTTATGTATGGCGGGTGGTGTTTGATTCGAGATTTGATTATGCCTGTGTTTACACAATGTAAGAGCATAGAATATCTTTGTCTTCTAAATCTGCTTGATAATTATTGCCCTCTTGTGTTGAGCATCTATTCTGTTGTGTTTAAAAGCAACTCTGGTGAGCAGTTCTATGAGTCAGTTTTTAGATGTTGGATCATGATGATGAGGTTTGAAAGAAGCCATTATGATAAAGCTCTCCTGGTTGCAGTTTCAATGCGTCAATACTTGAAGGAAGCCAACCATCCCATGTATGACAGAATGATGAAAGCACTAAATGCATTTGATGAATATCCAGTGGAAAATTATCATTCAAGATTGAGAGCAAGAACGAGGAACTGTGACACTGGAAGTCAAATCCAACTGAAAGCTCGTAAATTGGATGCTTGTAAACATGAGCTTGATTCTTTCAAAATTTGGTGTGAACCCAAGAGAAATTTCAGTTACAGCCCAAGGAAGATCCAGTATCTGAAATGTAAAGCATCAGAGTGGCTGACAATGAAATTTCAAAAAATATTGCAAAGCCCTAACCTGGCTGTTAGGATGTGTGAAACCAAGGGAAAAAAGAAAAGGGCAGTAGAGAAATCGAAGCTACCAACATTGTTTGGAGATGAGTTACAGAAGTGTAGTATTCTTCCAGTTGGCTTTTTCCCAGGCCAGGACACACAACCTAACCCAAACAAGTAAATTTGAAATCTCTCAAATTCTTTTTAATTTACTTTCTCTGAAATATACGAAGCAAAACAGATATAGGGCAATATAAAGTGATAACTAGCACGACTGAGTCACCAACAGAAGATAGTACCTTTTATATTTTTGAAACATCTTTTTCTACATGATTAAGCACATAGTACATAAACTTAACGTGGAGTGATAAATTTATAAAGTATGGTCTCATTGAAACTGTACATGGCTTAATTTTATACTGTATAGCTCGATGAAAAAGCTTTACTTTCCTCGATATCTTTGAGATATGCTTTATTCAACAGGAAATGTGACAAACCTGGCGGGTGTAGTCTTCAGAGTCCGATGTGGGCCTTTTTAGAGGATGTGGTCACTCTTTCCATATTCAATGCCTGCTTCCCGACATTGGTGTTTGTAAGGTTTGCCAAGTTAACCTTGCTGCCAAGATAGAGATAATATCTAAAAGCTGCAATGACGCGGTATTCACGGTCGACCACGGTGAAGTTACAGAAAATTCAGATGACGAGGAAAGTGAAGATGAATCTCCATTTGTTGAAAACGCAGTGTTGGACTCACAAGGCCTAACAGACGACCCCAGTTTAGATGACAAGTTTACGGAAGACCTACGCAAAAAAATCTTTTCATGGCGCCCAGCAGCCAGTCCACCTCTGTGAAATTCTATTGCAGACCTGTGTAAAACTTTATTGCAACTTGTTGTTTTTGCTGGCTTGTTTTATGTTTTGATGATATTTAGTTGGCTGTATGTGAGTGAACAGCGGCATCGAACCAACTCACGCTATTTTGTCTCTCACCTCGTGGTTTTCATACATGCGCAGCCGCAGCAATTGAAAAATCCATCGAATCCATAGTAAAAAATATGATATCATCGATCTTTTATGTTAGAGAGGAGGGAAAGCCTACGCTGCGGGGTCTTTTAAAGACAAGGACCGCGCGATTTTAAATCAACCCGTGACCATGGGCCTAGCCAAAAGGCGTTGAAAATGGCAAATGTTTGGTTGCCGTTTTTTCCTGTCTTAGGGCAGATAATAGAAATGTGCTCGGTAAAAACTTTGATTAACCTTTAAAGTATGTGCAAAAGTCGAAAAGCTTTCAGTAGGGCACTTAAATGTAGTGCATCCCTTAGATTTTAGTGGCGGTGGTTTTGGAGCGAGAAGCTGCGAGGAGCTTTGTTTACAATATTGTTGGTCATTTGTGACGTCGAGACCTCCATTGTTCCTATTGTTGAAGAAAGCAACATGATTGGCTTTTCAAGATATAAACAAAATCGCTGATTGGCTCAGAACGAAATTCCCCCCTGTTGCCTAAACCTATAATCATAGAAGATGCGAAGAAGTACATAACAAATAGAGACACTTTTGTTTCACTTCTCTTTTTTCAAGAATACACAATACTTGTTTATAGATGGTGGTCAATATACGTAGAATGAATGTTGTTTTGCAATAGATTGGGAAACAATTTTTCAACAGCTTTAGTGCGCATAGATATGTTAAAAAACCTAAGTAATTATACAAATATCTGGATAAAAATTAGAAATAAACTACGATAAGCTTCAAATTCAGATACTACTGAAAACAGAAGACATTTAAAAAAAAGTCTTAAAATCTGACTTTTCAGCATCGTCTTAATCAGTGGAACCTTTATAGAATCTGTTAATTTTGGTATGATAAAGAAATAACAAAGTATTACCTGAATTCATAATCAACTTCTTTCAATCCCTTTCCTACACACTGAATTCATAATTGAATTCACGATTGGATGAAAAAGAGGTGCAAGATTTATGATATAAGAAACGGGCAATGATACTTGCATGATATTTGCAATTTGCGATTAACATACATACAAGTATTCTCAACTGTAATTTCTTATCATGGAACTCAGTCATCGAAAAGGGGTGAAGTACATGGAAAAAATGAACAATGCAAAGGTGATGCTATATAGGTGATGGCGTCTTGCCTCTTCATTGATTATATTGAAATTAAAAATCATGTCAAGAATTGCCATGTAGAGGTTATATAAACTCAAATGTAGAACAGTAGAACACTGATACAAAATACTCATTTTGTAGGATTTACTGCACGTACTGCTAAACCTTCAACAACCCAAGTTCACTTATGACATCTGCGCTTTTCCTTTCAGCGCCATGGTATAGTCGGTGCGATTGATTGAGGTTTATTTCTTTAAATCTCTTAATTGCAAAGCTGGACATTTGCTTTGTAGATTTTTAATCTGATGTAGATTAATGAACGGAAGACATTAAACGGACGTAACCTGTGCAAACCTTCATTGCGATGAATTCAAATGCTTTTTTAGTGCTTTAATCAAACTGTAAGGCTAATTTTCCAACGATTCTTTCTTGACACTAAATTGTTCTCCTTAAATCCACTTTCATTGCCTGACTTGGAATCACTTCTATGCAGGAAACAGTACAAGGACAGTGCAAAGCAGCTAAAAACGACACTGTGTGGTTGAAGACTATATTTCTGCACACTTATACTATTAAACTTTCTTGGATATATACGCTTGATATTAATCATAAATCATATCAACATTTTTTCGTCACGTTCCTCAACGATTTCTTTCATTTCAAGAGTCTGGGCAAAGCGTAAAAACGCAAAAACATAAAAACCTTGTAACTGTCAAAATGTTTTTTTTTTAGCTTTGTTTCAAATCTATTGAGATCTTTTATTTTGTTCTTTTTTATTTACACCATTGTGCTTTGCTGTTGTAAGTGAGTTCAATTTAAGGGGGTGACCATGTTTATTATTTCATACTGATCACCCGTACCGCTTCTAATCAGTCGATCACATCGAGGTTAATCAGTTGATTAATCCCGTTTGTATCGAGCAGGGTACAAGTACTCAGAGTGCTTTCAAGTGGCGTTTTAAATAAATCCGATTAATCCTTGATAAAATCGATGGAAATAACATTCTTCTTCATGAAAGTGAAGCCTGTGCAGTAAACAGCAATGGCGGCGCGAAGAAGGAGGGTAAAGGAAGTCAGAGATGATATAGAAGTCCCCTCTCTGAATACCAGAAAAGTGCCAACAAGGGACTTTATAGCAACTCATATGATCAAGAAGGATGCCGAAAGGAATGTGCCTTTGCAAAAAGATCATGAGGCGCTCATGGATATTAAGGAAGGCTTGGTGGAGGAAAATTTTGATGAGGGGTATGTTTTTTGCCAAAAATTCATTTAGACTAGTAGCCACAATAATAAGCTATGGTTTACCTTTCTATTGAAATTGAGTGACAGAGGTAGTACTTTAATCTCTCTGTAGTCCATTCGAATGGGCCTATTTGAAGATTTAAGCGCTACTGGCGCCAACTTGATTCATCTTGTTTTAAGCACTTTTTGATACTCAGTACGTTACGTTGTGTATGATAGAGAGAATGTTTCTTTGTCATAGAGTCTCTGTTGCTACTAGTAAGTTGCGTCATTTTTCTTTCTAGAACCCAGAAATCAGCGTATTTCACGAGAAAAGAAAAGCAACTGGAAAAGTGGGATGAAATAAAGGAGTAGCTTGAGTAGCAGCTACATCGATTATTATTATTTTTATTATCTATTTATTTACAGTAGGCGCCTAAAAATAGCTACATGATAAAGCGAATTAAAGCCTACTAAAAAGTAAAATTGTTTAAAATAAAAAAGAGAAATATAAACACATCGAAAATAATAACTAGTTAAGTATAAGTACATATATACAGATTAAAAATGTTGAAATGTTTTTATAGTATATTCAGTATTTGCGATGGCATTTACTCTTTCAAAATACCAACCTGAGCCAAGAAAGGCCTACACAGTCGCCAGTTGCATTGCTCTCCTTTCCAGGATTTTATTCTTCTTTTAAAGCTGGAGAGGGTATCTTATTGCTTCATGTCATTGGGAAGTGCCTGCCACAATCTACTCCCCAGAAACGAAACTGTCTCTAGGCCATAGCACGTAGTGCGCGCCTGTGGCAGCAGTAGATTACGGCGGCTTCTTAAACCATAGGTAGAGTGATCTCAATAAAGATTTCCTTCATGAAAGTAGGATTGAGCTCCCATTTTGTTTTATAAACCTCGATCATCAACAGTTGTAAATTCCTGATGTGGATTGGGACCGCATTGTCTCTAAGCAGCATTGTGTCAAAATCAGTTCCCATATCTTTTTAGGTTATTTGCAATGCCCGTTCGTGAATACGATTGATTTTATTATTAAATGTTCTATCGCAGAACATCAAAACAAGAGGGCAGTAGTTAAACTGGGATAAGATAAATGCCCTCATTATTCTCTTAAGTTGTTCAACATCAAGAAATTGAGAGAATCTCGAGAGGGCATGTAGCTTTTGCCCAGCCTTTTTACAAATGGACCTTAAATTGCTGTTTGAAGCATAAGGTTTTGTCCAGAATTACTCCAAGCAGCTTTTCTTCCTTGCTCTCTTTTATCCTGACACTTGCGATGTTTAAAGAGATGTCATTACTTTTATCCCCAAAGACCATTAGATGGCATTTATCCTCATTCAACTTCATACAGTTGTTCCAAAACCATTCTGCAATTTTAAGGGCATCACTTTCTAATGTTTCAATGATACTTCAATATTGCTGTCGCAGGCATAGATAGTTGTATCATCTTCATAGTTACTTATTTGAGCATCATTCATGAACATGAAGAGATCATTGAGGTATATATTAAACAAAAGAGGTCCCAAGACCGAACCCTGTGGTACACCAATCGTTGTTTCTTTCCATGTGCTGAAGGACCCATTTATCTTTACCCTTTGCTTCCTCTCGTTGAGATAACTATGGGTCAACCGCAATGCACTCCCACTGAAACCATAAGCATTTAATTTGGCAATCAACAGCCCATGGTTCATGCAATCAAAAACCTTGGAGAGATCCATTAGCAGTGCTCCAGCAACACCACCTTTATCCCAGGCCTTTTTGCAGGTTTCTATGAGTCGTAAATGGGCATGTTGGGTTCCATATCTCTCTCGAAATCCACATAGAAGTGGAGAGAGGAAGCTAATGGAATGAGGTTCTATGTGACCTTCCAATATTCTCTCGTAAACCTTGGAAATAGACGATAAAACCGTTATAGGTCTATAATTTTCTTAGTAAAGGCATCAAGACTTTTGAATAGGGAGGAGACCTCGCCATCTTTTAGGTCCTTTGGAAAATAGCATCCAGATATATTAGAATTGAAGATGTTCTGGATGAGGACGGAAAAAATGTCTGCATTATGTTTGAGGATCTTAGCTGAAATGCTATGCAAGGGAGATGCCTTTTTTGAGTTCAGGTTTTGAACCTGTTAAAGTACCTCATTAATAGTCACTGGCTTGAATTCAAACTTATTCAGCTCGCAGCATTCTTTGATCTTTTTAATGCTGGAATGATTTTCATATTTTTTGATAGTTTTATCTACTTGATCATTTATCCCATTAGTTGATGATAGCAGTGTCTGGTATTCGTAAATTCCCAAATTTTCTGTTATATTTGTGAAGTAATGGTTAAAAATTTCTGCAATCTTTAAGTCCCCCGTTTTCATTTTTCCATCTTCAATCAGAGTTATAGATGAGTTTGTTTGTACTTCATTTGAGAAGACCGGTTTGACAGTCTTCCAAAATTTACGGTTATCTGTAAGATCTCCAGGGTCAAGGTTCCCAAAGTAATCAGATTTTGTCCTGCGCAGGAGTCTCACACAAAAATTTCTTTGCTTTTTAAAAGCTTTAAGATTCTCCTCAGTTCTACTTTTGATGTATCTATTGCGAAATTTCTTGCGATTCATCATTGCTTTTCGTAAGGCCTTTGTCATAAAATGGCCATCATTTGCACGCAAATATTTTGTCTTAAGAGGAGCGTGTTTATTAAGTATGTGTGTAAGGCCTATGTTAAACATCGCTCTTCTCATGTGCCGAATCAAATACAGTCAAGTACGGCAGTGGAGCGACGCTGGAGCGGCGGCAAGTTAAAAGTGGCACCGAATTGTCGATCCTAATGTATGTAACATAGCAACCCCACTCCCGTTGTTGCTGTGGCTCCAGTGTTATTGGTAGGCTTTTCAACATCTTTTATTGCGAGTAATGATGGCTGCTGCAGATAAGCTTAAAATTATATTGCTTAAAAAGATGATCCGAGTTAGTAGAAGGCGTCAAAGAATGTTGGAAATGGGAGCTGCATGTGTATTGTATCATCATAATTTAAAGATAAGTGCTTGTTTGATTTATACTATGCTATTGTTGGTCCAAAACCCCAGAGCTGGCAGGAGGATGACAAGAAACACTGGCTGGTGGGACCAAGTATCAACTGGAGACTAAAGTAGCAACGAAAGACTGCATTAGCAATCTGCTAAAAACGATCGAGGATCAAAGCAAGAAAATATCCATATTAGAGGATAGAATTGCAGTTATGGAAAGCCACATCTCTCGACTACGTATGGCCAATGATAACACCGAGCAATATCATCACCGCCTCTGCCTTCGCATTGACGGTATAGATTTACCACCAGCAGGACAAAAAGAGTCTGCTGAAGAATGCTTTTAAAAAGTTAAAGACATCTTTGTAGAGCTTGGTGTGGAAATTCCAGACAATGTAGTTGACCGTGCCCACAGAATTGGCAAAGTTACAAACTACAAAGGAAAGCAAAGCAGACAGATGATTGTAAAACTTACTACATGGCGTCATAGAACTATGATTTTCAGAGCAAGGGAGAACAGCCAGAGGTATAAAGTTAGACTTGATTTAACGGCTAGGCGACGGGAGATTCTTCAAGAAGCTAATAAATTGTTGAATTCTAATATGGAATCATTTGCGTTTGCAGATGTAAATTGTCGCCTCTGCTGGTATCATTGTGGCTCATACAAATACTTCGAGTCATTAGATGACTTAAAAAAACTAATAGAGTAGTTTGATACAAGTTGAGTTGCCCTAGATTAGCTGCTATATTAATTTTTTTATTTTTCTATTTTTATTTTATTAAATTTAATTTTTCTTTATTACAGTTTTAATTTGTTGTTCTTCCAAATTCAATCATAGGAGATTCTTTTGTTCGCATAATCAAAAGTAGTTGGCACCTTTCTTTCAATTGCCACATTACGTGGCGTTTCAGTGACTGCTCATTGCTTGCTAAACATGTTTTGATCGATGTTACAAGAATGACTCTTAGCTCAGAAGAGTCGTTTATCTCTTGAGGAGTCCAGTCATACTATAAATTTACATTGCCGCTTGGTTGCTTGGGATTTTTGTTTTTGTAACTGAACTCTAGTTTCTTTTTCTTTTTGCATTTACTAATTAATGTTCCACGCAGAAGAGTATGAATTGTTACCAAATATCGATGATATGCCTAGTTTCAGCTTAGATTCAGATCTCACGAGATTGCCGCACCTTAGCGAATACGATATTGATGAACAAATGCCCCAGGCTATCAACTCACGATACCACACCGTATCTGAGCTTGCAGTAATAAATTCTAATGCTAATCAACTCTCTATTCTACACACAAATATAAGAAGTATCTCTCTTCACCGATATGAACTGGTTAATCTCTGTGTCCAAATCCAAAAATCTTTAGATATCATAGGGGTATCCGAAACCTGGAACTCTGTACAAAATGAAATAGTTGCTTATATTGATATAAATGGCTACAAGCGTTTTGACACTACATCATTGAGTCAAAATGGAGGAGTTGGACTTTATGTTAAGAGATCTATTTCATCAAGCAAACGTGATGACCTTACCTTTAAATGTGATGAATTTGAAAGTGTATGGGTTGAGGTGGAGAACAGGGGTACTAAAAATTTCTTGTTTTGTTGTATATACAGACACCCCAGATCCGACATAAACACATTAATCTTGCACCTAAATATGATTCTTCCAAAACTAATAAATAAAGAAGTATTTATCATGGGTGACTTCAATATCAATCTACTAAACTATGATTCACATACACCTACATTTGACTTCATGAATACCTTTCTCTCTAACAATTTTCTGCCCTGTATTACTCATCCCACTAGAATCTCAAATAACTCAGCAACAATCATTGATAATATATTTACTAACTTAACTAATTCTAGAATTACCAGTGGAAATATCTTGACAAGTATCTCAGACCATTTTCCTCAATTTTTAATACTCGAAAATGCAAATATTTCCTACAAAACGCAAGAGTTGGTTAAACGTGACTATTCAGCTTTTAATGAAACGAGTTTTCTAAACGATTTTACTATGCTTGATTTAAGCTATCTCAATACCGCTAATGACATTAATCATACCAACAATAGATTTCTTGAGGACATTACAAGTTTAGTTGAAAAGCATGTACCTATCATAAAGTGTACTAATAAGGAATCAAGACTGAAAGCAAAACCTTGGATTAATCATAGAATAACAAAAATGATGAAGTTTCGAGACCGACTTCTAAAAAAAATGAAAAAGAATAGAAACGAAACTAATGAACGATTTTATAAAAAATTCCGAAATCGCGTAGTTAATTAATTGAAGAAAAGTAAAAAGGAGTACTTTCAAAATTACTTTGCGAAGAATGTCAAAAATATGAAAAAAATCTGGACTGGAATCAATTCGATAATCTCACGGAAAGGCTATACACACTCGAGCATTGATATAATTAGTGATGCAGCTGGGATATCAGTAACTGATCCAGCTAAGATGTCAAACATGTTCAATGAATATTTTGTTAATGTCCCTGATAGCATAAATAAAACCATCCCAAGAACGCCAAACTCTCCACTTAGATTTCTTGGCAACGCTATTGAAAACTCTTTGTTTCTTTCTCCAGTTACACATTTAGAAATTGAAGATCTGATAGTAAATCTTAACTCATCAAAGTCAATTGGTCCCTATAGTGTCCCAATAAATATATTAAAAATCCTCAAGAGCCACATTTCTCATCCATTGGCCGAGCTTGTTAATCAATCTTTTTTGAATGGAACGTTCCCAAGTAAGCTAAAAGTAGCTAAAGTAGTTCCTGTTTTTAAAAAGGCCGACCCAAAGATTAGATCCAATTATAGGCCGATCTCCTTATTGCCAATTTTTAGTAAAATATTTGAGAAAGTGATGTATAAAAGGCTTTATTCATTTGTTACTTGCAATAAAATAATATACACATTACAATTTGGCTTTCAAGAAAGCCATTCTATTGATCATGCATTGATTAGCTTAACTGAAACTATCAGAAGAAATCTAGACAATAAAAAATATGGGTGTGGTGTATTCATTGACTTACAAAAAGCCTTTGATACAGTAAGTCATAAAATTTTACTCTCTAAGCTAGAGCATTATGGAATTAGAGGCAATGCACTTAGATGGTTTCAGTCATATTTGGCAAACAGAACGCAGATTGTTTCGATTTGTGGTAAAGACTCATATCCACTAGGCATAACATGTGGTGTGCTGCAGGGGTCAGTACTAGGACCTCTCCTCTTTCTGTTATTCATAAATGATCTACCAAATGTTTCTAAGCACCTTAAATTTTACCTCTTCGCTGATGATACCAATCTTTATTATGATTCTGAAACTCTTGATGATGTCATTAAAAAGGTTAACAAAGGACTGAAACATATAAAAAGATGGCTTGATGCAAACAAACTCTCACTCAATATAAGTAAAACTAGCTTCATCATATTTCATTCTTCTGTAGCCTTAGTCCCTGCGGATATTAGTATCAAAATGGGTAAAAATCAATTTTCTAGGGTAAAATACATCAAATTTCTAGGAGTTCTTTTAGATGAACATCTTGATGGGAAATATCACATCGCTGAACTGTCAAAAAAACTTGCAAAAACCTGTTGTATTTTTTTTTAAGGTTAGGCATTTGCTTCCAACATCCACTTTGATCACACTATATGATGCTTTATTCATGTCCTTTTTGCAATATGGCATTGTTGCTTGGGGTCAAACATTTGATTCGTACATTGAGCCACTATTTAAGCTACAAAAAAGAGCTCTCAGAGCGATTTCACACCAACCTTTTCTAGCCCATTCCCTTCCTATCTTCAAAGATTTCAATTTACTTAGAATTGTTGATATATTCAAACTGAGACTGCTATCCTTTGTTTACGAATCAATTAATAAGGTAGCACCTGACTGCTCAACAATTTTTTCTCCTTAAACTCATCAGTTCATTGTCATAATACAAGAAAATCGAATCGTGGTGATCTGTTTCTGGCTAATATCAACACATCTCAATATGGCTTGAAATCAATTCGATATTTGGGGGCAAAACTATGGAATGAATTACCTACTGCGATAAGAACTTCGTCGTCTAAATTTTCATTCAAAAAGTCTCTAAAACATCATTTCTTAAATGTAATGTAATTGCAATCGAACTGAAATGGACTCTTTGAATTATAATGCAAATATTTGAACATACCATGCGCTAAAGCTAAAGGGGGGGCCTCCTTCTCCTTACTTAATCTACTTAGGAGGTCCCTCCTTAAGAATTCTGCGTCTTTCTTCTTTTCCTTTTTTGTGTTATACTTAGGAGCAGAATTTCAGTTTTGAGAATAAATTGATTGAAATTAAATCGATTGATTGGTAAGGAATAATGTGTAATGTGTATTGCCAAAGGGGGTGCTCTCTATTTGATTAGGTTTCCTACTGAGCGAGTTCCTCCTTAAGAAATTCCCCTCCATTCACTTTCTGTCGTACTTAGTTTCATTTGTATCTTGTATTCGATGTTTAGTTTATATGTAATTTCTTGTGTAAATGTAGTTTAATTGAAGGTGTATGTAGTGGAATTTTAAAATATGAAACTGATGAACTGATGATGATGAAGTATGGGGCAACTATGACGAAGTTCCTTTTAAAAAAAATTTAGAGTGACAAAGGGAACTTTTTTGTTCATCTTGGGAAAAACTCGGCCCAGGCTTGAAAGGCAAACAGTATGTGAAGACCCAATTTCAAAGGAATTCCGCTTAGGCCTTTGTCTGTACCGATTAGCAAGAGGTGATTCCTTCCATACGATAGCAGAAATGGCTGGTTTAGCCCCATGTACGGTTTCAACTATAGTCAGTGATGTCAATGAGGCAATTGTAGAATGCTTGTGGAATGAATGTATCTCTGCTCACATGCCAAAGACGGATAATGAGTTCAAGGAAAAAATGCTTGATAGGGAAGAATGTTGGCAATTTCCTTTCAGTGGTGTGCAGTGGATGGCTGCCACATTCCCATAAAATGTCCCCCAGGTGGTCCAGGGGCAAGTAAGGAATATCACAATTTTAAGAACTTTTTGATTGGTGGTTGATTCAAAGTATCGGTTTGTTTGGGGAAGCTGTGGATTTCCATGGAATTCACATGATTCCATGATATTTCAAGCAACATCTCTGTGGTCATCCATCAAGGAAGGGACATTTCTTCCAAATTTTACACAAGAATTAAATGGCATTAATATATCACCAATCATACTTGGTGATTCAGCATTCCCTTTGGATTCCTTTCTGATGAAACCATACACCAATGCTGTACTTACCAAGAAGCAAAAGCATTTCAACTATAGATTGTGTCGTGCCGGAATGGAAGTTGAAGGGGCTTTTGGTCAATTGAAGGGAAGGTGGTGCTTGCTATTAAGAAAGTCAGAGGGGAACCTATATGAAACAAAAATGGCAACTCTGGCTTGTATGGTTCTACATAACCTTTGTCTTGAAAAAAGGAGCAACTTCCATCGGCATTGGATTTGAGTCTGGATCCCTGAACACAAAGAAGGAGAGACAGGGCCACTATTCTTGATCTTTTGCTCATGCGAGTCAGTAGAAAGAACATCGACCCCTAAAATAATGAAGCAAGCAAAATCAGACTTGCAATAACTGCCAAATTACAAAAGGAACATGAAAGCATTAAGGAATAAAAAACATTTCAGTCTTGCAAAATTGTTGTTTTTTTTTCATTTAAAACTGGTAATAAGAAGAATAGTTATCTATAACTTCCTGTTGAGAAATATTGTTGTTTCCTTGATTATTCCTCATACTAATTGAATGATGCATTTGTGCATGATTTTATGCTTGTGGCTGTGCTTGTGTTGCATTAGTCAGAAGCTGCACAAGTCTCAACTCATGCACTCTTTCTCTTGCTGCCTCTTGCTTTGCAAATTCTAAAATCCAGCCATTGGATCTTTGTTAGCCAATCCTTCACCACTGAAATCAATTAAGTGAATTGTTGTTCCTTTTTTGTTTGCCTTTTTTTGGATGGGACAGGAACATAAAAATCCTCTTGAGAACCATTTGATGATGCAGATGCCTCTTTGATGTCATCAGTCTCCTCGGATATACCAACAGCAGATGGCTCTATTGCCTGTTCTGGTTGGCAAGTGTCTTTGTTTTGACTAATGAAAACAACTAACTGAAACAGGCACCAAAGCCACGCTCTTCTTGGAATCTTTTTATGCCACTGGCTGTCTTCATTAACATGGCTGCCTTTTTGCATTCAGATACCAACTTTTTGAATTTTGTGCGAAGTTGAACTGCTGTGAAAGGACAATTCTCATTTCTTGCTGCTGATCTTTTCTTGAGACTTACAAAAACCTTCCCATAAATTTATGTGTTCTTCTGATTTTTACTGTTAGTAAAAATCAATTTCTTTTTTAAGTATTCATCGCTAGCAATGATGTCTACCATATCATTCACCAAACTTTCAGGCCATTGTGCCTTTCGTCCTGGCTTCCTTTTGGCATTGGAACTCTTTCTTCCAATTAAATTTCTGCAGCTGACAACAATATCTTCATTGTCACTCTCATTTGTGCTCTCAATGTCTAGCTCTAACCTACAACAGTAAATATGAAAATTTCAAGATGACTGTCTTCTCACTATTCAGGCTGTGCGGTTAAAGCTTGAATGGCTTCCCCCTTTTTAATCGCATAGAAACATAGACAGCTGTAAAACAAAATTTACTCATCTTGGCCTTTTTGGAGTTGAAGACTCTGAGGCAAATGTTTGCTTTTCGAACAGGAACAAGCTACAATCGCCACAGTAACCAACAGATAGGCCACCAACCCATCCCTCCAAGTCCTCATTTGTTTCCGAAGTTGAACAGATATTGCATATGGATACTCCCCAATCAATGCATTTATATTTAGATTCTTTTGTGCATGCTGTTCATCAATTCATCTTGTTTTTCAAAGTACTCGGAACGGCCTATACTACAATGACAAAAACTTTGCGGGAAAGAAAATCATATATTGGCGGGAAGGTCACTAACTGCTAACTGTGCAAGCTCCGCCTCGTTTGAGAGGATGATTAAATCATGTTAATTGGTTCATAATTGATGCATTGAGTTCGGCACATGAGGATTTCGATGTTTAATTCGATGTGGCTCCATGGTCGCATAATGCGACTTGGATGTGTCGCAAAACAAACCTAATTTAACTACTTAATCAAGTCAAATGTCTTTCTTGTCATGTACCTAATTCAGCTATTAGATTTGGCGCATGAGAAGAGCGATGTTTAACCTAGGCCTAACTATAGCATGAAAAGCACCATAATCATCTTAACCCAGCAATTCAGA
The DNA here is from genome assembly GCA_964019065.1 of Catostylus mosaicus. Classification (NCBI taxonomy): domain Eukaryota; kingdom Metazoa; phylum Cnidaria; class Scyphozoa; order Rhizostomeae; family Catostylidae; genus Catostylus; species Catostylus mosaicus. The sequence continues at coordinate 5,416,235 of OZ025189.1, read as the reverse complement.
CGTAATCTGATCACAAAGGTCCTTTCTAAAGTCCTCAGCACGAAAATTAGTGTAATTTCTATATCTAATGATCTTGGGCCCTTTTTTTCTATACCCTCCTTTAAGAACTGTGACAATCATGGCATGAAAGTCCGACAGCCCTGTATGCACTGTTACAGTATTCTGAAAACTTGTCCTCCTGTTCGTCAGGATCAGATCAATGCATCTAGGGCTGTCAGACTTAAAACAGGTCTTGACCAGGTTAGATAAATCATAGTTATCCATGAAATCACCGATAGCCCCATATTTGGGCTCACAATTAAAATCGCCTTTCAGACAGAAGCATTCATATTTCCTACTGTAAAAATCCAGCCCCTTTCCTATCTCATCAAAGAAATATCTTTCAGCCGTCTAGTAAAAACTGACTGGTTGTAAAGGTTTCATCAATTTTTGTCTCTGCAATAGCTAATACATCAACATAATCAGCTACAAGGGGTTTCAGAAATTCAAATTTGTTTATGATTGAGTTAATATTTAGGTAGGCAATGATTAGGCCCTTGTGATTTTTTGTCCTATTAATCTCCAAAGAACTGTCACCAGAGACTTCATTTACAGATGTATCGCTATCAGTGACTTTGCAGGATTCCATATTAGAGCATAATATCAAAATATACTCAATAATATCAAAATTTAAGGACGAGGGGGAACACCGCCACAGGGAACCCAGGCCCCGCCAGCCTCGATCCCATCTTCCATTCCAACACATTAGTCAGTCCTAGGGGACCAGGGAAGGACGCCGCCACAGAGAACTGCCGATGTGTCAGTCTCAGTCTCATCCCCCATTCCAACACACAAGCCAGACTTGAAAGACGAGAGAGGAGCATTGGCAAAGGAAACCGTGGCTGCGTCAACCCCAATCTCATCCTCCTCATACCTCTTATTGCATATGTTTTATTTCAGTCATAGCCTTGAGGCTTTAAATAGGTTGTCCATCAAAATTTTATCTCCATGAGAGTTAAGATGCAACTTACTTCGATTTAGTTGTTTTGCAGAGTCAATGTCTGGGTGATGGATGTATCGAAGTTTGCTTTCAAAGCAGATATATCAGCCAGAATAAGATTCACCCTTCTTCTTCTTTCTTCGAACGGGTCCTTTCTTGCAATTAGGCCTGAAAATGTGATCGATATTCTCTCTTGCTCGATTGATTTGGCAAGGCCAATGATCTCCTCTGCAATATTTACTTCGTTTTTCTTCATATTCCGCAGTTTGTTTGTACCCTCGTGGCATCTGGTTTATATTCCAGGGTTGGTTTAACATAATGTTTCATTTGATCAACATTTGCTCCGCTGAAGGACACAAAATCCTCTCATTTTTCTCACAGCGATGTTTAAGCTCCCACAGTTTAACGTTCTTTATCGTGAAATCTCCGATGATCACAGTTGTGTTTTTGCTTGGCGCCTTTCGTTGTTTCCTTTTCAGTATTATGCTCTATGTCTCTCTCTTTGGGGACTTTTCAATGGAATTATTTGCATTGCCATCCTTTTTGTCTATTACGAAATCCTCTTCCCGTTTACCATTTTCCAGGGAGTTGCCAGCCTGCACTTTGTTGTCCTCAATGGGCTCTGATGCTAAAGCATTGTCATTGGAGCTGCACGGCTGCCCGCTGCCATCAGGGGCTCCTTTTATTCGAATGCTCATGTATCCCCAAAGATGCATCATGCACCATTTGTGATGAAAGTAAAGCAACAATCCGTTGCAAGAGTTGTGGGTATCAGCAGTTTTACTGCTATCCGTGTGCAATGGATATTCATAAAAATAGAAATTACCTGCACTGTTTGGAAGAGTGGAAGGTAATGATGTGTTTGCCTACAGTCATACTATCTGTAAAGCCATGTAGAAAAATTATTAGTTTTTGCAGTTTAGCTTATCAATGCAGTGGTAAATCAAAACGTTAGAGCAGGGATGGTATTCTGAAATTGCAACAAAATTAACAGCACTATTCTATTGTGCATTGGCATGTGTGGTTTTTTGAAGAGCATCTATATTTGTAAATGATGTTATTTATTTAAAGCAATTAGGGTGTTTTACATTTGGGAAGGTTTAATAGAGCACTATGTGAAGTTTGCATAAAAAAGTGCAGTTCAAGTATGGATAGCAAATTAAAGCTTGGCTTCTTTGTTTTAGGAAGGTATCTTTGTTGGGGCTTAGAGCACACACCAAAATTTGATATACCAAAGGGATTCCTGCATTTACCCAACTGTTTAAAGTCTATGAAAGGATCTGTGTTATCACAATTGATGGTATGTAAATTATGTTTTTAGTGTGTATCAACATAGTTTTCCATTTACTTGTTTATAAAATATTAGGTCAATGATGGATATATTGGTATGTAGATCTGGAGTAAGCTTCACATAAGCTTTAATGTTTGTGCAACTTAGTACCATTGTTTACTTATTGGTGATGAAAAGTATTGTGAAGTGATGTTTTGCAGTTGTGTATCAGATGCATCTTTTTTTAAAAGGCCTTGCCTTTGGCCAGGTTCTCCCACATATCCATCAGTCGCAGTACAAATTGAGCTGATGGACTATCTTGAAGCATTCTTCTTAGACGCCCAAATATCTTTTCACAGCTTTTGTAATGCTTTGCGCTGGAAAAATATTTTCTCTGGGAAGATTTGCTTGGTAAGTAGATGTGTATTTTGTGTTTTATTTTCTTTGTATATTATGAGTCTTACATAATTCTGAATAATTAAAAATTTAGTGGCACAAATACCCTAGCAAGGCTACAAAATACAAATGTGAAAGGAATTACTTGATTTTTCCATAGAAATATCTTCCTATTTATTTTTTTAGACACACATGTTTTAACAATCTATATATATGTTGTTTGCATCCAAGCCTTTATATTGCATGTTGAAGGTAATACCTAAACTGAAAATTGAGATTTTTTGCAGGTAACTGATCTGTATAGACTTCTGTCATCAAATGAAACTTTTGAGCTGTATAGGTATGTACACTTAAGCATGGAAGTAATTTATAGATCTACATGAAATTTTAATAACAAACTTTCTGTCTATAATGAATTTTTATGGAAATGAGAATGGGATTTTAGAATTTATCAACATCAAAATTGATTTTATACTCTTAGCAACATTCATGTCTACAGAGAAATTGCAGGCAAGGTGGATTGCTGGCTATCATCCACCTTAGTTTGCTTTTGTTGCAAAAGCATAAGAAGGTATTTATTTCCTTTCAATAAAACTTGGATTACCTCATTGTCTTGCTTCTCTCTATACCGTGAAAGTTAATCTTCTCATCTATAGGTATTTCAAATACAATCTGCGCACCCTGAAACAGTTATGCCAAACTGCTAATGATTGAATAGAGTGTCTTACTTGTCCAAAGGTAGCCATGCGTGCTTTTACTTTATACAGAAAAAATCTTGAATTGAATGGATTGGAATATTAAATTGGCAATAAATGTGCATTTGATGCAGCTTTATAGGACAGTCTTCTTCCTTTTCTAGGATGGAGCTGGGTCCCTTTTCTGGAAATTTGATGCTTATTTTGACCTGTTTTCAAAAAGATCTGCAGGGAAAATGCCATCACCTTCTCTTCATGGACCACTGTAATTTGAAGAGCAGGAGCTAGTAGACAGCTTCCTTGCAAGCTATAAGGTTTTTTGACTGTTAATATCCATATAATAGTCATATATTTGCATATTTGCATTTGATTGACAACATATTGTCTTTACATTGGTATTTATTGGGCTTGATACAACAATACCAAGGATAGGATGGTGTTTCTTGTTGTTCTCACTGTATCATATAACTAAACCTGTCACCTGCAGACAGTTAGTATCCTGTGTTCCATCATTTCTGAGGCAAAACATTTCTTTTCACTATAGGAATGCAGTCAATTTCAAACAGGATTAGATCTTGATGGTATTCATTCAAAAGGAGAGAATGCTGTTTTTGGTTGTGTTTGTTGGCATGAATTTTCCTTGCGCTTTCTAGATATAAAGCATGGAGAAAGGTTGGTTGTGATTGGAATGTATTCCTCTAGGTGCATTAATACAGTCCTGGTGCTGAGTGCTATGTTTCAGAAAGATGGCTGCTTTCAGTTTAATCAAGTTATGTCTGCTTTTCCAATTTTTTCAGATTTGGATATATTACCTATCTTCTTGAGCAACTCATCCACATGGACAATAACAGCAAGACAATTTTTGATATTGGATGTAAACTCAGCCGTCATATCGAGGTTACTCTTCTTTTACAAGCTCTTGTAGAAAAATATGCATACTTAGTGCTATTAATTGTTTGTGCTTCAATATGTGGCAAGCCTTTTCATAAAGAAAATACTTCTGTTTGTTTATGCAGTTGTTTCATTGTATTTTGTTCAATTGTAGTATCATCTTTGAGATTGAAGTGTCTTATGTATTGAGCTTTTCTCTATTTTCAGCTAACAAAAAATGATAAATTACTTGGAAGAGTGAATTTCATGGTTCCAGAATTCCACACATATGAACATTCAACTTCATGTCAGTTACATACATGCACTTGATATTTCTGTTTTACTCTTTGTTTTTGTATGGGGCAATTTGCCATTTCCTTAGTATATCTAATTTGGGTGCTCCTTCTCAAGATTTGTGTGCTTTTTATTTTTAGTCAAAATCTTTATCTTCATTTGAATATCCAATGGTGTTTAAAGTTTCTGCTCAATTTGAGTTCTATTATTGCAGAATTTTAATTATTAGTCAATGAATATTTGAATTAATCAGTTAGTCAAAGTTTGCATGTGGTGTACCCTTCTGATTTTGGCAAACCTTTTTTTCAGATGAAGTATTCCATTCTTTATAAAGATGGTGTAGGTCTGTCAATTGGCGAGCAGTGTGAGCGACTTTGGTAATTTTTACGACAGTTTAGCTCTATAACCAGGGAGCTGACTGCTTCCCATCGCCAGGATGTGCTAACTGATGCCCTTCTCTACTATGCACGTAAGATTTCAATGAAAACAGGTAAGATGTGGCATTTTTATCAAGTTTCATCTCTGCTGCATTTCTTAAATAGATGTTAATAACTATATATAGTACAAAGCAAATAAATCTTAATTTCTTTTTAGGGCAGTTAGCAATTAGTCGTTATGCCAGGGCAAAGAATGCACTCATAACCTCAGCTACTGAACTTTCTGACCTACTGAAGGAGTGGCAGGTACAGAAGTATGAAGTAGGAAAATTGCTGTGCAAAATATATCGCATTGTTTAGTATACTAGTCCTTAGTTTGTTGCTAGTAAATGAATGATACTGTATAATCTGTATATACCATACTTCAAGGGGCTGGCTGGTTTGGTACGTTGAAACTGCAGTCGTTTTAACCAAAGAAAACATATATGGAGCAGATAGCTTTACTTTACTACTAAAGATTAAATGATAGAAAGTGTTGTATTAAGCTTATTGTTATTTTATAATGTTGTTGCTGTTGTACTCTTGAACTACTGATATTACACGTGCTTATTAATCAAGGTGTGTTCTTTCTCACTCTGCACTAACGCCACTCATAAATAATACAACATGGTGACAGGAGTGAGCCTTTGTTAGAATAGCAATTTAAAATTTTCTTTGGGAACAGGAAGAGCGGTCTTAAGCCTACGTGCGACGACTTAGAGGCGCCTGTTACAAAGAAGCTTGATACTGAAGGTGGTCCTAGACTTAGACCCATTCACTTTGAATCGAGATGGCGTCATTCCAAGTTAGTATACCTGAGAAGTTCCACTTCAAACCTGAAGAGTGGGGAAGATGGATCAGGAGATTCGAGAGATTTCGAATTGCTTCAAAGCTGAATGAAGAAAATGAAGATGCCCAGGTGAATACATTAATATACAGCATGGGTGATGAAGCGGATGATATACTAGCATCGTTCAAATTGACAACTGCAGAAAGAAAGTGTTACAAAACTGTGAAAGAAAAGTTCGATAAACATTTCGTCATCAAACGCAATGTAATATACGAAAGAGCGAAATTTAACATGAGAGTGCAAAGAAATTGAGAGCCAGTTGAAAATTTTATTACAGAATTATTCAGCTTAGCAGAACATTGTGGATTTGGAGACCTACATGATGAACTCATTAGGGACAGAATTGTTGTGGGATTAGCAGACAAAAGCTTATCGGAAAAGTTGCAATTAGAAGCAGACTTGACATTGGAAAAGGCTATGACCCAAGCAAGACAGAAGGAGCTTGTACATCAACAGCAAGGAATTTTACATCAGAAAGGTGATTCCAGTGCTGCAAATGTTGACCAAATTAAAGCTAAGAAGAGCTCAGGTAACATAGAATTTAAAACATATCATAAACATAATAAATCAAATGCAAATTTGAAATGCTTTAGATGTAAGGGTTCTTCTCACCATAAATCAGAGTGCCCTGCTCGTGATTCTATTTGTCACATGTGTAAAAAGAAAAGTCATTGGAAGCGAGCTTGCAAAAGTTCTAAACAAGTGAATGAAATAAGCTCAGCTTTAAGTGATGACACATTTTTGGGCGAGGTTATTGATGCAGTAAATACATCTCAGCAACCATGGCAGACAAAAATTTTTCTTAATGGTAATCCAGTCAATTTTAAGATTGATACAGGTGCAGATGTGTCTGTCATTCCTACAAAACTGTTTTCAGAATTGAAAGGCAATGTTGATCTTCAGCCTACAAATAAAGTTTTGTTAGGTCCATGCAATTACAAATTAAATTGTATTGGTAAATTTGATGCAAAGTTAAAGTCATGCAATTCTTCTATTGATACAGAAATATTTGTTATTAATGATCTTGAAAGACCATTATTAAGTCGTAGAGCCTGTAAAAGCCAAAACCTGGTACAAAATCTTGCTGAAATTGCAGATGTTCCTTATGCATCCAACATTATGAAACAGTACCCCTCCCTTTTCAATGGTCTTGGTAAACTAGAAGGGGAGTACACAATAACTCTCAAGGAAGATGCAAAACCGTTTGCTTTAACTGTACCAAGGAGGGTGCCTATACCCCTTTTGTCAGAAACTAAAAAGGAAATTCAAAGAATGCTTGATTAAGGTCTAATACGACCAGTTCAACAGCCCACAGATTGGTGTGCGCCTATGGTGATTGTCCCAAAACCTAATGGGAAAGTGAGATTATGTGTAGATTTGACAAAATTGAATCTTAGCGTGAAGAGGGAAATTCACCCCTTGCCATCTATAGATCACATTCTGGGAAAATTGGGTAATTCTAAAATATTTTCCAAACTAGATGCTAACAGTGCTTTTTGGCAGAGAGCTTTGTCAGAAAGTAGCCAGCTGCTGACAACTTTTATTACCCCATGGGGAAGGTATTGCTTTTTGCGTTTACCTTATGGTATAACTACAGGGTCAGAGCAATTTCAAAGATGCATGGCAGAAAAGCTTCTTGGACTTGAAGGAGTTGAATGCAATATTGATGACATATTGATTCATGGCAGAAACCAAGAAGAGCATGATGAAAGATTACATACAGTTCTGAACAAATTAAAGGAGGCACATATAACCTTAAATCCAGAAAAATGTGAATTTAGCAAGACTTCAATGAAGATCCTGGGTCACATTGTAAGTTCAGAAGGAATCAGACCAGACCCTGACAAGATAAAATCAATTTTGAGTTTGCCTGTACCAAAGAACGTTGCAGAGATTAGATCATTTCTTGGAATGGTTAATCAGCAAAGCAAATTTGCTCCAGATTTAGCTAACAAAACAAAGCTGTTAAGAGATCTACTTAACAAAGGATGTACATGGACATGGGATTCACCTCAACAAAAAGCATATGAAGATATCAAGAAATGCCTAACTGAAGCTCCCATATTAGCATTATATGACTGTAACAGGGAAACCAAGATATCAGCTGATGCTTCATCATATGGAATTGGGGGAGTTGTTTATCAATTGCAAGATGATAAAAACTGGAAACCCATTGCTTACTTTTCAAGAGCCTTAACACCAACAGAAGCAAGGTATTCACAAATTGAAAAAGAGTGCTTAGCATTCACTTGGCTGGCAGAACGTGCAAGTGATTATATTCTAGGAAAAGAAATTATAGGAGAAACAGACCATAAACCACTTGTACCTCTCCTTACAACTCATTGCATTGATCAATTACCTCCAAGAATTCAGAGACTGAGGATGAGATTGATGAGATTTCATATCAAATCATTGATACACATACCAGGAAAGGAAATGTATGCAAGTGATATGTTATCCAGGATGATACCAAAGAATGATGATACTATGCAAGACAAGGAACTGGAATCAGAAATTCAATCCTATGTTTTCTCAGTTATTGATGCTATTCCAATATCAGATGTTAAATTGAGACAACTAATAGAAGCACAAAATGAAGATGAAGTCACTAAAAAGATCAAAGAGTACTGTCTAGAAGGATGGCCTGAAAAATATCAGTTACCTAGTGCCATACATCCATATTTGGGAGACAGAGGAGAGCTAACCATAGTCAAGGATATCTTACTAAAGTCTACCAGATTGGTTATCCCATCTGCAATGCGACTAGAGATTCTAGACAGAGTTCATGAAGGCCATCAGGGCATTACTAAGTGTAGAGAGAGAGCCAAGCAAAGTGTTTGGTGGCCTGGAATGAGCAAACAGATTCAAGATATGATAGAATGTTGTAGAATTTGCAACGAACACAAGAAAAACCACATAGAACTACTAATTCCAACTCCATTCCCTGATCGCCCGTGGCAAACTATAGGACTAGATTTCTTCAAGTTAAAGTCAGTTGACTATCTTATTGTTGTTGACTACTATTCAAGATTTATTGAACTTGGTGCAATGAACAAGAACAAAACAATTCCTGAAGTGTTGCGTGTCCTAAAAAGTTTGTTTGCAAGGCATGGGATTCCTGAAACATTAAGATCAGATAACGGTCCACCCTTTGACAGTGGAGATTACTTAGCATTTGCAAGAGAATGGGGATGTGACATAGTGACCAGCAGTCCAGCATTTCTGAGATCAAATGGCGAGGTTGAGCGTGCGGTCCAAACAGCTAAAAACATCTTGAGAAAATCAGATGAGCCAGAGAAACCATTGCTTGCATATAGATCTACTCCATTGCGATGTGGATATTCTCCTTCACAATTACTTATGGGTCGCATTATTAGATCAACACTTCCAACTTTTGATTTAAAGCTCAAGCCAAAACTACCAGAGATTGAAACACTAAGAAGAAGAGAAGATGATAGTCGAAAACAACAGAAAGTAAGCTATGACAAGAGACACCGGGTGATACCGCTTCCACAACTTAAGCCAGATGCTGAAGTAAACATCACTACACATCATGAACAAGGGACCATCTTAAAACCAGCAAACACTCCAAGGTCATACTATGTTCAAACACCTACTAAAGTCATCAGGAGAAACCGTGAACATATTATTCCATTAAACACGGGAACACCTGAGAAGAGTCCAAATGTGCAGAAACAAGCCACATCTGTCAAGACACCTGAAATGAGTACTGAACTAAACATTCTTACAAGACCCACTAGAACAATAAAACCAACACTTAAAGTTTTAGAGAACTTTTCATTAACCTAAGCCAAAAAGGGAGATGTTGTATTAAGCTTATTGTTATGTTATAATGTTGTTGCTGTTGTACTTTTGAACTACTGATATTACACGTGCTTATTAATCAAGGTGTGTTCTTTCTCACTCTGCACTAACGCCACTCATAAATAATACAACAGAAAGTTTTCCTGATATTTTAACACTTGAAGAAGAAACTGATGACAGCACCGGTGATACTGGTGGTGACTGTAATGAGTTTGCATTACTTGGTTGATCACAAGAGGATTCTTTTGCATCAATTGTGATCAAATTACTGCATCTCTTAAGTTTTTCCATCTTTTTCTAAGATCAGATTCTATAGAACAAACAAATTGAACCTCAATGTTAATCTATATGGGTACTTGCATGAACACAATAGTGTTTATAGATGATTGTCATTATATATTCATGGCTCTGGAGCTACCAAATACAAGCATTTATTTCATTATTTAAATGGTGTGGAGGATTATGTTGGGTAGTTAAGCAAAGACTAATTTCAAATCAATGAGATCAAAAACAAACCTGGCCTACTGAGTTTAGAAGCAATAGCTTTCCATGCTTCATTCTTCTTGGGGGTTTTCAATTACGCACAGCATTTTTTATGCCAAATGCATCGATACTTTTTAATTTTGTTTCTCAATACTTCATCATAATCATCATTATCGTCTACATTATCGGCAAATAACTGTGTCGAGTAGAATGATTCACTGTAGCTGTCAGACGCCATCTTGCCACAATACTGCAATTTGAGTGGTGCGACAAAAGTTTGTTCACTCGAGAGTAGAGCTACATTCTACTCTCAGACAAATAGATTGCAGCAGCTCGGGAACAGGATGTTGTGAAATGAGACAAATTTGCATTATAATAAATCATATTGTCAGAAAGGTTGTGCAGCTAAGTGGAGGTTGGCCTTAATGGTAAGGTATTAGTACCAGGTTAATTTTAGCCATACGATTGCTACGATACCTAACTCAATTAAAGATACTCAACTATACTATTTCCCTCTAAAAATGCAATCTGTGCTTACTCTAAATGTCTGCTAGAAGATGTTGAAGACCAGCGAATAGACCAATGCCATTCCCACATTTAATTTGCCTAATTTTAAGGTTATTTGTATCTACTTTTGGCATAGATTCCCAACTAGGAAGTTGCTTCCTTCCAGGCCTTGTATATTTATCATGCCACATGAAATTAATCGCAAAGCTAAATACCCAATACCTTATGCTGGGAAGGTATTCGCTTTTAATTGCAAGGTCTTGCAAGGACAGTAATGAAAATGCATAAACTGCTGCATAAAAAGCACTATTATTGCTAGTATCTTCCTACGCCGCATCCTGTGTAGGGTAGATAGCAATTAATTTATACATTGTTACAGCAAACCAACGTTTACGACAAGCATACAAGTTCTTTAAAAGCTCCACAAGAGCCCCAAATACTTTTGTTTCTTCCTCATTCACTTTCAACCACGTACAGTCACATTAGACAATTACCCTTTTTTGCACATAGACCATAGCAATGCTCCAGTGCTTCTTATTGACGTATAGGATAAGTATTGAATCTGAAGTTAAAAACGTTGCGGCTTTTGCAAATGTTCCACTGAGCTTTGAGCAGTTATACTTTTTATCAATGATAGGCATCGGTACTTCACCTCTAACAACTGCAAATAGCATCTTATTCTCTTCTTTGTTTCTGTCTCTGAATTGGGAAGATAATCCAATGAAAAAGGTATGCATGACACTTGCAGTTACTGTTTCCTCACTCGAAAGTCCTCTCAATCTGTTAGCATAAACATCATTGTCATCTTCGTCTGTATAAACCAGGCCAAAAATGTTACACTCTATTGCCTCTGCTTGATGCTTAACATTTGCTTTATTCTATGGTGCGATCATCTTAGTTGGTCTTATCAATCAGATACACCAATGCTCTCACTTTCTTTTGGCATCTGTTTCCTTGTAGGTATGTATCTTTGCATAAATTTTCAACATGGAAATCATTGAATATGGTGGCAATGTTCCTTTCACCAATTATTTCACACGAGTAGTGGCCATTTCTTTTATCGTTGTCTCCGTGAAAGTGAATTAATGCTGCTAGCGAATTACTGGCTTTTAGCAAAAGCAGTTTTCCGGCTAATATGTGGACCAGTTTCAAAGTTGACTGAATACTTACTTCTCTATTGTTAATTGATCCATTGTCTTTCACTCTCTTGAGGACTACAGTTAACATAACCAGTGCAGATAGGACAAAAGATCTTTCTAAATAATCTGGTTCATTATCTTTACACATGCATGCGTTGTGTGTATGTGGGCCTTAAACATTGCCTCCATGTTTGAATATGAATATTATATATGATCAATGATCCTTCTCATTGCCTTGGTTGCGTCAAAGTCATTACCTGCAGCCCCCTGTCTGTCTACAATTTTCGTATTTACAGTAACGTCTTCACTGCTTACTATACTTGCTTCTTCTCGCATAACTTGGTCAAATTGAAGTGTCGTACCACACGATGTATCTTTCCATAAATTTTCAACATGGGAATCATTGAATATGGTGGCAATGTTCCTTTCACCAATTATTTCGCACGAGTAGTGACCATCTCTTTTATCGTTGTCTCCGTGAGAGTGAATTAATGCTGCTAGCGAATTACTGGCTTTTAGCAAAAGCAGTTTTCCGGCTAATATGTGGACCAGTTTCAAAGTTGACTGAATACTTACTTCTCTATTGTTAATTGATCCATTGTCTTTCACTCTCTTGAGGTCTACAGTTAACATAACCAGTGCAGATAGAACAAAAGATCTTTCTAAATAATCTGGTTCATTATCTTTACACATGCATGCGTTGTGTGTATGTGGGCCTTAAACATTGCCGCCATGTTTGAATATGAATATAATATATGATCAATGATCCTTCTCATTGCCTTGGTTGCGTCATAGTCATTACCTGCAGCCCCCTGTCTGTCTACAATTTTCGTATTTACAGTAACGTCTTCACTGCTTACTATACTTGCTACTTGTCGCATAACTTTGTCAAATTGAAGTGTCGTACCACGCGGTTGGTAACATTCATTTCTGCGATGCTGCTGAATGGTGCAATTAGCTTGTGAATTGGCGAGCCCCAATGAATCTGGAAAACGATGTTCAAGTAGCAGATATGCCAATTGTTAATGATACCACTATTACTGTAAATGTGTAACTGACATAGAGCATTTGGCTTTGTGCTAAACACTGGAAAATCAGTTTAAATGTGGCCTGCAATGAGACTTTTCATTTCATGTCTATGGTTTTCCACATGGTTCCTATGATATCAGAATTATTCGAAGATCTATAACGATAATGGAAACAACAATTCACAAAACTGTGCAATTCCTCCTCTGAGCACAGTGGACAAACAAACATTTTAGTCTGTTCGCAGAATCTTTGATCCACAAAGCAGTATTTCAGATGGAACCATTTGAAGCATACATGTTGCCCATTCATCATTTGTTCTTCTTGGATTAGGGCTCAGAGCATCTTCATGCCTACAAAAACTACATGTTTCAATCTGCGGTGATGCTTCATCGATGTATTTAGTTTATCAGTTTGATGCAATGACTCCCAATCCCCTATTATAGATTTCTTTAAATCTCCATTTTACCCTTATTACTGAGGTTTTCTCGTTCAAGAAAATGTTTTTTGAAGCATGCGTATCCAGCTGCTTTGCTAACCCACACCACTTTTCTACAAATTCTTCTTTTTAATTTTTTTTTTTATCTTCAAAATAGACATAATTACTGTCGCCATCTTCTTGCTCCTTGCTTCTCTTTGCTAGAGTGCTATTATTTACCTTCCTCTTCTTCTCTATGGCATCATCAATGATGGGAACATGTGGTCTCTTTCTGCTTGTACTATCACTGGACATTCTTCCAATTTTTCCTTTGCTTGCCCACATTTTTCTCATCTCCTCTTTTTCTGCATTCGATGGTGAGAATGACACTTTATCATTTATAGTTGATATGTTCCAGTCTTAAGTATCTGTTATAGTTTTTATCAATGATAGGCATCGGTACTTCACCTCTAACAACTGCAAATAGCATCTTATTCTCTTCTTTGTTTCTGTCTCTGAATTGGGAAGATAATCCAATGAAAAAGGTATGCATGACACTTGCAGTTACTGTTTCCTCACTCGAAAGTCCTCTCAATCTGTTAGCAAAAACATCGTTGTCATCTTCGTCTGTATAAACCAGGCCAAAAATGTTACACTCTATTGCCTCTGCTTGATGCTTGACATTTGCTTTATTCTATGGTGCGATCATCTTAGTTGGTCTTATCAATCAGATACACCAATGCTCTCACTTTCTTTTGGCATCTGTTTCCTTGTAGGTATGTATCTTTGCATAAATTTTCAACATGGAAATCATTGAATATGGTGGCAATGTTCCTTTCACCAATTATTTCACACGAGTAGTGGCCATTTCTTTTATCGTTGTCTCCGTGAAAGTGAATTAATGCTGCTAGCGAATTACTGGCTTTTAGCAAAAGCAGTTTTCCGGCTAATATGTGGACCAGTTTCAAAGTTGACTGAATACTTACTTCTCTATTGTTAATTGATCCATTGTCTTTCACTCTCTTGAGGACTACAGTTAACATAACCAGTGCAGATAGGACAAAAGATCTTTCTAAATAATCTGGTTCATTATCTTTACATATGCATGCGTTGTGTGTATGTGGGCCTTAAACATTGCCGCCATGTTTGAATATGAATATAATATATGATCAATGATCCTTCTCATTGCCTTGGTTGCGTCATAGTCATTCCCTGCAGCCCCCTGTCTGTCTACAATTTTCGTATTTACAGTAACGTCTTCACTGCTTACTATACTTGCTACTTGTCGCATAACTTTGTCAAATTGAAGTGTCGTACCACGCGGTTGGTAACATTCATTTCTGCGATGCTGCTGAATGGTGCAATTAGCTTGTGAATTGGCGAGCCCCAATGAATCTGGAAAACGATGTTCAAGTAGCAGATATGCCAATTGTTAATGATACCACTATTACTGTAAATGTGTAACTGACATAGAGCATTTGGCTTTGTGCTAAACACTGGAAAATCAGTTTAAATGTGGCCTGCAATGAGACTTTTCATTTCATGTCTATGGTTTTCCACATGGTTCCTATGATATCAGAATTATTCGAAGATCTATAACGATAATGGAAACAACAATTCACAAAACTGTGCAATTCCTCCTCTGAGCACAGTGGACAAACAAACATTTTAGTCTGTTCGCAGAATCTTTGATCCACAAAGCAGTATTTCAGATGGAACCATTTGAAGCATACATGTTGCCCATTCATCATTTGTTCTTCTTGGATTAGGGCTCAGAGCATCTTCATGCCTACAAAAACTACATGTTTCAATCTGCGGTGATGCTTCATCGATGTATTTAGTTTATCAGTTTGATGCAATGACTCCCAATCCCCTATTATAGATTTCTTTAAATCTCCATTTTACCCTTATTACTGAGGTTTTCTCGTTCAAGAAAATGTTTTTTGAAGCAAGCGTATCCAGCTGCTTTGCTAACCCACACCACTTTTCTACAAATTCTTCTTTTTAATTTTTTTTTTTATCTTCAAAATAGACATAATTACTGTCGCCATCTTCTTGCTCCTTGCTTCTCTTTGCTAGAGTGCTATTATTTACCTTCCTCTTCTTCTCTATGGCATCATCAATGATGGGAACATGTGGTCTCTTTCTGCTTGTACTATCACTGGACATTCTTCCAATTTTTCCTTTCCTTGCCCACATTTTTCTCATCTCCTCTTTTTCTGCATGCGATGGTGAGAATGACACTTTATCATTTATAGTTGATATGTTCCAGTCTTACGTAGCTGTTATAGTTTTTATCAATGATAGGCATCGGTACTTCACCTCTAACAACTGCAAATAGCATCTTATTCTCTTCTTTGTTTCTGTCTCTGAATTGGGAAGATAATCCAATGAAAAAGGTATGCATGACACTTGCAGTTACTGTTTCCTCACTCGAAAGTCCTCTCAATCTGTTAGCAAAAACATCGTTGTCATCTTCGTCTGTATAAACCAGGCCAAAAATGTTACACTCTATTGCCTCTGCTTGATGCTTGACATTTGCTTTATTCTATGGTGCGATCATCTTAGTTGGTCTTATCAATCAGATACACCAATGCTCTCACTTTCTTTTGGCATCTGTTTCCTTGTAGGTATGTATCTTTGCATAAATTTTCAACATGGAAATCATTGAATATGGTGGCAATGTTCCTTTCACCAATTATTTCACACGAGTAGTGGCCATTTCTTTTATCGTTGTCTCCGTGAAAGTGAATTAATGCTGCTAGCGAATTACTGGCTTTTAGCAAAAGCAGTTTTCCGGCTAATATGTGGACCAGTTTCAAAGTTGACTGAATACTTACTTCTCTATTGTTAATTGATCCATTGTCTTTCACTCTCTTGAGGACTACAGTTAACATAACCAGTGCAGATAGGACAAAAGATCTTTCTAAATAATCTGGTTCATTATCTTTACACATGCATGCGTTGAGTGTATGTGGGCCTTAAACATTGCCGCCATGTTTGAATATGAATATAATATATGATCAATGATCCTTCTCATTGCCTTGGTTGCGTCATAGTCATTCCCTGCAGCCCCCTGTCTGTCTACAATTTTCGTATTTACAGTAACGTCTTCACTGCTTACTATACTTGCTACTTGTCGCATAACTTTGTCAAATTGAAGTGTCGTACCACGCGGTTGGTAACATTCATTTCTGCAATGCTGCTGAATGGTGCAATTAGCTTGTGAATTGGCGAGCCCCAATGAATCTGGAAAACGATGTTCAAGTAGCAGATATGCCAATTGTTAATGATACCACTATTACTGTAAATGTGTAACTGACATAGAGCATTTGGCTTTGTGCTAAACACTGGAAAATCAGTTTAAATGTGGCCTGCAATGAGACTTTTCATTTCATGTCTATGGTTTTCCACATGGTTCCTATGATATCAGAATTATTCGAAGATCTATAACGATAATGGAAACAACAATTCACAAAACTGTGCAATTCCTCCTCTGAGCACAGTGGACAAACAAACATTTTAGTCTGTTCGCAGAATCTTTGATCCACAAAGCAGTATTTCAGATGGAACCATTTGAAGCATACATGTTGCCCATTCATCATTTGTTCTTCTTGGATTAGGGCTCAGAGCATCTTCATGCCTACAAAAACTACATGTTTCAATCTGCGGTGATGCTTCATCGATGTATTTAGTTTATCAGTTTGATGCAATGACTCCCAATCCCCTATTATAGATTTCTTTAAATCTCCATTTTACCCTTATTACTGAGGTTTTCTCGTTCAAGAAAATGTTTTTTGAAGCAAGCGTATCCAGCTGCTTTGCTAACCCACACCACTTTTCTACAAATTCTTCTTTTTAATTTTTTTTTTTATCTTCAAAATAGACATAATTACTGTCGCCATCTTCTTGCTCCTTGCTTCTCTTTGCTAGAGTGCTATTATTTACCTTCCTCTTCTTCTCTATGGCATCATCAATGATGGGAACATGTGGTCTCTTTCTGCTTGTACTATCACTGGACATTCTTCCAATTTTTCCTTTGCTTGCCCACATTTTTCTCATCTCCTCTTTTTCTGCATGCGATGGTGAGAATGACACTTTATCATTTATAGTTGATATGTTCCAGTCTTACGTAGCTGTTATAGTTTTTATCAATGATAGGCATCGGTACTTCACCTCTAACAACTGCAAATAGCATCTTATTCTCTTCTTTGTTTCTGTCTCTGAATTGGGAAGATAATCCAATGAAAAAGGTATGCATGACACTTGCAGTTACTGTTTCCTCACTCGAAAGTCCTCTCAATCTGTTAGCAAAAACATCGTTGTCATCTTCGTCTGTATAAACCAGGCCAAAAATGTTACACTCTATTGCCTCTGCTTGATGCTTGACATTTGCTTTATTCTATGGTGCGATCATCTTAGTTGGTCTTATCAATCAGATACACCAATGCTCTCACTTTCTTTTGGCATCTGTTTCCTTGTAGGTATGTATCTTTGCATAAATTTTCAACATGGAAATCATTGAATATGGTGGCAATGTTCCTTTCACCAATTATTTCACACGAGTAGTGGCCATTTCTTTTATCGTTGTCTCCGTGAAAGTGAATTAATGCTGCTAGCGAATTACTGGCTTTTAGCAAAAGCAGTTTTCCGGCTAATATGTGGACCAGTTTCAAAGTTGACTGAATACTTACTTCTCTATTGTTAATTGATCCATTGTCTTTCACTCTCTTGAGGACTACAGTTAACATAACCAGTGCAGATAGGACAAAAGATCTTTCTAAATAATCTGGTTCATTATCTTTACACATGCATGCGTTGAGTGTATGTGGGCCTTAAACATTGCCGCCATGTTTGAATATGAATATAATATATGATCAATGATCCTTCTCATTGCCTTGGTTGCGTCATAGTCATTCCCTGCAGCCCCCTGTCTGTCTACAATTTTCGTATTTACAGTAACGTCTTCACTGCTTACTATACTTGCTACTTGTCGCATAACTTTGTCAAATTGAAGTGTCGTACCACGCGGTTGGTAACATTCATTTCTGCGATGCTGCTGAATGGTGCAATTAGCTTGTGAATTGGCGAGCCCCAATGAATCTGGAAAACGATGTTCAAGTAGCAGATATGCCAATTGTTAATGATACCACTATTACTGTAAATGTGTAACTGACATAGAGCATTTGGCTTTGTGCTAAACACTGGAAAATCAGTTTAAATGTGGCCTGCAATGAGACTTTTCATTTCATGTCTATGGTTTTCCACATGGTTCCTATGATATCAGAATTATTCGAAGATCTATAACGATAATGGAAACAACAATTCACAAAACTGTGCAATTCCTCCTCTGAGCACAGTGGACAAACAAACATTTTAGTCTGTTCGCAGAATCTTTGATCCACAAAGCAGTATTTCAGATGGAACCATTTGAAGCATACATGTTGCCCATTCATCATTTGTTCTTCTTGGATTAGGGCTCAGAGCATCTTCATGCCTACAAAAACTACATGTTTCAATCTGCGGTGATGCTTCATCGATGTATTTAGTTTATCAGTTTGATGCAATGACTCCCAATCCCCTATTATAGATTTCTTTAAATCTCCATTTTACCCTTATTACTGAGGTTTTCTCGTTCAAGAAAATGTTTTTTGAAGCAAGCGTATCCAGCTGCTTTGCTAACCCACACCACTTTTCTACAAATTCTTCTTTTTAATTTTTTTTTTTATCTTCAAAATAGACATAATTACTGTCGCCATCTTCTTGCTCCTTGCTTCTCTTTGCTAGAGTGCTATTATTTACCTTCCTCTTCTTCTCTATGGCATCATCAATGATGGGAACATGTGGTCTCTTTCTGCTTGTACTATCACTGGACATTCTTCCAATTTTTCCTTTGCTTGCCCACATTTTTCTCATCTCCTCTTTTTCTGCATGCGATGGTGAGAATGACACTTTATCATTTATAGTTGATATGTTCCAGTCTTACGTAGCTGTTATAGTTTTTATCAATGATAGGCATCGGTACTTCACCTCTAACAACTGCAAATAGCATCTTATTCTCTTCTTTGTTTCTGTCTCTGAATTGGGAAGATAATCCAATGAAAAAGGTATGCATGACACTTGCAGTTACTGTTTCCTCACTCGAAAGTCCTCTCAATCTGTTAGCATAAACATCGTTGTAATCTTCGTCTGTATAAACCAGGCCAAAAATGTTACACTCTATTGCCTCTGCTTGATGCTTGACATTTGCTTTATTCTATGGTGCGATCATCTTAGTTGGTCTTATCAATCAGATACACCAATGCTCTCACTTTCTTTTGGCATCTATTTCCTTGTAGGTATGTATCTTTGCATAAATTTTCAACATGGAAATCATTGAATATGGTGGCAATGTTCCTTTCACCAATTATTTCACACGAGTAGTGGCCATTTCTTTTATCGTTGTCTCCGTGAAAGTGAATTAATGCTGCTAGCGAATTACTGGCTTTTAGCAAAAGCAGTTTTCCGGCTAATATGTGGACCAGTTTCAAAGTTGACTGAATACTTACTTCTCTATTGTTAATTGATCCATTGTCTTTCACTCTCTTGAGGACTACAGTTAACATAACCAGTGCAGATAGGACAAAAGATCTTTCTAAATAATCTGGTTCATTATCTTTACAAATGCATGCGTTGTGTGTATGTGGGCCTTAAACATTGCCTCCATGTTTGAATCTGAATATTATATATGATCAATGATCCTTCTCATTGCCTTGGTTGCGTCAAAGTCATTACCTGCAGCCCCCTGTCTGTCTACAATTTTCGTATTTACAGTAACGTCTTCACTGCGTACTATACGTGCTTCTTGTCGCATAACTTTGTCAAATTGAAGTGTCGTACCACACAATGTATCTTTGCATAAATTTTCAACATGGAAATCATTGAATATGGTGGCAATGTACCTTTCACCAATTATTTCACACGAGTAGTGGCCATTTCTTTTATCGTCGTCTCCGTGAAAGTGAATTAATGCTGCTAGCGAATTACTGGCTTTTTGCAAAAGCAGTTTTCCGGCTAATATGTGGACCAGTTTCAAAGTTGACTGAATACTTACTTCTCTATTGTTAATTGATCCATTGTCTCTCACTCTCTTGAGGACTACAGTTAACATAACCAGTGCAGATAGAACAAAAGATCTTTCTAAATAATCTGGTTCATTATCTTTACACATGCATGCGTTGTGTGTATGTGGGCCTTAAACATTGCCGCCATGTTTGAATATGAATATAATATATGATCAATGATCCTTCTCATTGCCTTGGTTGCGTCATAGTCATTCCCTGCAGCCCCCTGTCTGTCTACAATTTTCGTATTTACAGTAACGTCTTCACTGCTTACTATACTTGCTACTTGTCGCATAACTTTGTCAAATTGAAGTGTCGTACCACGCGGTTGGTAACATTCATTTCTGCGATGCTGCTGAATGGTGCAATTAGCTTGTGAATTGGCGAGCCCCAATGAATCTGGAAAACGATGTTCAAGTAGCAGATATGCCAATTGTTAATGATACCACTATTACTGTAAATGTGTAACTGACATAGAGCATTTGGCTTTGTGCTAAACACTGGAAAATCAGTTTAAATGTGGCCTGCAATGAGACTTTTCATTTCATGTCTATGGTTTTCCACATGGTTCCTATGATATCAGAATTATTCGAAGATCTATAACGATAATGGAAACAACAATTCACAAAACTGTGCAATTCCTCCTCTGAGCACAGTGGACAAACAAACATTTTAGTCTGTTCGCAGAATCTTTGATCCACAAAGCAGTATTTCAGATGGAACCATTTGAAGCATACATGTTGCCCATTCATCATTTGTTCTTCTTGGATTAGGGCTCAGAGCATCTTCATGCCTACAAAAACTACATGTTTCAATCTGCGGTGATGCTTCATTGATGTATTTAGTTTATCAGTTTGATGCAATGACTCCCAATCCCCTATTATAGATTTCTTTAAATCTCCATTTTACCCTTATTACTGAGGTTTTCTCGTTCAAGAAAATGTTTTTTGAAGCAAGCGTATCGAGCTGCTTTGCTAACCCACACCACTTTTCTACAAATTCTTCTTTTTAATTTTTTTTTTATCTTCAAAATAGACATAATTACTGTCGCCATCTTCTTGCTCCTTGCTTCTCTTTGCTAGAGTGCTATTATTTACCTTCCTCTTCTTCTCTATGGCATCATCAATGATGGGAACATGTGGTCTCTTTCTGCTTGTACTATCACTGGACATTCTTCCAATTTTTCCTTTGCTTGCCCACATTTTTCTCATCTCCTCTTTTTCTGCATGCGATGGTGAGAATGAAACTTTATCATTTATAGTTGATATGTTCCAGCCTTGAATTTATGCTTCTCTGAATGTGATCCAGAGCCTTCCACACATGAAATAAAGTCACCATTCATTACTATTTGTGCTCTTTTCACCAGCTCTACAGCTTCTATAAGAGCAGTACAATTTAGTAAGCAGCCAAAGAATCTCATTGCAAAATGGACTTGACTGTCCTGACTTGAATCTCGACTGTTTTTTGTTTAGCTTCATTATATGAACAGAATATACGTGCAAATTCTGTGTTTTCTGGAAATCCTCACTTCTTCCTTCACCCTGTACTTTTCTATATGTTCTGTTCAAGTATTCGCACACAGATTCGTTACAGAACTGCTTCAAACAAGCTAATATTATCGCCCAGCTAAAGTCTGTCATAACCATATGAGGATTCGTCATTACTCTATACTTTCAATATTAATAATAATACATAATGATACATAATTGATTTTATAATGCGCCCCTATATTATACAATACTCTGCGGCGCATACAAGTTATAGGTACAAGTAATAAAAGTAAAGAAATCAACATAACTTAGAATTGCAATAAAGTTTCTAAAAATTACAGTATTTACAATCAAAAAAAATACTTAGAATTTAAATGCTTGTTCGAAAAAATGAGTTGTTAATGCCTTCCTAAAAATAGTTATGTCTTTAGATTAGATTGAGGCAAAGAGTGTATTAACATTGGCGAGTATTATTAAGAGATGCTGCTAGCTGTTGGTATGGAGTACTTGCGGTGCAAGGCCCACTTAAATAACCAGCAGCGAAAGAGTTGACATCAACGTCTATAAAGTCCTCTCTGTATTTATCTGATGGTTGATCTGTAGGATTTTCTGCAAAGAACGTGGCTAGCTTGTCCCGGTCCTTACCCACTATTTTGTTTGCTGCTAAATGGCCCTCTTTATGGGTAACCCTATTGAAATCTATTTTAAAGTGCCGACTATCAGGGTTATCTACAGTTAAGATGGCACTATGTTTGCAATTCCTAACCTTAAATCTTGCCCCAGTGCGAAAATACACACTTTTTTCCTTGACCCATAGGCAATTAGCATTTGCATTCATTGCATGTTTGCAACTGTTCCCTACCAGTGATCCATGATTCGTTGGTGCTGATATGCGATTGCCTAATCATCCTGCCATAAAACTGATCAAAATTATCTAGACTACTGTCACTGTCGGGCTTAGTGCCATTGAGGCTGCTACTTCTGAAAGAATTTTCCCAATATATCTTGATTCTAGGTCTAAGCGTGGCAGATCTGACAAGTTGGAGATGGAACAATGATGTGATTTTGGGTCACCACTGGTCTCTGCTACTCCTTCCTACGAGTTATTCTCAGCCTGTTCCAAAGTTGCTACTGAATCTTTATCCTGGACACTGCTTTGTTGTACAAGTGGGGGGTCTGCAGAAGTGTGAGATTCTTCAGAGGTCAATTCATTGTTCTGGACTGCTGGAAGTGCGATTAGCGCTGCTATAGGATTCATCTACAGTTGCATCTACCATGTCAATTTTATCTGCAGAAATTAATGATTTTTTTGCTATGATATATGTTGATCAGACCTCTTATGCGCCGGTCACCCTTAGCTTGAGGAATCTTGTAAAACTTTGTCACTACAGTATCCCAGCAAATGTTTTGAGTCTCTATTTAATCCGTACCCCATGACCATAGTTGTGCTTACCCTCGAATCCACAGTTATTAATCGAAATAGGTGAAGATAGGGCTGTCACGCCCTACATCTCCGGGTCCTTGAAAATGCTTGGCAGATCCTTGTAATGTTCACATAATTAGTATAATTAGTATCCTGTATGTACATGAAGTCCCGTATGTATTCCGCCCATGTAACCTCGTATATACGTCTTTTGGTTAGAGAGTTCTCATGTATGGAGTTCAGACACAGTTGTCATTTCTCTATGATCAGCTCCTTAAACATTATATTGGCGACGAGGATAAATTTTAAAACTCACTGAAAACCCGGTACCAAAGCTATGGCTACTGGTAGAATAGATCTTCATCCTTTACCACCGTTTGATCCGCTATCAGAACCGAATTCTATAGCGCAAAGATGGTCCACCTGGAAGAAACGCTTTGAAACGTATCTCGCCGCGCTCGGAATTAAAGACAACGCCCAGAAACGTGCGTTACTGCTTTATCAAGCTGGAGAGTCCACTCAAGAAATTTTTGAGAAGCTAGCCAATACAGGGGACACCAACGATTATACAACCGCATTAACAAAGCTGGATGCATATTTTTCACCAAAGAAAAATCTTGACTTCGAAATCTTCAAGTTTCGTACGACTGTACAAACCGCTGGACAAACTTTGGATCAGTACGCGACATGCTTGCGGAAACTCGCCGCAACATGTGATTTTCCAGAAATAAACCACGAAATCAAATCCGTTCTTATTCAGAACTGTTTGTCGAAACGTCTTCGTAGATTCGCACTTATGGAAACCGACCTCACGTTGGAAAAACTGCTAGCTAAAGGACGCGCCTTTGAAATAAGCGAAGCTCAAGCTACAGGCATCGAAGAATCACTATCTTCTACACATATTTCAGATTCCGCTGTAAATATGGTTACCAACCGTCGTAGACAGTCTACATCTCGATTTGCAAGAGATAATTCACATAGAAATAGTACAAATCCTACAAAATCTGTTTGTCGTAACTGTGGAGGAAATTGGCCGCACAACACCAATCCTTGTCCCGCCCGCGGAAAAGATTGCAGGAAGTGTGGAAAACTCAACCATTTTGCCAAATGCTGTCGCAGTAGCAGTAACAAACAGCCTCAGAAAATTCAAGCGAATTCTCCACACCGCCCTCAAAATGTGCGTCATGTTGCAACACGTGCAACAGATTTCTCTGACGCAGATGAGTATTTATTCACCGTTACAACGGATAACAAGACAACGCCCAAAGCTAGCGTTAAAATCAACGATGTTCCTATTGATATGGTGGTGGACACTGGAGCCGCAATTGATATAATAGATGAGTCTACCCTAGCTAAAATTCAGAAATCAGCTACAATAACATTGAAGCCTTCGAACGCCCGTCTTTTTGCATATGGTGCCGCGTCAAATCTGAAATTGTTAGGACAGTTCGAAGCACGGGTTGAATCTAAAAATCGTGTTAGTGTTTCTACAATCCATGCGGTACCTGGAAATTATGGCTGCTTGCTTAGCTATAAAACTGCATCTAGTTTAGGTCTGGTTACCGTTGATGTTCACACCGTTCAACCGCAAATTTCGCAACACGAAACTCTGATTGCCGAATTTCCAAATATTTTTGATGGTATTGGCCAGCTCAAAGATCACGCCGTGAAACTGCACATTGATAACAATGTTACGCCTATCGCTCAACCGCCCAGAAAAATTCCTTTCCACATGCGTCAACAAGTCACTGCCGCTCTTGAAAAGCTGGAATTGCAAGGAATAATCGAAAAAGTAGATGGTCCAACGCCCTGGATTTCTCCCTTGGTAGTCATACCGAAGAAAGATGGCGATGTTCGTATTTGCGTTGTCATGCGGATGGCAAACCGCGCGATACTTCGCGAACGCCACCCTACGCCAACTGTTGACGATTTAGTACATACACTAAATGGTGCGAAAGTTTTCTCAAAACTTGACTTGCGTTCAGGCTATCACCAATTATTGCTCGACGCAGAAAGCCGTTATATTACAACGTTTCAGACTCATAAAGGTCTACGCCGCTACCGTACGCTAAACTTTGGAACTTCTTCCGCTAGCGAAATTTTCCAAAACGTGATTGCAGAACAACTCCGGGATATACCGCATACGCTTAACATCAGCGACGATGTTATAGTTTTTGGAGCTAACCAAAAAGAACATGATGACGCTCTCCGACAAGTTTTTCAACGTTTTTCATCTCGTGGTCTAACACTTAACAAGGAAAAATGCGAATTTAATAAAGATCAACTAACATTCTTCGGATTCGTGTTCTCAGCTAAAGGAATCTCAGCTGACCCTATCAAAGTTGAAGCTATCAAAAGTGCCCCTGCTCCTACCACGCAGTCTGGCCTTCGAAGTTTCCTTGGCATGGCCACATATTGCTCAAAGTTTATCAAAAACTTCAGCGACCTTACGCACCCGCTCAGAGAGCTCATAAAGAAAAACATGCCGTTTCAGTGGAAAACTGAACACGAACACGCTTTTGACGAAGTAAAATCAGCCCTCACAAGCTCAACTGTTATGTCCTACTTCGATAATTCAAAACGTACTGAACTCGTTACAGATGCTTCTCCGTTTGGATTATCCGCGATATTATCTCAGTTTACCCCAGGAAAACAAGATCGCAAAATTGTTGCATACATAAGCCGTTCTCTCTCTGACGTTGAACAACGTTATTCTCAAACGGAGAGAGAAGCATTAGCAATTGTTTGGGCCATGGAGAAATTACATTTGTATTTATCCGGAGGAAAATTTACCCTTCTCACTGATTGCAAGCCTATACAGATGATTCCCCGCCCGCCCGCCCGCCCGCATTGAACGCTGGTATCTCCGCGTTCAAGATTTTGACTTTGACGTTGTATACTTGAAAGGTACAGCCAATCCGTCCGATTTTCTCTCGCGTCATTTACAGGCAAGGCCTAATGTCAACAACATTCAATTCGAAAACATTGCGGAACAATATGTCAACTTTCTTACGGAACATGCTGTGCCAAAAGCGATGTCATTGTCAGAAATTCAACACGCGACATCTACAGATGCTACCCTGCAGAGACTTGTGGAGATTATCCGAAATAACTCTTGGCATGAACTGTCAAAAATGACACACAGCCGTGAAGTTGATATTGCAGAATTGAAACTTTACAGTAAACTGAAAGATGAACTTACGATTAATGACAAACACAACGTTATTTTACGTGGTTCACGTCTGATTTTACCTTCCTCTATTCGTGCGAAAGCCATCGAAATCGCGCACGAAGGACATCAGGGACTTGTAAAGACCAAACGCCTCCTGAGAACCAAAGTCTGGTTTCCTCAAATCGATAAACAAGTTGGTGAGCGCATTTCTCGTTGTGTTCCGTGTCACGCTGTAGGCCAAGATAGTCGTCCTGAGCCCCTGAAGATGAACGCCCTTCCACCCTCACCGTGGCATACCGTACATATTGATTTCTGCGGACCTTTCCCAGATGGACAGTACCTGCTAGTCGTTATCGATGCTTATTCCAAATTTCCTGAAGTAGACTTTGTAAATTCTACGTCTGCTAGTGCTACTTTGCCCAAATTGGAAAGAATATTCGCTACTCATGGTATCCCTCATTTCGTTCGTAGTGACAATGGACCCCCCTTCCCTGGAAGAGAATTTTACAACTTTATGAAAGAAATTGGTGCAAACCATTGCCCTAGCATTCCACTTTCTCCTCAAGGAAATGGACAGGTTGAAAACTTTATGAAACCTCTCGAAAAATCAATTCGCACTGCTGTTGCAGAAAATAAAAACTGGAAACGCGATATATTCAAGTTTCTTATGAACTACAGAGCTACACCGCATTCCACTACAGGAAAATCGCCTTCTCAGCTGCTATTCAACAGGCAAATTTGTACCAAACTACCTGAAGTTTTCTCCGAAATACATGAAAACATTGACGAAAATCTTCGAGAAAAGGATGGGAAAGCTAAATCCCAAATGAAAGAAAATGCAGACAGAGCACGCAGAGCAAAGCCCTCTGACCTAAAAAGTGGAGATACAGTACTTGTTCGTCAAAAGAAAGTCAACAAATTATCAACTAACTTTTGTCCCAAACCTTATCGTGTAACTGAAAGAAAAGGATCCCGTGTTACAGTCAGCAGAAATGGACATTTCATAACTCGCAATGTTTCACATTTCAAAGTATTACCTGATGATAAAGTTTATATGGATAATGGTGGCACAGAAGAAATTTGTTTGGATTTTGGTGATGATCATGATGATGCTATTCCTGATCAAGAAGAACAACCTCAAGTAAGGTACCCGATTAGAAGTCGTCAGCCAGTACACCGGTATGGCAACAATATTTACTGTACATAAACGTAGATAAAGGACTACAAATAAAAACACTTACGCTGCTTAAATAAAAAAAAACTCTTTGAATTTAACTTTGATGATTTTAAGATTTATAAACATTAGCGATTTTATATTCAGTAAGGGAGGGATGTAATGTTCACATAATTAGTATAATTAGTATCCTGTATGTACATGAAGTCCCGTATGTAATCCGCCCATGTAACCTCGGATATACGTCTTTTGGTTAGAGAGTTCTCATGTATGGAGTTCAGACACAGTTGTCATTTCTCTATGATCAGCTCCTTAAACATTATAATCCTGTCTATCGCTGGTCACTGTTGCAACCAACCCTAATAAGCCTGCCTGTGTTGAATATTTTCCTGC
Source organism: Catostylus mosaicus (assembly GCA_964019065.1). NCBI lineage: Eukaryota > Metazoa > Cnidaria > Scyphozoa > Rhizostomeae > Catostylidae > Catostylus > Catostylus mosaicus. The sequence goes on along the minus strand of OZ025189.1, from coordinate 5,388,312 downwards.
ATCAACCATTTCACTATATAAACGATTTACCGATTACTAGCGCCATTATGAAATGAGGGAAAATTTCACTCGCCCCAAGCCCCCACATCAAAACAAAAAATAAGTGATTTTCAACAACCAGGTTTTACATCAAAATGTTATCATTTTTTGTAAAATTCTTTGTTTATGATAAAATTTAGCTATTAAACTGTGTATTGGATACTTACTTCTGATGATTTGCTTTGTTAGCGCGTTGTCAACTCTTATTTAAGCCCACGTGGTAAAATTCTCCAACTTTCATGATGTTCCCTTCAAGGGGGAATAACTTTTCGTTCGGTTGGCCCAGAACATCGCAAAACCTTTGGAATGAACCCTCTTGAGTTTGCCTCACAGTCAATATGCCTCTCTTCTGCATCAGTATCGGATTGGTTGGAATAGTGAATGCCAAAGTCATCCCCCATGATCAGCTGATTTCATACAAATACGTTATACACGGCGTGGTGTCAATTTGAATACATGACGCATACTGACAAAACTTCCTATTCATAACACAGATTAAAGTAACGAGGTGTTAAATTGACATTTAAAATTTTATCATTTAGTTGTTTTAAATATGGTGCGATACGTTTCTTATCTCCGCCATATGGTGGAAGGGCTTCAGATAAATTCATAACGGAGGACAGTAGATTTTATATCATGCTATTACCTGGTGACCAAGAAATGGTTGATCGTGGTTTTAAAATCAGAGATTCTTTGGCCTATTATCAGTGTACCCTAGCCATACCCCCTTCCAAAACTGGTGACATGCAGCTGCCAAAAAGCGATGTAAGCAAGACCTCGCTGATTGCAAACGTTCGAATTTTCGTGCTGCATTCACAAACTTAAAAGAACCTTTATTGAAACAACGAAGATTTTTAATTAGTACTTTGCATGCATAACATGCATAAATGCGTTGATAGGAGTTTTTTGTAAGCACTATACCCTATGAACCTTGTTATTTAATCTAGAGAAGGGACAAGGAATGCCGGACAGACCAAGGGGCAGTTGGCCAAATGTTTAAAACCCCAGCCCCGGATGCTTTTACAAAAGCATCAGCAAATTTAGCACCTCGTTACTTTAATCTGTGTTTTGATTAGGAAGTTTTGTCAGTATGCGTCATGTATTCAAATTGACACCACGCCGTGTATGACGTATTTGTATGAAATCAGCTGATCATGGGGGATGACTTTGGCATTCACTATTCCAACCAATCCGATACTGATGCAGAAGAGAGGCATATTGACTGTGAGGCAAACCAAGAGGGTTCATTCCAAAGGTTTTGCGATGTTCTGGGCCAACCGAACGAAAAGTTATTCCCCCTTGAAGGGAACACCTTGAAAGTTGGAGAATTTTACCACGTGGGCTTAAATAAGAGTTGACAACGCGCAAACAAAGCAAATCATCAGAAGTAAGTATCCAATACATAGTTTAATAGCTAAACTTTATCATAAACAAAGAATTTACAAAAAATGATAACATTTTGATGTAAAACCTGGTTGTTGAAAATCACGAATTTTTTGTTTTGATGTGGGGGCTTGGGGCGAGTGAAATTTTCCCTCATTTCATAATGGCGCTAGTAATCGGTAAATCGTTTATTAGATAGACTGAATGTGAAAATTATTTCTTTGCAAACTAAAACAAGCATTTAGCAGATTGTTCCCCACCTTAACGCCTTTACCAGATATTCTTCCCTTGCTGTATGGGAGGTCATGTGGTGTTGCTGGGGGTGGTTTGCTGGTTGCTCTGCAAGGACTGGCTGCATTATGAATTTTGTGTAATATCCGTTAAGATGCCAAACTTCACTCCAGAGACAGGTTTGACTTGTGCTTTGACTTTATGTGGCCGACATTTACTTCCTTTACTGTCATCATCGAGTAGGTTGTCCAAAAATGTTGTCGATTACAAAATGGACCGGTGTTGTAGTTCAAGATAGGAACAGTGTTTGTAAGGAACTGTTTGATAGTACTGAATTGGAACTACAAGCAGATGATGGTGCTGAAGCAATTTCTAGTGATGACCATTCATCCTCTCTTCTCTGTCCTCTTCTGTGCTTTCTTCCTAAGAAAGCAATGATAGAAGTAGATGGATTTGGCCAGGAGGCAGTAACAGCTTCAATTATGTGAGGGTCTTTGCTTCTGTTTTTGTTAACCCTGTCATCCTTTCATTAATGCAATAGATACTGCAATTAGCTATTTGAGCAGAAAATTCTTTTGCTCTATCAATACGGTCTTCCCTGCGTCAACAAAAGTTTTCAGTTATATTTGCATGTAACTTTTCGCTCACACCATGCAACATAATGTTGGCCCACCTTCAATCTTACTTGAAGCCGGCTAGCATATACAGGCAGGGGTGTTTTAATACATTGCATTCTTTATGAGTAATACCTACCTGATACTGTGCCGTTCTTTGCACTAACAGTATGAGTTCCACTGCAATGATCCATGGCATTGTCCATAGCCAAGCAGTTCCAATTTTCTTTCCCTGATTTTCTTCCATTTGTCCAAGAAGATACTCTATCACAATTTAGCATTACCCACTCTATTATGAGCAAAGTCTCCTGAATAATGGAGCCAGTGCTACTCCGCCCCTCCTCCCCCAACAAGATGTAGATGGAAACCATTGGTATTACATCATACAGTTAACCTTGTTAACCATAGTATAATTAACATGTGTATCTGTCAATCATCTTTTGTTTCTTAGAGTTTATAAATATAGGTACTATGATTTGTAAGGAATCTTCTTGATTTTTGATTTGGAGATCACCATGTAGAGATGAAACTCTGTCTCATTTTTTTTCATAACCCTCTCGCATTCAATGAGTTAAAAACCCACTTCGACTATTACAAAGCCTCTGCGTTATTCCACTAGAAGGATTTGTTTTCAGTACAGTCACCATGACAGCAAATGAGATCTGTGGCAGTGCATTTGGTGAAATCTGGCTAACTATGTTCTTCAATAAGTGCAGTTACCTCTTGCGAGGGTGTTTTGTATATCATAGTGAAGCATCGAAATTTTAGGAGGCATCCGTCAATGATCTGACCAATGGAGGTTATTTTTTAGAACAAGACCTTCCTCTTCAATACTGATTTGCAGATTCACTTTTCTTGAAATGGTGCCTGTCCTTTTCACAGAAAAGGTTTTATTCTACAGTAAGAAGAAAACATAAATGTGACTAGAATATTATAAATGCAAATTACTCTTCAGAAAATCCAAGCAACCACCCACAGTCCATACGAAGACAGCTTTGATGTACTATCTGTAGATGAAAAACTACATTGTACTCATTGAATGCATAAAGCCCAACACAGGCATGCTGGCGTTGTAAAGCAACATTTTCTTCATTAATTCAATGCAAAGTGTACTTAGGAAAGTGAAACTTTCGCCACTGGGTACATATTGGTGTTAAAGGAGGACTCTTCATGCCTCTTTTTCTCTGCTGCTAAAAAAATCAATATTGATATCATGAAAGCAGTCTACTCTACCAGTTTGTTAAATCAATTAACCACATGATGCAAATTTTGGTGTTTATCACATAGTTGTGTATCAACATTGCAATCATTAAAATTCAATTTTGCTAAAGCCGAATATCGACTCGTTAGTTTCATCTGCAAGTAGTTCAATGTATTATTCGTTATTTAAAAGGTCATAATAGCGTAAAATGGCAGCAACATATACAGAAGCTACCAACGCCTGCTCAATACTTAATGTTATTTGTCTTCTTGGAAGCAAATGCTAGACACAAGCCATTGCAATTGTCAGATGAAAAGCGAAGAGCAAGATGTGATTGGCTGCCAATTGCATCACATAGCACTGGGGATAGAAACTTTTCACACTGTTGTTGCCACTTTGACCCTGCAGTGTTGCAGCTGGCTTATGACCAATTACTTTGGTTTTGGCTGCATCTGGATCGTGACCACCTTCTTCTGGTAGTGCCAGATTAACTTGCAATGCCAGCAGTGATTGCAACACTGATACCCCTCTATTTTTGGTGACCATCTTTCCATGACACCATCTTTCCATGACCAAAGCAGCCTGCGTTTGGTTCACAGACTCTCTTCAAATTGCCATTGTAGGCCTCCAGCCTTTCCTCGTACTCATCGAGCCTTGGTAGAATTGATGAAGCACATATGAAAGCAACAGACAAATGCTATGATTATCTGAACAGTGAGGACAATTTGGTATAATTGGCTATGAATATCTGTCTATGATAGAGTTATTGCTCTTAATCAATGATAGCAATCCATCTTGTTGTACGAGTATCTTATGAGCTTCCGTCCACCTGCCCCATATGATTACCTGCTGCAGATCTCCATCCTCTATTGGAGATTAATTTGGAGACCATAAGCCTTAACAGACTTTAAACATGTTTTGTGCCACAGTCTCTTTAGCATACGTTTATAGCTTTAGTTATGTTGCCCTTGGGCTCCCATATTTTTCTAGGTCGTTCCTTTTTGCCATCGGTTTTGCAAAAAGAGAGGATACCAATTTTACTTGAGTTACTCGTCTGCACCACTGCTATGCATCCCAGTCTTCGAATCCCTTTTCTATTCTTGATATCTAGGTGTGAGAACCTCCCGGCATTGTCTAAACTTAGCTTTAGGTTACTCATCTTGCTACCCACATTGATGCTTAATTTTTACATAGACTTATAGGGTTTTTATGTAGCTTTATCAAAGTTGCACTTGAACCCTTTAACCTAGCCCTTTCTTTCACTTTTTATTACTTAGTCGCAATGGCGCTTGTATATCACTAACTTTAGAGTAATTTCGCGTATATTCAAGCTGTACTTCTAAAAAAGAGGAGAAAAAGGGATCGAGGTTTCTTGTCGCTTGAGCTCTTTATGTTTATGACAAAGTTGTCTGAGGAATAGCACAAAATGATATTCTTGTTTGCGACATTTACCAGCATTGAAAAACAGTGAAAATAACTGCACTTTATGCCAATATACCTTAGAACTTAGGAATTTTTTCATTGTTGAGTAAAGAAACCCATAGAACTTGTGCTCTGCTCGCTCCATCAAAAAATGCTTCGCAATATCATTTGTTCCGACCAGAAGAAACCACGCAGCTTGGGGTGGTGTCTGCTGGAAATCTGACATCGTCAATCTGAAAATGAAATCCGTGGCTTAACAGTGTACAAATTAAGGTGGAACGATCAATAACTGAAAGCAAGCTTCAATCAATCTGGATTCAACCATTTTTTTTATAAGTGGGGGTCAAAACCATCCAGTAGATCGCTCCACCATTGGCTTCAAACTTCCATTTTATTGTTTGGACACTACCTTACATCTTATCAGATGAAGTAAAATACTTGTCTGCAAACTGGAATGTATTAAAATATGGCAATGAACATCAAGGCAGAAAAAAAACTTTGTTAAAGTTCTTGAAGGTATCATGGCCACACTTACCTGTTCCGATACGCGTCTGTAGCAGCCTCCTGGGGTTGAATTTACATACCATTCTTTATTACATTTGACATTTTCCTGCACCAAAGGCCGCAACTGTGAATAAAAAATACATCAATCTACAGAAAACGTAGATTATTTTCAGGCTATGACAGTGATGCTGCTGATTCGTTGAGTAAGATTTTACCAATATGAAAGGAAGAATTGTGGGGCGATAAAACTTCACAGTTTGCACCTACTGGAAAGTATACAATATAATTCAACTTATGAATTCCTTGGTACCCGCAGAAGGAAAGTTTTTTTGACTTGTTTGTTTTGCCGCTGACTCCCAGCTTCCATTTCTGCCTGGAAAAGCGACGTCCTGTTCCCCTTATCTCACCTCTGTATCCCCAATTTCTTTCAGCTACCCCTGTTTGAACAGTGACTGCTTCTTGAACAATCTCCATTTAAAGTAATCTTGTATCATTTTAACATGTTCACACAAGTAGCATCCAAAATTTACAAAAGTCCTACAAACTTCAAAAAATATATATCATGAACTCCATGTAAAGTGTATGTGTAAAAGGATGGAATTAGTGTCCTGTATCTTTTTGATTTATTGATAGGAAAAACATTTCATCATTAGAACTAATTTATAACGCTTTGTACACTTTAATCCTTTAATTGCAAAAGCCTGGTAATCAGAGTACATCCATGCATTTGGAAGTTCATGAAGCATTTTGGAACTTGAAAATAAATTCACATATGTTTAAATCGCCTTCCAAAAGGAACTTTCTACTTTATTGTGTGATTTAACAAAGAAAGAGAAAATGATGACAGAACAATGTTATGTTTACTAGCAAGACATCTGAAATTCCAAATGGATACCCTTAAATCCCCAAGTTTCTAAAATGGCACCAGTAAACCCAACCATCTGTTGTAAAAGGTACCATAAGAATGGTACAACCTTGCACAATTTGAGTATAAGCCCCTCCCCCATTGGCAAATGAAACACATTGAATTGCTCTTTGTTTGAAATTTTCAGATTTTGCAAATGTCAATTGTTCTTTGAATTTATTCAAGCTTTTTTGTAACTATCAAATTAAGACCCATGGCTACCAAGCAAGGAAATGATTCCTGTTGCTTCCATTTTTTGGAAAAGTTGAGGCACTAACTTTACTTTTGGCCAGGGGGAGGGGGCTCCAGATTAGAAATCAAAATATTGTTTCAGAAAGAGTGTCAAATTAAGAGACTCTTGAGTGTTAGACCAACTCTTTAGATTTGCCTCCATGCAAACTATTAAAATTTACTGTTTTGTGTTGCTTTCTCTGACATGCTTGCATCATTGACCATTGCATCAGTTTGAGGGAACCTGGTGGTTGAGACGGTTCAAACAATGGTAAATATGATTAATCCTATTTTTTATTATTACAACAGCATGGTCATGGTGAAAGGCATGCTGATCTGTGTGTCAATCTGGCAATACCGACATATTGGTTTCTCAGTTGCAGTGTGAAGGTTGTCTGTGCTTGCGAAGCTAAATCGGAATATAAACAATCAGACTGATATCATTGTGACAAATTTGGATGGCCAACCTTTAAACATGACAGCCCTTACGACAGTACCTCTGCTATACAATTTTACTGGTTGAATATCAAAGTATGATCTTAAAAATGACCATAACGTGGCAGTGATTGGCTAATGCTAGGCAATTCCATTGCTTATATGACAGAGCAAATTTGCTTGTTTCGTCAGGCTTACCTTCTAATAGCTTACATTTAAGAAGAGATCTGCCATGTTAGTCTTTATCATTAGTGAAGTGAATGCAGAGTGTATGCAAGTTTGCTATACTATGCGGAGAAGAGGGCATTTCAATTATTTGTGGAACAGTATTCATCAGGTTTCTCTATCGTCTGTTTTATTAAGAGGCCTGCAACAGATGGAGGATGCCAGGGTCTCAAAGGTCTCAGTCTGGTGATTGGTTGAAGATGGGAATCTCCAATGACTTTTACATAACTATTGTTATATAGACCAATCAAATAATAGCTTGTTATTGATTGCTTTGTCTGCCGACTCTTGGTTTTTTTTAATAAAAAATTTTTTTCTTTCACATTCATTTAGACGTTCAAATAAATTTGCTCTCTGTGAAAAAGATTGAAATTAGAAAAAACATCGGTTGAAGGTTATGCTAAAAAAGTTTTGCCTCTGTCAGTGCACAATTTGCTTTGTATTAACTGGAGAAGTGTCGGATTTTGACATAGGCCATTCTTTTACACATTCAAAATCAATGAAACAGTGATATAAATCCATGATGTGTTCATCAAGCTCTATGAAAATCTGGGATAGATTTATGTTTGCCAACACAGACCTTGCTATGGCATCTTGAATACCTTTACCTAAAAATTTATCGAAAATACCAAATAAATGATGGTTACCAAATAAAAAACAAATCATCATATTTTTGAAGGCAAACCAAGAGGGCAAATTGCATTACATTTATATGCTATAGCAATTAGCTGGGTGCCAAAGATTTTTGTGTATTAGCCCCAGAGTGCACCCTGGATTGGAGGGAAAATATTGAACACGTCAAGCAATAGTAGTTATAACAGAATTACATAAAATCTAAACCATCACAAAAAATTTGATCTGACTTATATTGCAAAGCTGTGTTATGAAATGCAGGGCTGTGAAGATACATCATATTTCAAGTGTGATTTATCTTACTATTCTTAATCATGAAATTGGCATTCAAGTTAGCCTTCTTTGTAGACAAGCATTATTTTCTGCCATTGCTGATCTATCAAGCTGAGAATCAGCCTTATTGTATCTGCAGTAAATTTACCTTGAGGGAGATTTCCACCAGTTGTAGCTATCATTTGTTGAAAGCTCTGCTCTGTCTCCTCACAAACTCTCATCACACTTTGTGTTGGCTTCAACAATCCTCCACGGTCTTTGAGCTTGAGAAACCTTGATTCAGCCTGATGATTCTTTGCTCCAAGTGCTTGACAACATTTTTCACACAGAATCTTTTTAATCGCCATCTTTGCAACATAACATGCATTGTATGATAGCGCTGCCACCTTATATTCTGGACGATTGACAAAATTTGGCATGTCCCTATAATCATGTTCAGATTGCACAGGCCCTCCCTCTTGCAAGTCATACTTTCTTATTAGTGATGCCTCACAGATGGTAACAGCCTCCTTATTGACATTGCAGGTGTCATCAAAGGTTTGCAGAATGGCTGATTGATCCCTCTGCTGACAATTTCCTCTACTGCCACCAATGCTACTTCTCAACAACAGACGTTTATAAGCAGCAGTAAACTGTTGGGCTGTTGGATTATTATTGAATCCTCCTGCAGATCGAATGGCACCAAAGAACAATTTAAGGTGATCTTGGCTTAGCCTGTATGTCAGCAGGTATTGCAAGGGTGCTGGCCCTGACTCTACAAATTCTTGGAATATACCTTTGATGCTTCTAATTGCAAGGAGAAATCTACCACAGCCTGTTTTCCTCCGCGTAGTATACACCAGTTGCCCAGATGCATTTCTGATTTTCAACAGATATTCAAATGCCATCTCGAGGAAAATGCTGCCAAGCATGTTTGTTCTTGACACACAATGCTGATTTGAACCCTTTAGCACTTGAATTTCTTGAGTTGAGGATGTCAAATAGCCGATCAAGGACACGGATGAATTTCACTGTAGCTTCCGATCCTTGAAACTGCTTCAGTTTGAGAACAGTGCAACATCAACACTTGAACTGAATAACTGGGCAGCTAGGTTAACTTTCATTTTTTGTTGCCTCCACTGAATATGTGCCAACTTCAGCTTGTTTCCTAAATGCAGTCCTTCTTCCACCTGAAATTTCTGAAGATTAGCTACAAACTGCCAGTAAATTTTGTTACCATCTTTGTCCATCAGAATGCCTCCATTACCAAGGGTATTCCGGACAAGTTTGAGCATATGAAAGACATCTAGCAGAATGTAAATTTACTTACTTAGATCAAATGGATGGAAGAAGTATGCTTGAAGGTTTGGTGGCTGAATTTGTGCACCAAGCTCTGTAAGCAATGTAAAATGAAAAGAAGGACCATCACGTGTCAGGGAAGAAGTGACAGTAACACCAACATCATGCAGCTATTCAAGACAGAGTTTGTCCAAATTGAACAATTTGAACAAAGAAATATCCACAGGGAATTTTCCAAGATCAATTCACACTGACAACCATCAACACAAGGGCATCTTTTGCGACAGGATTTGAATCATCATCTTCCAACCCAATTCCAAGGTCAACATATCCTTGAAATTTTGTGCCATCCCATGAAACATGTTTCTTGATTGCCATCTCATCAAGCATTGGGGAGCAGATGACAGTTCTACCCTTTTTATCTGCTTCTTCAACTTTTGTAGCAAGAGCTTGGAATGCAGGCTGAGTAAATCCAGGCTCAGCAGAAACTTTGCTCTATCATCGTCTCACTTGTTATTGGTCTGGAAGAGCAAGATTAAATGTTTGCCTCACAAATTCAAATGCCTTGGCTGAATAAAACTGTAGTGTCAGTGCAAAGGATCTTAGCTCTGGAGAATATTTACAGCCTTTACCAGACGACCGACCAGATGTCATCCTCTTCATTACAGCCAATGGTACACCAGAGATTGCCTTGTTCAACATCTCCTCACAGTTCAAAGATATGATAATTTTTTCCTGATGCATCTTACCACTTCAGTTTCATTATTCGAATTCCACAACATAAAATTTAAGAAGAAAAAAAAATTAACATAAAAATAACTAAACTACAAGATTAAAAATACATAAAATTAATACATCAATAAGCAAAATAAATACAATATAATTAAATATACTATAAGAAATCAATACAACATGCAAATACAAACAAAGAACAGGAATAAGATGTATGCAGGGAATTTCTTGAAGGAGGAGCTGTCTTTCAGTAGGTAAACTAATCCAGGAGAGAGCCTCCCCTGTCCTTGAGTATTGTCAGATCAATTTGGGTGTATCAAAATTTTCATTATAAACAGACCTAATCGAATCACATTATGCTTATAATGATAATGGTGAGATTATCCAAGATGACAAATAGATCAGATTCATTGGTTAGCCTTGCTTAAAAAGAAAATTTTCATTTGTGATTTAAATGATACTTTAGATGGCGCATTCCGAATTTTTACAGGTAAGGAATTCCAGAGTTTAGCACCCAGATAACAAATTGATTTAAGACCATATTGAAAACTGTTGAATTGAATGAAAAAAACTTATAAAAGCAACAAGGTGAAGTTTTGTTGATGGAATCAAAAACAAAATTTGAAAATCGGAGCTCAAAAATCTAAGTGAGTTTGAGAAGTTTAAGGTCCTTGAAGATAGGAAGAGATGGCGACAAGCGAGGCTGAAAAGAGATTGCCCTGACTGCTTTTGTCTGTAGTTTGAGTATAGGTACAAAAAATGATGCATATGTTCCACCCCACAAAATAGGACCATATTGCAAAAAAGAAAGAAATAAAGCATTATACAAGCAGAGCAAAACATCCATTGGTAGTAAATTTCGAATTCTGAAAAAGATTCCAAAAGTTCTGGCTAACTTTTTAGAGAGTTCACTGAGATGGTATTTCCAGTTAAGATGCTCATTGAAGAGAAGTCCTAAGAACTTAACCAATTTTACTCTTTTAATTTGTTTTTTACCTATTTAACAACAACATCAGTCGGAATAGTTGCCAATGAGGAATGAAAAATAATGTAGTTTGTCTTATCAATGTTTAAAGATAAGTTATTTGCATCAAGCCACTTTTTTACTGATTTCAACTCTCTGTTTACTATTTTAATCAAATTAGACAAATCACCAGATTCAAAATAGATGTTTGTATCATCAGCAAAAAGATAATTTAATTTTTTAGAGGCATTTGGTAGATCATTAATGTAAATACGAAAAAGTAATGGGCTCAGTACAGAACCCTGTGGTACCTCACAAGCAATTGAAAATAAGTTAGAATTACTACCATTAACGGAAACATATTGTTTTCTATCAGAAAGATATGCCCGAAACCACTCAAGAGCACATCCCCGAACACGATAGTGTTCCATTTTTGATAGTAAAATTTTATGATTGACTGTATCAGAAGCCTTTGGCAAGTCAATGAAAATACCACAACCAAATCTTTTATTGTCAAGTGTATTCTTTACAGTTTCAGTTAGGCTCACTAGTGCATGATCAATTGAGTGGTTTTCTTGAAATCTAAATTGTAGAGAAAAGAGAATGTCATGCATTGCAAGGAATCTATATAGTCTTCTATACATTAATTTCTCAAATATCTTGCTGAAGACAGGTAAAAGAGAAATTGGCCTATAGTTTGATGGTAGCTCGGGACTTCCCTTTTTGAATAATGAAATTACCTTTGCTATTTTAAGTTTATCAGGGAAAATACCAGTCTGAAAAGACTGGTTAACAAGAAGAGCGAGAATTGGTGAAATAGATGGTCCAATAATTTTTAGTAATTTTATAGGTATACTGTTAGGGCCTACAGATTTAGATGGATTTAGAACATTTATTAGATCATTAACTTCTATGAAAGTAACTGGAGCAAGGAAAAGAGAATTTTAAGTTCTGTTCGATAGATAGTCAAGAGGAGATTTCTGAGTCTTTGGGATTGTCTTTCTTATTTCATCAGCAACATTTACAAAGAAATCATTAAAATTATTAGAAATCTTGCATGAGTCTGAAGTTACACTACCATCCTTGTCTTTAATTCTATTAATTGAAGAAGAAATAGAAGGTTTATGAGAAATAATTGATTTAATACCAGTCCATAGCTTTTTCATATTTTGACTGTTAGAAAAAAAAAATAATCTTGATTTACTTTATTTTAATTCATTGGACACACACTAAACTTTTTATATAGAGTACGGTTATCATCAGTTGGCTTCTTCTTTAACTTCAGTAGAATTTTGTCTCTAATTCTCATCATGTTTTGTATTTTACTGTTTATCCATGGCTTTTCATTTAGCTTTAATTCCTTCCTACTTCTCTTTTTAACTGTCTTCAGTGACCTTACTTTGACACACAAACGGCGAGTTTTCTGCTGGGAAGCCTTCAATTTTCTTTTGAGGTTTATAATTTCCTGAGAACTTTTCTCCAGCTTGGTCTTGAGTTTTCTTGGGGACTCCTGGATTTCATAGGTGTGATCACTTGGCAACACCTGGTCAATGCATATTTTCTTTGGATGCAGTTCGACAGTTCCTCCTTCAGGTGTGTCACTAGAGGATCTTTCAATTGGCATCTTTCTTTTAGTTGTGGACTGAATAGCTAAAAAAATTTTTAAGAGTTTTGGCACACCTAGTTGAGTATTTATATAATCAAGATTTTAAGATTTGGACACAAGCATATGTATAAAAATATGATAGTGGTACCGATTAGTTATAATTCAGGTAATTATATGTAAAGCAGTGTTGTAACTAGATATTTGTAATTGCTGGTGTGTGCCTTCTCCTATTAGAGACAGTAGAGTAGTAGCCAAAGACAACAATGTGTCACCTTGTGTTTAAAGGCATAAGAATATTTGTTATGCGTCTATTATTTATAAATAAAAATTTGCCTTTTTGAGATGTTTTGGAAACTTTTTAAATCTTGTAGGCACTACATCCTCCCTTAGTTGAACAATCGGTCCTGTTCTATTGATGTCCCTCTCCAGAAAGTGATCGGAGCAAATCCTTGAATATTTTTTTGGGCTCCAGTATTGTCTGTGCATTGCAGACAGCCACTTTGCTCGTCTGAGGGGTTCGGATGAAAATCTGTTGTAAAAAATGTTCTGTTTCAGAAAGGAAAAAAGTATATAATTTGCAAAAGTTCAAACTTTAAAGTTCTGATTTGCAAAAGAAAATGGGGGAGGTCTGACTGAAGAGGTTCATACATGTTATTTTGTTAAAACAGTTCATTACTACGATGTAATATGATAATTTTTCTTCTGCCAAGTATATGAGAATTTACCCGACTCAAGCAACCCTAACCCTAACCCTAACCCTGACTCTAGTACTACCCTTGGTCAAAACTCGTTGAACTCAAAAGCCAGAAAGCCTACTCTAAAAAACTGCATAGAAATAAGTTTTTCATTGATTGCGTAGGGCACCATAAAAAGGCCTAGTTGTAACAGGAAGATGTAACCAGAGAATTCTTCAAAAGTTCATACTTTAACTTTTGATTACATTTCGAAAACCTTTCAAAGGAAAGTCGTTCAAGTAGTGGCACATATATCAGGTCAAAAAAAGGTGCCAAGTAAAAGTACTTACAAGTGGAAGGTTCTTGGGAAGTGCTTTTTAAGTTGTGTTTCCTCATCCTTGCTTCCTTCACTGGCACTCCTGATGTTTTCCCCCGTTCCCTTCATCTTTATTTGTTTATTGCACCCATATGCACAACACTGTGTTCAGGTTTTTCCCATATTTTTCACTAATTCTGCGTTCATATCCCAGCACAATCACAAAGCTGTGGCGCGTAAGGTGGTCTCACCAAGATGGCGGCGAAAATCTGGCTTCAAATTTTGTGGCGTGAAAACAATAGGTTGCTCAATCAAGTCTTTTTTTTAGATCAGTGGGCGTATGTTTATAGGATATTTAAAACAAGGTCGAGGATGACACATGCTCGAAGAAGATGGCTGGGAAAGCTGAAGTTGAACTATCTTTTGTCCCTCCGCCATTGAAAGCGTCTTTTATTTAAAAACATAAAAAGAAAGGGAGCCTTTTGTCGATTCACAGAAGCATCCTGCTTTACTGTTTTACCACAGTTGAAAGCTATTGATTCCTTTCATTGAAAACCTACCCTTAAGTCTACTATATACTAATCTGCCTAAATGCAAATGAGCTAAGCAGAACAATGGAACAATACGTGGACAATGGCGTGTGCAACGAAGCGTTTGTCCGCACTACTCCTCCTAGACGACTTGCACGATCGGCCACAAACTTCGAACGAAGGTTCCTTCTCAATCGTACATTAGCAATAAGAAGCGATTTTTCGATATCTCTTTTTTTCCTTGAGAAATTCAACTTTTCCTTCGCCCTCGCGGCCTCCTTCATCCTTCGCACATTACAATGCCATAACAATGCAAATTAAGCGAACGAGCTTTGCCCCTTTTGTTCTCGGACAAAGGTTTCTTTGCCTAATTCGATCGTGCGATCAGCCGAACCATTTCGATTTGAGAATGGCTACGAGCAGTGGTTACACGAATCGCAGCGGAAACTTTTGGCCTCTTTCCTTGGCCAGGTAAGCCTTTTTCTTTCTAAAAACTTTCGATTTCCTTTTCCTAATCCCTCTTCCGTACCTTGCTAAAGTTTTCTTTGGTGTCAACGCCATTTTTTTCGTTTTTTTAGCCGAATTCCATGAACTACCTTCGACCGTGGCTGTGCTTTAGGCCGTTTTGCTTCGCCTCCCGTGGAGATATTTTGCTCACGAGATCGCCGTTTTCTCAGGTAAGTCGTTCAAAATGAATCCCTTAATGATGGACAATTTGTTTTTAATGTTTTAATGAATTTCTCTCAATTTTTTAGGCTTGATATGAGTCGATTATCGTATTGGTTTTTTCGATGGAGATTCGGGGGCGTTTTTCGCATGTGCTTCAACTGTTTCTTTCATGCGAGGAATTTCGTGCTTTAAATCACGTTCGCTTTCCCAAACCAATTTGCTACATGTTATCCTGTCTAATTTGTTAACCGTCGCTGAATTATTTCTAGGTTTTAACGCCATTTCTCCTGGATTTTTTAGGGTATTTTGCGATCTTCCTTCGCCACTGGTTAAATTTGGCCACGTTGTTTCGCCTCCCATGGAAATCTTCCTGTTCTTTGTATTGCCTACCGTGGAAATCTTCCTATGCACGAAAACACAATTTTCTCAGGTAAATCATCCGACAACATAACCATTTATCTGCTAAATTAATATCTTTACAACTTAATGAATTCTCTATATTTTTTATTAAATTTTAATCAATTTTCTTATTCCTTTTTTGTCGATGGAGATTCGGGGGCGTTTTTCGCATGTGCTTCGATCGTTTTTGCATGCCAGGAAATACGTGCTATAAATCATGTTTTCTTTTGTTGAAACACTTTTATGCATGTTACTAAACCCTTCTACAGTTCTTTCTTGATGTTCACTTGCATTTTATTGATTTTTTAAACATATTTTTACATGATTTTCCTGTTGTTTTTCACGAGCAATTTTGGTGAATATTTGTACTGAACATTAGTTTATTCCCGATGAACAAGTGCATGTATTAAATCGCGTCTACCTGCCCCACATATATTTGCTAAATACTGCTTTATTTTTTTGGTTGGTTTAAGCATGATTTCTTTTGGATCTTTAGGCAATTCCACGATCGACCTTCGACACAGGTTGAACAATCATGGCGCCTTTCCTTCGCCCCCCGTGGCGTTCTTCTTCACCACGAAATTACTGTTTCCTCAGGTAAATCACGCTAAAACACGACTTAACTGTTTCTTTATTGTTTCCTTGATGCATTGATGATAAAATATTTTTTTTTGGGTTTATTTGAGTCGATTTTCAAGTTGTTTCTTTCCACGATGTTGAGGGGGCGTATCTTCGACGAATTCCATGCTGTCAAAGACGTGATTCAATAAGCTTTCATCAACCAAACATCCACTACTTCACATCAAATTATACAACACGCATTTAAGTCTGATAACCACACCATATCATTCCATACTACATCCCAATATTCCTAACATTACTATCATGGACTCTACATTACATGTTTCCCCCTGAACGATATAAAAACTACCAAATATCGTTAAATTATCCTAACCTTTGACACTTCACTGTTTTAGAGATCAGGAGACACTACATGTCAAAATAATTGGGCAACGAGAAGAAAAAAAACATACAAAGAACAAAGAAGACCAAAAAAAACAAGAACAAACAAAACAATTGCATTTTACCTATACTTTCAATTTTTAACTTTTCTTTTAAATACTTACACTAACACTACATTCAGTAATAACATTTTGCAGTTGTTTGACTCAAATTTTCCTTCCAACAATAAACGCAGCCTTGCCATCAATTTGACAAAGGGGGGGGGGGCGTATCTTGCATGTCATTCTATCTCTTCTTTTGGGAAAATTAAACACTGTATAAATAGAAACGAGTATTAACTTAACCTAAAGCCATGCCAAACATTTTCTAAACAAAGACAAATACACCCAAAGGGGCAAGTGCAAAGGAAAGAACTATGAAAAAACTAATTATCTATTATGTAACCCTTGAAAATAGAAAAACAATAAAGAAAACAAAAAAAAACAAGAACAAACAAAACACTTGCATTTTACGTATACTAATCATTTATTTTTCAAATTCATCAAAATTTTCTGATTCACTATCACTTGAATTTTATTACACATTTCTTACTCAATCTACCCCCTGACAATAAGTATCACAACGGAATTCAATCTTTTCCAATAACTTAATATCTCTGACTTTAGTAAAGGTCTTACTAAATAGGGATACTCCTGGCCACTTTGTTACCATTTTTCCAAATTATTAAAGCCCTCATGTATTATATGCCAAGTAACAAGCCTGATATAATGCTCTTTTCTTGAGGGCAGTAATTTCGACTAATAGAATTTAAAACCTCGCTGCCCATTCTTCAGCCTTCACATAGACTTTTCCACCCGCTTCCTCTACACTTTTCTACCCATTCTACTAGAGTTTGTGAGGGTAACTAATAACCACACCACTGCTTAATCCAATAATGGAGAAGACTAGCTTTTTTTCAAGTGGCCAGCTGGTGCGGGCCCGCTTGCCCGAGTGGACCAGAACCCGAGTGGATCAGAACCTGAGTGGATTGAAATTGTCGAATTAGCCTTTGCATAACAAGAACCATCATCACTCACATTCCCAAGTGGCCAGTAGTCCGAGTTTTCGTTTGCACCAGTGGCCCTACAATCCAAGAATGCGGGGCTTCCTGTTTGCCCCTTCTGTTTGATGAAGCCCCGCATTCTAGCGCAGGTTCAAGAGCATTTTTTCACAGAATTTTCTACCAATTTTTTAGGCCAATTTTTTGAAGCAAAGCCAAGGTCACGTGCTCCTGCGCAGTGGCATGTGACGTCAAATGCACATGCTCCTTCGCAGTGATCCATGACGTACACTTCCTGTGGATTGTAGGGCCACTGGTGCAAACGAAAACTCGGACTACTGGCCACTTGGGAATGTGAGTGATGATGGTTCTTGTTATGCAAAGGCTAATTCGACAATTTCAACCCACTCGGGTTCTGATCCACTCGGGTTCTGGTCCACTCGGGCAAGCGGGCCCGCGTTCTTAGTATATAAGGGTCCTGATAAACGTGAAATTTGAAATGCTTCTAGAATCTAATAGACGGCAGGTCTTAATAAGCGGGGTCGGAGATATATTTATAGAATAGTGAAAAACAACAAAAGCAAAGAACCCTTTCTGTTCAGATCCATCACCAAACTCAGCATAGTTTACGTCATCCACTATCCCCCATTCCATGTGGTCACTCAGGTGTCTAAAATGCAGATAGATAGAAATTCACAACTTTCTTTGCAGTGTCAAAGCAATACCAGGTGTCCAGTTCCATTTATATCATCAAACTATAATTGAGCTAAAAGTTTTGCCACACGAGGGTCTGAGTCCCTTTTTTTTCCCGCATGTGCCTATTTTTGGGGTTAGGCAGTTGATTATTTTTGGCATAAAATTTTGTTATCTTGTTGTAATCATGTTTTTTCTGATAACAGCTAAGTAATTGAGTAGGCAAGATTTAAAATTAAGAAATGAAAACATTAAAAATACATAATCCACTACAAAAGGATAAAAGAGTAAACTGAAATTACTTCTATGTTGGCAGGGATAGCATTGATACTGTTTTAGAAAAGTTTAGAAAGTTGAAATCTGTTTCGCTGTCAATTTGCAGGACAGTATGTGACAAAAAAAGAAATTTAATAAGGGCCCACCCCTACTCTAAATTTTTGATGAATCTACAATATCATATTGTCAGAAAATGGTAGGGTAATAACTATCACCCACTAAATAGCCCTGAGGCTGCACCACTGATCATATGATTTGATATTGTTTGTTGATCTTACCACTGCTGGAAGATTATTCCATGTTTATCACATTAAATGCTGTGTTCAGTTTATTTCAAGACAATATTTCTGTATAAGACTGGTACCCCTTTTGATACAACCAAGTCATAACTTAAATAAATTGACTATTGTTGCTACCAAAATTTTCTAAACATAAGCAGAAAGTTCATTTACCTTGGTTTAAGAGACTCTTCAATTTCAGTCCTCAGATTTAGGTAGGATCTTTTCTTAACTCTCACAAAATTGTCCCTTCTGTTCCTTATTAGCTGTTTCTTGTGCGGAAAATTATTTGTATTACATTTAAGTACCCACTAGCCTATAGTTAGGTTATTAGCTCTGATAAGGCAACCTAGAAAAAGATCCAATAACTTTCCAGTCGAATTGCTTGTTCTTTCTCCAAACAACAAATTTAGTTGTTGCCTCCACCTCAAAATCATTGATTCCCTTGAGTTCTTCTTCATAGCTTTAAAAGAATCGATGATTTTGATTTACTCTGTAATGTTGTCCATATCCGCCATTAATGAAAGTTGGCACCAAAGCATAAAAGTGATTAAAATCAAACTATCACTAACCCATGAATAATTAATGAGCACCAAATAGGTTATGGCATTTAGTTTCCATCAAACAATAAAGCATGGTGTAATTGCCCTGCTGGTAAAAGTAAATATTGTAATCACATAATGGGATTGCTTTATGAAATCGCAGAATATTCCTTAAAAGGATATGAGACCATTCCTTTTGAGGCAGCATGTACTATTAAACTGAGAGCGTGGGACGTACCAGGGCAAAAAGAAATTCAGAAACAGGCCTGTCAATTAAAACAACATTAATTGCAGATGTAAATAAAAAAGATATCAGCTCAACTTTGTATGATCCAAGGAGAAATTTCTGCCATGTTGATTTTCATCCAGATATACGTAGAATGCAAGATAGATTGAAAGCAATAAACCCTGATATTGGCTGCATGGCCAAACTGCTTGGCCATATCTGATAAAGAATTTTGTACTTTATGGTCATGCTTGACTTCTTTTCCTGTCTTTGCCATAAGGTTACAATTCAAGAAAATGGGACTTGTCTTCTCGTGGTGATAAAGAATTGCTTTTTCGACTTCTCCCGACTTTTTCTTTACGGATTTTAAAGACATCACAAACAGAGGTTATCTCTAGTCTCTTGTTTTCATCTCCTGAGATAACACAAGCTTGGGTTGATTTTGAAGGTCTCCTGCATATATTTCGTCAGCTATAAAAATAATACCTGGATCCATCGTTAAAATGGTTGCTTAAAAGCAGATGCTTGTTTTGAAGCGGGGCAGAAAATAAATACTGAAGTGTTGAAGTTATGTCAGCAATCTATATACCAAATCAAATGGCTTCCTTTACTCTGTGCACTGAATGAGAGAATTTTGCAAAATAATGAAATTGTGGGGGGCTAGTCCCAAAAAACGTTTTTTACTTGATCTTGACCCCCTGGCTGCATATTTCAAAATTTGGCTTCATTCAGTGCACAGAAAATGTTTCAAAACATACACCTACCAAGTTTCCCCTATTTATCTCAAGCAGTTATTTCAATATTTACTGCCCCATAAGATCACCCATAAAATGCAATTTGTGAGAAAACGGACTTTAAAGTTCGGATATGCAAATTTGCAGAAAAAACCTACATTGGACAAAAAGTAGTCTACATAATTGCTCCCAAAGCAAAAGAATCTTATCAGAACCATAATTTAATGTGCTATCACTCAATTTTTGATCCTAAACAGGAACAGTGAATGAAATTTTAAAGTTTGCAACTTTGATCTTTTACTTCATACATACAAAATTGCCAATTACTTATAATGTGCATTAAGTTGCTAACCTAAACAAAATTACTCATTGTTCTCCTCAGTAACCCTGTTATCCTTTTTTTTGCCTTTGTTTTCTTCTTTATTGGCTTCTTTAGGTTGCCTGATCTGTTTTGAATTTGCTTTCGTTTTGCTGGCCTTCTTTGGAATAATTGTTATAAGCTCAGGTGTTGATGACAGTCCAAAACCTCCTGGGTAATACAGTGTTTGAGTTTCTTTTTGTTTTGACTTTTTATCTGCCCTTCGTTTCCTTCTACTTGCCCTATACTTTGCTGTTATTTTGGCTTGTGCATTCTTTATTCTTTGGTTATCCATCTTCAGGGTTGAAACAATCATGTGAATTGCAGGTGTTACCCCACTTGAAGACAGAAATGAACATCTGCTTGTGGCACCTTGGTTGAAATGACAAACAGCATTACAGACTGCAACTTCAACTCGTTTCCTTCCACAGAATTTAGTTTTGGGGCAAAGTGACCACAATAGCCTATTGATGGACTCATTTTGGTTCTGGGTAAGGCCTTGCATACACCTTTGAAGCAGTGAACCATCTGCTAATCTTGTGAATATGGGTCTCAACTCCACAAGAAAAGCACTAGGTAGGCGCTTATTATCATCATAGGTTCCATCCTGTCTCCAAAATTTGCACCAACCTTGCTGTCCTTTTGGACTGAATTCGTGTTGTTTCGCCATTGGAGAATTGATGATGAGTTAGTTGAAAGGCAGAATAGAACATTACAAAATATTTTAGCTGCCTATGTTTCATGGCCCCGCTTTTGTTCGGTGAGGGGGGTCAACACAGAGCAGAACTTCGAAATCACACAGTGAATGATTCATGGGTTGTACCACACAATCTGCAACTACTTATAAAGTTCAATTGTCACATGAATCTTGAAATATACACCGCTATCAAGAGTGTGAAGTACATATTCAAATACATTCATAAAGGCAATGATGCTGCTCTTATTGAAATCAGGCAGAACTACTTGAACCATGATGAGATTTTGCAGCATCTCAATGCACAATATGTTGGACCACATCAAGCAGTATTCAGAATCATGAAGTATGATATGCATGATTAAAGCCACACTATCATCCGGCTTGCAGTTCATCTCCCACTTGAGCAAACCATACCTTTTTCGTCCTGTTCAAGAGGACAGGGCTTTGGAAATGGGGCAAAAGACAACACTAAGAGAGTTTTTCAAACTCAACGAACAAGATGACACTGCGCATCAATACTTTACCATGAAATTCCTGAACATTTTACTTTTACTAAGCAGAAAGTGAAGACGACAAAATATTCAGTCAATCATTGGTCGAATTTACCAGGTTCAACCATCTCATCCAGGAAGATTTGCTCTTTGCTTACTCCTGCTACATCGAAAAGGAGTTAAATCATTTGAGGACCTCAGAACAGTTGATGGTTGTTTGCATGACAAATTCAAAGATGCAGCAAGAGCAATGGGACTGCTAGAGGATGATGCTGAACATGAACATGGCATCACAAATTCGTCAACTCTTTGCTACATTGTTAGTGTTTCAGACACCATCTGACATCAGAGGCCTTTTTGAAGAATTCAAGGAAGCCATGTGTGAAGATTACAACAGGCATGATCAGCACAATGACCAAGATATAACACTGCAAGACAGACATGTTCATCTCTGTTCATGGGACATTGATACTTGCCTCAGAGTTCATGGTAGGTCAACTTCAGATATTGAATTTTCTGAACTTCCACAGCTTCCTAACAATTTCATCTGTCCACAGAATCAACAGGAAGAGATTGACATTGTTCATGAAAAAGAACAAGATTAACACATGTTCCAACAGCTAAATCAAGATCAGAGGCACATTCATGACACCATAATGAATGCAATTGCAACAAACTCTGTTGAAAATTGTTACTTTGTGGATGGACCTGCAGGTACAGGTAAAACCTTTCTATACAACACTTTAGTGCATAACCTTCAGGCTCAAGGAATCAAAGTAAAATGTATGGCATATTCAGGAATTGCCAGCACATTGCTCATAAATGGGGCTACTGCACATTCAATATTTCAAATACCTATTGCTTTATTGCCCGATTCTACATGCAATGTAAAACAGCAAAGTGCTAGAGCAGAAATGCTCAGGCAAACAACAATCTTTATATGGGATGAAGCATCAATGATCCCAGCACTAAAAGCTGTCGATTTGCTCCTCAGAGACATAACACAAGTCCCTTATCCATTTGGGGGTAAATTTATGTTTTTGGGGGGTGATTTTAGACAAGTTCTTCCAGTTGTTCCTAGAGCAGGGAGAGAACATATTAATTTGTCTAGCATTGTATCAAGAACTCACATCTGTGGCATCACTTCCATCAATTTCAATTGGTTTCAAACATGAGAGCCGCCAGAGATCAAACATACAGACATTTTTCTGAATGGCTGTTAAGAATTGGAACAGGTGTGGGGCACATGATGATGATGGTCAAGTCACCTTTCCACAGGACATAATGGCTGACTCAATGGAAAACATGATCAACTTTGTTTACCCGGCAACTCAGCCTGAGAATGCAAATCTCATGCAAGATCCTGGGTACATGTCAGATCGTTGTTGCTTAGCTCCACTGAATGAAGAGTCAGATAACATCAATGATCGAATTCTGCAGCAACTAGAAACACCAGTGCACACATATCTCAGCACAGACAGAAATGTTACTGATGATCCAGAGGAAGCTGCAGCATATGCAATGGAGTTTCTCAATGCACAAACTCCAGGTGGACTTCCAAAGTACAAGCTAGAACTTAAGGTACACTTCCTATTTAGATAATGCTCCATTTATATTTTTATATGTAACACATTATGTTTGCAACATACCCATTACTACTTTTTTGCACATTGCTACTTGACTTATGACACTTAACTTTTTCCTATCCACCACCTCATTGTTGATGTTAACACTGTGTTATTATCTTTTTTGCAGGATTCCTGAATATTCCTTTTAACACTGAGTCTTATGTTCTATATAAATGCTGTTATATTTTGTAGATTGGAGCCACGATAATCTTGTTGAGAAATCTCAATCCCAAGAAAGGACTTTGCAATGGCACACATCTAATCGTCAGAGACTTACAACGCCATGCGATATGTGCAGAAATCATAACAACTTTATATGATAATTTCATATTTATGTCACAAGCTTAATTTAATACAGACCATTCATTCTATTTTATGGGACCTTATTGTGCTTGTGCGTGCACAATACCAGTATGCTTTTGACATATTCCCTGATGTTGCCTATGGGAATATGTATTTCCTGCTATATAGATTGCAGCACCTTTCCTCACCAAAGCTTCTATCATTGTGATTACTAGATTGCAAAACCTGTCCTCACAAAAACTTTAATCAATGTGATCACTTTGATAAAGACGTGTGTGACACTTTTTTTATCAATTTTTGACACATACAACTTTTTTACCATAGTCTGCAATCAATTGGAAAACCTCAAACACAGGATACCCCTTGACGTTGTGTTTGGGCTTTAAACGAATGCATCCAGCAACACAAAAACATAGATAGACACTAATTGACTTGTTTCATTCACTTTAATGCCACACTTCTTAAACATATGCCTTATGAAGATGTTGTTATAGTGTATAGCAGCTCTTTTACTTCACTTTAAGCAAAGATTTTCAAAGGAACAAGAGAGTGGTGACATTCTATACGACAATAGATGTCAAATTCTTAGCATCTCCAATAAAAAAAATTTAAGTCAATTGTTTCATGAATAGATTAAAACAATATCTCATTTTTGACTGAATGAAATTGACAATGACCATTTATCATACAGAACTTGATAGCTTCAAAATTCATCACTAAATTGTCCCATATCTACTTGCAACAGACAATGCGGGGGGATGATAGCAAATATCTCTATGAATACTTTAAGAAAACGGACCATTTTCATTATTATCAACATCATTATTATTTTCCTTATTACAGCAATTAAATGTTGGAGAAGCTTGAGATTGCCTTTTTAGATCTGTGTCACATCAATTAAAAGGTGATCCTGAATTTCAGTGACAGGATCAACAGTGATGTTTCAATTGCTAGCAGTCAAGTCTTTTCCTTTCTTCATGTTCATGGTTGCTTCCTCAATGCTGCAACTGCTGTAGTAGTTGACACTCAACACATAAATGTCCTTGAGTGCTGTGGCCCCAACAATTTCAGTCTAGGCTGGAGCATCTACAGATGACAGAGTGCTGTCAAGATGAGGAGCTACACCCAATGCAACTCTCCCCTCAAATTCCCGTGCAAATGTAGGTCACAAGTCCTTAAATTATACCAACTATCAACAAAATATTAATTGTTCTTGACATTTTTTTTATTACGTTTTTATACAGTTGATTTATTGTAGTTTTAATTTTTCTTTGGCTTAGATCAATATTGTTACCAAAACGCCATAACATACACTTTAGAAGGGGACAGTATAAATATTTTTCATAGCAACCACCCTAGCAATGAGCATTTCGACATAATTTTCTACAAATTCAGTCTTAAGTGTATGACAACACCTATTTTGTTGTCTGCCATCTTTTCTTTTATACCAAGGCTAAGTGAGTCAATTGGAATTATTCCTGTCTTTTGGGAGAAAAGCTGCCACAAACAAGTTTTGCAAATGGGAAAATTTCGATCAACATGAAGACTAAAACTTTCTTTTGCAGGAAATCAGCATGTTGAAGTCAAAAATTAAAGTTGTCCTAAAACTGTGTTGCGAGGTCATCTAAAGAAAGTGAAGGAATATCTGAAAAATGTAGCTGACATTGCCGGGCCAACCAGTTCCATTACTGAAAGTTTCTCAACAACAGCAAGACTAGGTCCACTTGAATCAACACCATCATCATCAAGGGGAGAGTCAGTGCCTTTCGCAAACTTAGATTGAACCAATGTAGACAAAGGCAGTCCTTTGGCCACAGCCACAGGGTATAGGCTTGTTGATGTGGAAATTCTGGCCAACGTTTTTGGAAAATTACCCTGCCCTGAATGCATGAATACATCTTTGCAACTGTATGGTGAAATTGGAAAAACATGGAATAGTGTGTGAAAGTTGCCAATAGTGTCACAGCTTTTATACATCTAAAGAAGTCAAAGGTACATATGACGTGAATAAGTGTCTTGTTTATGGGATGAGACTTAAGGGGAGTGGTTTCTCTTGGTTAAAAAAACTTGTTGCTGCAAGATGCCCAGTTTATCAACAAAAAATATTTTTAGCAAACTAAACAAATCATAAATGAGATCTGTTGTGCATAATGTTGCTCAAAAAAGCATGCAAAATTCAGGGAAAGAAGAGAAAACCATGTTATCTGGGGAAGGTTCTGATTGTGGAGTTTCTGCAGATGGATCTTGGCAAAGATCTGGGGCTACATTTCATTGAAGAAAAACCACACTGATTGCAAAGCCAACTTTATTGGCTCTGCACCAGCAATGGAGCCAGATGGTGCACTAAGGATGTTCAAAAGGTCTTTTGAAAAACACCTTTTATGGAGATGGAGCTAGTTGAAGTTATCCATCAGTTTAAAACATTTATACTGATGTTGGCAAATGCTTATTAAAGCAAGAGTGCATTGGCCATGTCCAAAAATGATTGGGGACAGCACAGAGAAAACTAAAGAAGGAAAAGACAAATCTTGGGAATAGGAAAACTCTCAGACAAAACAATAGACCAAATACAAAATTATTATGGTATTGCAATAAGAATCAATGTTGGAAAACTGGAGGCAATGAAAAATGCCATTCTGGCTGTTCTTTTACATTGCAGTTCTGAGGGAAAGGATTCATGGTGTTCTTTTAAGGCAGACAGAACAGAGCAAATAAAACAGAAACATACAAGCCAGGACCCAATCTGCCTTTAAGCATAATTGCAGAAATGAAACCACTTGCAGCGAACTAGCAAGAAAAAAGTTAAGAGGAAATAGAAAGTCAAGAGATAAAAAGGCAAATATGGCGTCCTCCAATGAACAGAAAAAACGAGTTTGATAAAGCCATAAATCGAGAATGCACATGCAAGTGGGAAAAAGGTTTAGTGGAAAATAATTACAATTATGCATATGTCTCATACAGTAGGACTCTTCACAAAGGTAAAGTTTCCCTTTAACAGACCAGATAAAGTAAAGAATGGGTCATGAGCTTTAATGAAGCACAGAAAAAAATCTAAGCAAAGCTAATATGCAAATATTGCAATGAAATAGTTTGAAATAAAAAGACCTTTTGATAGTGATTCCTGAAATCTGGAAGTGTCAGAATAGTACGGTTGTAGACACTATAGAAGGTCTATATATTGCTTTAAAGGGATTTGCCTATCCTTGCAGATTTGTTGATCTCAACCCTCGATTTGATAGGGCCTGTGTCTCAACTGTGCATGATTACAAATTTCCTTGTGGACCATGTTTACAACAGATTTGGGCATCTTAAAGGTTTTTGCATATACCATTCATGACAAAAGTGCTGCATTACCAAGCTGTTGGGGTTTGTTGATGGTAGTGTCAGGCCAATTTACAGACCAACTCTGGATCTAAGGGTAGTTTACAATGGTCATAAGAGGGTTCATGCAATCAAGTTTCAGTTGGTTGTTACACCAAAAAAGTTATAAACCATTGCCAACCTCTTTGGTCCAGTGGAGTCGAGAAGAAATGACAGTGGCATGCTTGCAATGTCAGGGCTTTTGCATCAGTTAGAGCAGCATTCTTTCACACCTTATTATTAGAATAACTCTGAATAACACAAAACTTTGTAGTTTTATTAAAGCTTCACTCAAACACAACACAAGCTAATTAGGCCAAAGACGAACGAATTAAGTCATGTGATTACCGCGTGCATAAAACAAAAGATTAATAATATAATTATAAATTAGCATAAATTATCATTCTCCCAACACTCCCACTTGATAAATTATGCTATATGTCCATAAAACTAAGTAAAAGTCTATAATCAATAGCAGCGAGAAAATTAACAAATTCCAAGCATGCTTCGTATTTTCTCAAATGAAATTTTTGATAGTCCTTTTGTCATGATATCTGCAATCATTTGCTCGGTTGGACAATATTGTACATCAATCTCCTTTGATAATACCCTCTCACGTACAAAATGATGGCACACATCAATGTGTTTGGTTCGGCTATGATACTTATCATTCTTTGCAAGTTCTATTGCACCTTGGTTGTCCTCGTATACGATAGTGGGCGTGTCCATCTTTCTTCCAAGATTCACCATTAAACGACGGAGCCATATGGCCTCCTGTGTGGCAGAACTCAGTGCAACATATTCTGCCTCTGTGGCAGACTTTGCAACAGTTGGTTGTTTTTTACTGGACCAACTGACTGTTCCATTGCCAATCTTAAAAACATAACCTGAAGTCGATTTACAGGTATCAGCATCTCCTGCCCAATCAGCATCACTGTACCCTATTAGCGCTGGATTACTTTCGTCAACAGAAAACTTCAATGAAAAAATTAAGTGTTCCTTTAAGATATCGCATGATACGTTTCACACCCATCAAGTGTTCTCTACTTGGCCTTGACATGTATTGTGATAAAACACTAACAGCAGCAGCAATATCTGGTCGTGTTGTGATGGATACATAGGTTAGGCTTCCAATTGCTTGTTGATAAGTTTGAATGTCAAATGGTTCATCATTGGATGATGATTGTTGAAATTTCTTGCCTGGCTCAAGGGGAGTTGATATTGGTTTACAATTCTGCATACAGAATCTATCAAGGACTTTCTCAAGATAACCTGGTTGACTTATTGTTAAGATTCTTGAATCTCGGTCACGTTTAATGGTCATTCCAAGTAGGTAATGAATATTACCTTCATCAACCATCTCAAATCTTTTACACAGTGCAACTTTCTCTGCCTCCAACATTTCGGTGTCATTTGAAACAGCAATAATATCATCAACATAGATACCAAAAATTACATATTTCACTTGTCCATTTCCCTGTCTTTAAGATTTCACATACAAACATCCATCAGCACTACATTTGCGATAGTCCGTTGATCTCAAATGTTCATCAATGGTATTGTTCCAACAGCGGGCAGACTGTTTAAGTCCATAAATGCTTTTATTGAGCTTACACACATGATTTGGTTTATTTGGCTCAACGAACCCTTCAGGCTGTGCCATATATATGTCACAATCCAATGTTCCATTCAAGAAAGCTGTTTTAATATCCATCTGATGGATCTCAAGATTGTATGCATTGGCTAATGCAATGTAATGCAAGTAAGGATCTTAAAGATGCATGTCTAGCAACAGGGGAAAAGACTTCCTCATAATCCACACCTTTCTTCTGTGTGTACCTCTGTGCAACAAGTCTTGCCTTGAATCGGTCAACTTCACCATCTTCATCACGTTTACTTTGAAAACCCAGCGAGATCCTAGTACATTGGCTCCTTTTGGTAGAGGTACTAGATCCCATGTGCCATTTGTCAATAAAGATTCATATTCATTGTTCATTGCTTCCTCCCAGTTCTTTGACATTTGACCATTTAAAGCTTCCTTGACTGATTCAGGCTCATCAATGTTGGCAGTTAAAGAATTAACAGCTAGGCATTCTTCATCTTTATATCTTGTTGGCAGTTTACGTTCTCTAATAGGTCTCAAGTTTCTAACTTCTTCCATGAATGCATCTTCATAAGTCCTCTGTACTGGTGCATCTTCTTCATGTTGTAGTGGCGGTGCTCCCACTTGTTCCTCATGATCATCATCTTTCGCAGCAGGAATTTCAGGTACAAAATCTTCTTGTTTTTCATCAGTGTCATTGAAGCAATTTTCAAAATCTGTATCAATAACATTTCCAGATTTTGAATTATCAAGGCAATCAAATGTTGTTTCAAGAAATTTAACATTTCTGCTAATAGTGAAACTATCTTTCTCTTTATCATACAGTTTGTACCCTTTGATTCCTGGGGGATAACAAACAAAAATTGCTCTGTGTGCTTTAGCATCTAATTTCTTGCGCTGACTTTGTGGAATCAGAACATAAGTCAAACAGCTAAAAACTCGTAAGTGAGAAACATTCGGTTTCCTCCCAAACAAACACTCAAAAGGTGTTTTGTCCTTTAATGATGTAGTGGGACTTCGATTGTGAGTGTAAACAGCTGTATCACAGGCTTCTGCCCAAAAAACAAGTGGCAACTTAGCGTGAATAAGCATAGAGCGAGCAGACTCTATAATGGTGCGATTGAATCTCTCTGCCACTCCATTTTGCTCTGGACAATATGGATTTGTGTGCTGTCTAGATATTCCTTCCTCTTTACAGAATTTACTGAATACTTTTGATTTATATTCACCTCCATTGTCACTCCTGAGGATTTTTACTTGACTATCAATCTGTTCCTCTGTAGGCATAACAACATTCTTGATTTTTGTGGCCAAATTGCTTCTGAACATACTTGACATAATCTTTGAATTTGGTGATCACTTCACTCTGACTTGATATAGTATGTGATAACAAATCTGGAATAGTCATCAATAAATGTCAACAAATACTTGCTTCCACCTTTTGACATGACTTGCATGGGACCGCAGACATTGGTGTGTATGATTTCAAAAGGTTTGGTTGCCCTGTTACTGCTCTGTTTAGGCATAGGTTTCTTTTGCATTTTTCCAAGGATCCAGGCTTCACAATGTTTGTCTGTTGATTTGTTGACAACATCAAAATCCATACCATTGACCATTTGCTTATTTTCCATTTCTTTGATATAATTGTAATTTAAATGTCCAAATCTGCAATGCCAAATTTCTCTTGATGTTATTGTTGATGCTGTTGATGCATTTGCATATTCTGGGATTGTATTCATTTTGTATAGTTTATTATCTAAAAGGTCTCCAATAATGTATTCTTTGCCATTCTTTTTTACAATACAATTTCCTTTGTTGAACATAATCTCAGCACCAATCAAAGCCATTGCTGGTACTGACAGCAGGTTTTTGGAGAGTCGTGGCACATACATGACTTTTTCCAACTTGATATCAATATTTGAGTTCTTACATGATTTAAGATCAACCTTTCCTTCTCCAATAGCAAGAACTACAGTGTCATCCCCTAGAAAAATGTTTGTTGGCATCTTGTATTCAAGATAATTCTTGAAAATACTCTTGTTATTGCTCATGTGGCTAGTTGCTGCGGAATCAATAAACCATTCGTCAATTCCCTGCGAAAAGCTTGAAATCAGTGCTATTCCTTCACCCTTGTCTTCGCTTCCGCCATTTTTTTCTTTGGCAATATTTGCTGAAGAATCTTGGTAAGTTTTGACACGACAGTTTCTAGCCACGTGCCCAAAACGACTGCAATTAAAACATTTAATATTTTTGAGCCTTTCCCTATCATCAACTCTGCCTGACTGTCCTCCTCCATTTCTGTTGTTCCTATGTTCCATGAATGAACCTCTTCTGTGGCTGCCATTATGGTTTACTGGGCCTTTCTTCTTCGTAAACAATGCGTTCTCAGATACTTCTCTCTCGCCTCTTTCCTTGCGTTTTAAAAATTCCTCAATTAACAGGACTTTTACATTTTCCCAATCTAAATCATTGGAATTTCTACCAAGTAACTACCAACTAAAACTACCAAGTATTACTGTTGCGAACTTTTTCGAGGAAATTTCTTCGTTCAACTCTCGTAGCTGCTCAGCAAGTGATGTCATTTGTGTTAAATGCTGCATAAGATCGTCCCCTTCGTGCATACTAGCTGCGTAAAATTTGCGAGTTAAGCGTACAATTTGTGTAACCGAAACGAACTCGAACTGCTTGCGCAATCTTTCCCATGCTTCAAGCGGATCGGTTGTGGTCGCAATGTGGACTTGAAGATCTTTTTCAACATTGAGCGCTATGAAAGAATAAGCCTTATCTGACCTTAAACGAAAAGCATTTCTCACAGCTGCTGTTTCTGTAGCTGCTGGTGGGACTTCTTGATCAGGTTGTTATGGTGAATCCCCACAAACCACGTTCCATAAGAACCAACTTTATGTTGTACTTCCATGACTGGTAATTTTGTCCTGTTAATTTCTCTATCTTCGTAATTTCAGCCATTCCCAACTTGTGTTACTCCTTTAACACTATTTCAACGTTACTGGGCCCATAACCTATTAGAATAACTCTGAATAACACAAAACTTTGTAGTCTTATTAAAGCTTCACTCAAACACAACACAAGCTAATTAGGCCAAAAACGAACGAATTAAGTCATGTGATTACCGCGTGCGTAAAACAAAAGATTAATAATATAATTATAAATTAGCATAAATTATCATCCTCCCAACACTTATAGCCAACCTTTATGAATCTATGGAGATCCTGCATATCCTCTGAGAGTTTTTCTCCAATGCCCGTTCGCAGGAAGACCAGACCTCATTGCTCAAATGGAAGAATACAACCAGTCTATGAGCAGAGTCTGTGTCTCTGTTGAGTGGGTTTTTGGAGATATTATCAATTACTTCAAATTTGTAGACTTCAAAAAGAACCTGAAGATTGGCCTCAGTGCAGTTGGAAAAATTTATGTCATTTATGGTTTACTACACCATGCACTTACTTGCCTGTATCGAAAAAAACGCATTAGCTTTCTTGAATCCGCAGCCTCCAGTTTTGAAGAATACTTCAGATAAAGGTTTTGTGACCAATAGAACAAAAGGAAAGAATTCTAGACCTCCTAGAAGCTAGAAAACAAGGGAAATTCCCTTTTTTGTTATGGACAGTCTTGGTCATAAAAAAAAACCTCTCTTTTGTAAAACAAAGCCACCAGATGTGTATGGAACTGGAACCAACAAGGGAAGTGAAACAGTTTTTGAGCCCGTTAACAACAAAGAGAAAAAATGCAAAACAAAAACAAGGCACAGCAGGTTTCGGTCTGATGTGTAATACTGGCTATGGTCAAAATTTGGAGTGAAAATCATAGAATCAACTGATTTATTGTTTACTAAGTATTGCCCTTACTTTTTTACATGAAAAGGCTAGAATATGAGTTACAGTTTATTTTATTGTCATTGTTATTTTTGATATTGCTTTTTGCATGCGCTTGGCGCGAAGTAAAGAAGGTTACTGTATTTGTGGAAAGAAGACTGACAAGACCAAATTTCCAAACATTGCTGGAAAAGATGAAGATAAGGCAAATAAGATGTTGCTCGAGCATTTGGCTTGCAAAACTTCAGTGTTGGCGACATTGTGCCGAATGCAATGGAGCACTACAGAAATATAAATCTTATGGAAAGAGTTTGGTGAGTTCAACAAGTGAATTAGGCCTAATTTTCTAATTTGCTTAGTTGGGTAGCCAAGGCGGAAAAGTAACGAAAGAAAGATTGCTAACATTATGTGCACAAAGGACTTTTCATTCATATTTAGTTTATGCTGGATCTGACACTTACCCTCGTTCAAAAATCACCTCTAATTCATTTCTTTACAAATAATGAGGGGGTTGCCTGGAAGATGTAGAGAACTTTTAAACAATCCACTTTTATCGTATTGATATCCAACTTCATTGAGAAAAGATCATATACTGAAATTTTAGTGGCAAAAATTTTGTAAGTCGGGGCATCAGAAAGTCTCTGATGGATAAGTTAGGCTAGGCCTTCCAATGAAGGGCTAGATAAGTAAAAATTATGTCAAAACGAGGCAAATAATTTTGATGGGAATGCTAAACATTCTTCCATGTTTGCATGGTAGTTTACATGAGTTGAGGATATGCTAATTTGGCTCATGATATATTCTACGTTTGAAACAGGCCTTAGCACAGTGAGCCAGCTAAGAGAAGAAAGTGCCAATGGAGGAAAATGATAAAGTTCACTGAAACTCAAGATTTTGCTACCAGCTAAATTGTAGAAAGATTGAAGATATAAAAACTAGTGAATTTTTGCTTGATCAGACATCTTGGTCTCCGGGGATCGGTATTCAAAGTTTCATTAAATCAACATATCAAAAACATGAAGCACATCCGATGGCGTAATCTTTTTCGAGGTAATTAATGAATTTACAATATCTCCACATTTATTGGCAGCTTTTCCAGGTGTTATATTTAAACAATAAGGCAAAGAATATGCTCCAATTCACACATTGTAGTGAGTGCAAGTAAGCAGCATTTTTGTCTCCATAATCAATAAGTGTAGAAGAAGAATTTGGTGTCTACAGAACCAAAAGAATGTGAGACACTTGGAAAAAGTAAAACATGTGGGAAGAAGTTTGTGGACGTTAGCAAGAGTGGGATGTTGAGAAACAAGAGATGCTGAAAACAGAAATAAAGGTATGTACTAGCATCAACTTCCAACTGTCTGACGATGCTCCCATGCTCGTAAATATGATAAAAGAAAAATAACTGGCCTCTATTCTTTGAAGGATTCGATGAAAAGGATTTCAGAAAATATCAAATACCACAGCAAACCATTGTGGCTGCACCAAATACGTCATGGATGTGATTCTTCTTGATAGGCATGATGATGAGAGGCTTGATTTTGTTTCTGTAAGGAAATCATTCAAAACAAAATTAACTGGGTAATTTTCTCAATAAGTTACTTATGTTTCTTAATCAGAATACATCACATTTGGTCAGATGAGAAACTTGCCAAGATCAGCAAGCCTTACTACAATGTATTGCTAGAACTTTCCCACCTAAACAAATCACCATTGCAGTCATGAAGATGTTCAACAGAGAGATTAGTAGAGAAGCATTTCTCAATTGGAATAACACCAGTACTTCTGTCACGATGCAGAATACTAGGATTGGGCACAAAGGTATCCACTTTTTTAATTTCTTTTGTGGCAGTAGCATTACAGAATGTACTAGGGACATGTGCTGGATGTCTGACGATGCTCTGATGCTCGTAAATATGAGAAAAGAAAAAACACCTGGTTCCTATTTTGTTAAAGGTCAGATTAAATGGATTTCAGAAAAACGTACATTACCACAACAAACCACAGTGGCTGCACCAAAACACGTCAGGGATGGGATTCTGCTTAATAATCTGGAGACATCAGATTCTCATTCTATTAACCGAGGACAAATTATTTGTCCCTCTGTGTATTTGTACATTGTATTAATTAATTTTCTGTATCATTATATAAAATGATTTCTGTATCATTGTATTAATTTTCTGTCTTAAACCATTGATTTAATTATTTGTTAATTGTTTGCTGTAGGGCTTTAACTTGTAGGTAGTGAATTTAAATTGTATCAACTGAATTGTGGAATGAGCAAATAGACACACTTGATAAACATTCATCCTTTCCAATAAATTTTGTTTCTGTAAGAAAATACTTTGGAACAAAACTAACCACAACAAGAATGACCGGCATTAACAGACTCGAAACGAATGAATCGTTAGATTGGACCCCTCTTGATAAAACAAATTAGCCTGTCGATACTTCCCATCAAAAGCACACACTGTCGTCCCTAGATGTCTTTTCTTCTCAAATCTTTGTTTTTTAAACATTGGCAAACAGTACCTGCACCAATAAACTCGCACCAGCAGGATCTCAAAGGTTCATCACTTAACACTTCTGTCCTTTTTCTCTGTCTGTCTCAAAATGTCCTCTTACCACTGCACTTTTTGATTATGACTTTTTGCACTGGACCAGCAAACCTAACAAGGACCACATATTGCTAAAACTTTCCCTAACTCACTCAATCACCATTAGGGTCATAAAGATGTTTAAGAGAGAAACAGTAGAGACACATTTCTCAAATAGAAAGAAACCAATACTTCCATCACCATGCAGAATATTATGATTGGGCATAAAGGTATCCATCTTTTAAATTCCTTTTGTGGCAGTAAGATAAAAGAATGTACCAGTGTCAACTTTGAAAGGTCTGCCAATGCTGGTAACTATAATAAAAGAAAAAGACTGGTCTCTATTCTTGAGAAGGTTACATACCATCGATGTTAGAAAAAGATGAAATACCTTAGCAAACCAAATGTGCAAGGAACGGGACTCTTTTTTATTTTTCTGATGCTTGTAAACATGATCAAAGAAAAAACAACTGGTCTCTATTTAATTAAAGGTTAGAGATAATAGGATTTCAGAAAAACGTGCATTACCGCAACAAACCTTGGTGGCTGTGTTAAAAAACATTAGAGATGCTTTCATTCTTTTTGACACTGTATATTTCTGTGAGAAAATAGTTTGAAAAAAATGAACAACAACAACAACTGCGACTGCCATCAACAAACTTGAAACAGATGAATCAGTATGATTTGTTAAATAGAGAACTCTCATCAAAAACGTGTGACTGAGGCCTTCCTCTGTAAATATTTGTATTTTTATCATTATTATTATGAATCAAAAGATTTGACTGCTTTTGATACAACAAAGTGCCCTGTGGATACTTCCCATCAAAACAAAAACTGCCATCCTCAGATGTTTTTTCTTCTAAAATCTCTTATTTTCAAACATGCATTAAGAGAACCTGCCCCGTCAAATGTGCACTAACAGGTTCTGAAAGGTTGATCACTTGCAAATTCTGTACTTGTCGCATGTCTGTCTCAAAACGTCCGCTTACTCTAACCACAAAAATTTTTGTTTCATTGGAAGACACAAAACAGTTCCCTCGTAAGATCTTGCATGATGTCTTAAAAAATACTTTCAAGAAGATGTTGTTAGAATCTAGCAGTTTTTCTTCTTCACTTGAAGAAGTACACCTGGTACCCTTGAGTCAGAGGTAACTTGGCTCTTTGGTCCTCTGCGATTTTGAGTACATAAATGTAGTGACATTTAGACGATTAACTATCATTAGGGAGCTTGGCTGGCACAGTGACATTATTCAAATGAAGACGTTGATTGTGGTATACAAATCTATAAATGATGTGGCCTCCATGTACCTTACAGAAATGTTCACAAGACACTGGGATACATGTAAGAGAGAATTATGTAATGCTAGATCTGATTTAGAAATTCCCATGTGAGAATCTGCAAATGGTCAAAAGGCTTCTCATATAAAGGAGCAAAATGTGGAATTGTCTCAGCTCAGAATCAAAATTCTCCCAGACATTGAAAACTTAAAACAGAAGCATACATGTTTTCTAATAAGAACAAATCATGTTAGAACATAAGACTTCAAATGCCTAAAAGCTAACACATTGCCCCCTGAACCATTTGGAACTCACATACAGATAACTGTGGAAACAAATATCGCAAGGGGGTAGATAGATACAGGAAATATCCTTGTTTTCAGAAACTTGCAGTGGAAGTTATCTGATCAACTTTGCACATATTGACACAGTTGCCCCGAAGTATTTCTTTGATTTACAGAAACTTATACTTGCAATATGGCATCTGCAGGGGCTATGAGTTGAGAAAATGACACAGCTTCATAGCTTTCTTTCCAAAAACATAAATAAGGCGTGAAACACAGTGTTAAAATAGTGTTTGAAAAGTGTTCTAATTTTAATTTCAAGCACCTTTATATTTCAAGTAACATGTAGTTTTGTCTATCAAAAACTTTTCCTTTTCAGAGCAAACAGCCAGTTTACATAATTCTCCCTTACCCAACTTATATAAATTTTCTTATAGATCATGCTGATTTTAGTTTCTTTTAGTTTGCAAGTTTTTATTTTATCAAGGTACATTGTAAACTAGCATAAACTGAATGTTTTACCCTGCATAAATAGAATAAAATTTGAAATTTTTAAAGGATTGAACAAATAATGCTGTGGTGAATAAATAGGCTTCAAAATGTTCTCAGTCATGCTCTGAATTTGAAGAAAAATTTGGAACAGAAAATGTTGACCACAATCGCTGTGCAGATTTCAGTGGAGACAAAACGAGTTAAACTCATCACTGGATACGTAGTGTTTCCTAAATCCATTGACAGAATTACATCAGTGAATCTCAGGTGTCATTGATGATTTTTGTCATTCAATGAACTTAAAGTTCCACGTTGCTCCTCAATAATATTTCAATTTAGTTAGGTGCTCTTAAAATACTAATCATTTGTAGATGTTTGTGAAACCGTTTTTAAAGAGTATGAGTATTCAAAAAAGTTACATTTACTCTAATATAGGACTGCCAAAGACTTTGGATAGGTATTTCAATTATAAGAGTGGCCTCTGGGTGACGAAGGGACATATGCAAGGTTGTGCTATTTTCAGAATATGTGTCGTGAGGATGTCAGTGACCATATCATAAAATACAGTCCAAACTTCAAACAAATATCAGTATCCTTAAACCATGTTAGGTCCTGGGGTACATATTAACTGAATTAGAAGTTGCTAATTTGGCAACGGAATTTATTTAAAGTAAAGATGTAATTGTAATGTCTTAGAATTTGTTGGCAAGAAATCCTTATAGAGAATAAAATATAATTACATAGAAAATCCTTACAAAATTTATCAAGATCGCAATCAAGGGTTTCCACTCCTCTAAAAACTAAAATTGTAATGAAATAAGGTCTA
Organism: Catostylus mosaicus; assembly: GCA_964019065.1. Lineage (NCBI taxonomy): Eukaryota > Metazoa > Cnidaria > Scyphozoa > Rhizostomeae > Catostylidae > Catostylus > Catostylus mosaicus. The sequence continues at coordinate 5,350,548 of OZ025189.1, read as the reverse complement.
TATATGATATTTTTTATTGAGGGTAAAAAAATATTTAAAGTTAAAATTTGTTCAAAAACAATATATTTTAGCTGATGCATGGTAACCTTAAGACAATGGAAAAAATGGCAGTCACTAGGACATGCACTTCCTCTAGTTGATTTAGCTTTGAAATGATGATCATTGGTAAATGAGAAGTGGGATGTAGCTCCCTGTTTTCATATATCTAGCATGTTAATGCATTTATAGCAATTTATTTGCAAAATCAGGAATTTTCAATACTTTCAGTGATGTTTGAAACTGCCTCATTCATTCTCAGAGTGTAAGATGGTAAAAAAGCTTCAAAATGATATATAGCAAGGCATTTAAAAATCTACAAAATTTGCATTCTCCAAATATTCCCTGTGGTGGAAAAGTCAAATTGAGAAAAATTGCTCTTAAAGTTTTCCTTCTGTTATTATCTTAAACAGGTGGGAAAACTTTCTATTTTTAAAATAATACCTATGATATTTGGCCATCAATACAGGCGTTGCCATACACTACAGCATTTAAAAAATGTTAAGAATGGGCAATAAGTGTTATGTTATTCCAGTTCCCGTTATTCCACTTTTCCTTTGACTTATTTTCAGCAGGCTTGATGTGCTCTGTATACTTTTCAATACTTGATGAATGAAGTATGCTTCTTCTGAAATATCCAAAACCTCTCAATGAATCTGGTGTGAAAACTTGAACCAATGCAGAACTGACAAGATGCTAGTGCAACTGCAATTTCCATTGCTTTTCTGCTAAAAAAACTGCTTAACGGTAAAGCTTCAAACCGGATTTGCAAGGATTCATTGCCAGTTGGGGTTTTTCCTAGAAAATCCTTTAACAAGCTTCTTGTCAGCAAGGTGTTGAAAAATGGAACAAGCTTTTTATGTCTGATGTTAATGTTTCATGATCCTTATGTTCCACAAGATCCTTGTCTTTGGCAGCAGCTCTCTCTCAGAAACGTCACGATTTTAACCCTGGAGGACAATGAATATGTTTTTGATGTTCATCAGATGAGTAAAGCTTTTTATGTAAAGGATCAAAGTCCTGTATAAAAAGGTGTTTGCTACGAAAAGCTCATCAAAGTTGCAAGCACGTTGATAGAGGGAAAATAAGATTTTCTCAATAATTTGAGGAGGTGGATGAGGTTGTCAATGGAGTGCTTAAGGTAACAGATGATCCCACATTTGAAACTCTAACACAAGACAGCTATGAGACAATTTGCTGCACTTGTAGCTCAATGGTGTGGAGCCAATTAGCAGATCAGCTCAATGGAGGGACATAAAATAGTCCAAATACGTGCATTCTTGTTGTAGCAAAGAACTGCAGCAGAAAAACCTTTTTTTCAGAAAGAGACTTTGACAAATATGACAGAAGACCGGCTATTAAACCATTGTTCTCAACAGTTGCAGCTGATTGGAATATAATGTACAAATACAATATGACAAGTGAGTGGCTTGCTGAAAAATCGAATGATGAAGGTAGTAAAGTAGTAAAACTGTGATTGTAAATAAATCCAGTATGATAATGCAGTAACAAGAGAGAGAAGCCAAATTATGAAACATAAAATGGATATGATGGAGAAGAAGAAGAAGAAGAGAAAAGCCGCAGAAGCTTATCACAGAAAAAAGGGAATGATCAGAGAAATTGAAAATAATGGTGGCTCGTGGAATTCAAGGGAAAGGCTGGGAGCGTGGTTGAAACCAAGACAAAAAAAGGTGCACTTAAATGCCAAATTAGATATCGGAAGGTAGTACTGGGTTGAACATTAGAAAGATGGTGAAAATGGGTAAATCAATTGTGGGTGGGAAGTATGTTCCTGTTAGTATGAAAATATTGCAGAAAAATTTGTTTAAAACAATTGCCTTTTTATCAAAAACACCAGACAAAAGAGTAAAATGTTTCAGTAAAGAGTTAGTAAGGAGAAGAGAGAAAGGAACTTCTTAAAATAGCTAAATCTGACTTTCAAAGTAGAGCAAACCATACAGCTGATACATTAGGGACCACCATTAGCTCTAAAGGCAGAGGCCCTTAATTAAGATTCCACAGTTTTTGGTAGGACCATTTGTCATAAATTTGAAGAGAAAGGAAAAAGTGTCTTGTACTGGGGTGTAGATGTTTCTGTTCTGGTTGATGATGAATATGCAACAGACTGTGAATTTGAGGTTGTTTATGGGGAGAGTGATGAAAAATACAATTATAGTTGTGGATAGGTTGTTCTCCAGGTAGAGTTGACAAAAAATGTCTTAGAGAACATGCGAGTGATTCAAAAGAAACCTTCAGTGCCCAGTCTAACCGAGGAAAGTTCCAGAAGATGATGATGACACTCCAAAAAAATCTCTGAGGAGAAAGCAACCTATGATCCTGAAACCAAATGAAATAATAGCCAAAACAAAATAAAAAAAAACGAAACTGCTGAAAAATATTAATAATGTCAAAAAATAAAAAAATAAAAGATGAAAGTTTTGAAGAATGTTGAAGAAGGACAATAGGTTATATAAACAGGAAAGGAAAACAAAATCATTAAGATTTTTATAAATTTGAAAGCAAAGGGGAAATGATGTCCAGACAAATCGATGTGAAAAAACTACCAAAAAGTCAATATCTAAGAAGAAATATTGACAAAAAGAAGAGAAACCAGCAGGATGTGACATTTCGATTCATGAAATCTCTCCCGCAGGAGATTGAGCCTCGCTTTTGAGACTATGCACTGTGACATCAGAGATGAATATTAGAATTTCCGAGTGTGAGAAAGTTGTGAAGTTTCAACCGCCGCACTGAACAAAGATGGTTGTTTGTGCAGCTTATAATTGTTTTAATAACAACAAGAATAAAGAAAAGCAGTAAAATGATTATGGGAGGATAAAAATTGCCTTTCAAAGTAACAGAGTCAACAATTACTGGGAAAGTTTGCCGGAGGAGATAGTAAATGCGCCAAGAATAAACAGCTTGAAGAATCGAATAGACAACTATTATAAAAACAAAACATTTACCAAAGACCTTAGTGTATTTCTCAACAACACATAAATAATTAATATTCCATCGTAATGATATCTTCTCGGGTAACAGTGATGGGCTTTCTTGATTATCGTTTCAAAAGAGTCTATGCAAAAATTAATAAGTGTAAGTGTAAGTAAATTATAAACATACAATTTGCTTCGTCGGATTTGTGTTCTATCAACTAAATCACTTTACAGCAAAAGCTCTCTACTCCATTCGGCTTTGGGACACATCAATTGCATTCACACCTTTTAAGGATTGCCACAGGTGAAATATAAGACAGAAAAATAAACGACTAGTCATATCGATAATACGGTGGCCAGGCAAAATAAAAGAGTGATCTTTGTCAAAAATAAAAAAAACCTTTTACTTAATAGTAACTACCAGTCAGTGTTCCCAATCCTTTCAAAGTTAATATCTTCATCTCCACTTTGGCTTGATTCTGATTCATCAACGATGTCCGCCGATGTTGTGCTAGGCCCACCATGTCCATGAATTGATCTTGCTGCACTTTGGTTTCTATTTCTACCAGCACCAGGCAGTGGCTCAAACTGGATGGGATGTATCTCTATTTCATCTGTCACGATAGCTCTATAGTCAAATTTGTGACTACTGCTTCTTACTTTCAAGTTTTACTCGCCTGTTTCACAGTCAATCATATGGTGCCTTTTCCACTCGCTCAAACCAATATTCATCTCTGACGTCACGGAAGCACGCTTAAGGTAGCGCGGGTGATCCCGTCCTTTCAACAAAATGGCCACCCAACGGCAAAATTGCCGATTTTAAGTCCTATTATCTCGAAATCCGTTTGAGATAACAGAATTTTAATTTTAAATCCAGATTCCCCGTGCAAAAATGAACCAAATAAGCCCAAGTTATTTTAACGTTGCAGGTCCCCTTTAAAGCTACAGATAGTAGGCAGTGACTGCAATGTGAAAACTACAACTTTATTTCCCTATGAGAAATTTGCCATGTTACATAATGTTGGTTACATCTTGTTGGAAAACTGCCATACAAAAAATTGTTCTTGGCAGCAAATGTAAAATTTTCTTCAAGTTATGGTTGTGTACGAAGAATGAGTACATGATGTGGGCAGTTTTGAGGAATTTTTGTCCGGGGACCTATTCATAAATGTGATTTTTGTGCCAAAAGCGTAACAAAAGATGGAATCTAAATTTGTCGTTTGTTCGTTTGAAGTTTTGCGCATTTGGCTCGTTAAACACAGCAAATGGTCACATTAAGTTCACCGGTGACTTTGAAGTGATGAAAGGACTGATGATCGTGATGACCCATTCTGTTTTCCGAACATTCAAAATATTTCTAGGAGGAACTGGGGGTTCTGTAGTTGAAATGTTGCGTGAGTCATGATGCAAGGAATTCTCTCAATGACACGTGATAACTATTTGCGTAGCTTCACATTCCACTTTACTTTTCATAAGCTGTTGTAGGTTTGTTAAGGGTTGCAAGATTTCCAGTGTCTTAGGGTTGGAATATTCAAGGTTTTAAGGGTTAAAAGGTTGCAAGTTTGTTAGGATTGTAAGATTGCAAGCGTGTTAAGGTTGCAAGTCACCGAGGAGACGTGGCTTAGTTCAGGTGTTGTCATTTCCATTGTTAATTAAAGATTTGCGTGCCAAAATGTTGTGGCGTAGTTAAACTAATGATTCTATTTGAAAAATAAGCACTTTTCGGTGGTTTAACATGCACATCATCATCGAGACGTTGCATTATTCTACTAATTTTATCTGTTATGGATTTTACACAATTTTCAGACATAGACCGGAAAGTTCCGTAATATATAGGTTGCTAGGTTTTTAGAGCTACAAGATTGCAAGTTTGTGAGGCTTAGAAAACTGTAAGGGCGTTAGGGTTAGGGTCGTAAGTTTCTTAGACGTTTTGAGATTGCAAGTGTGTTAGGGTTGCAAGATTGCAAATTTGTTAGGGTTGCAAGATTGTAAGGTTTAAGATCGTAAGTTTGTGAGGCGTTGCAAAATTGCAAGGGTGTTGGGGTTTCAAGATCACAAGTGTGTTAGGGTTGCAAGATTGCAGGGTGTTATGGTTGCAAGATTGTAAGGAACTGGGGGTTTTGTAGTAGAAATCTTGCGTGAATGGTAGTTAAGATAATGATTCTATTTCAATATCTTAGCACGTTTTGGGGGGCTTAACATGCACATCACGAGGGAGACATTGCATAGTTCTAGAAATCTCATTTCCATTGTTAATTATGGATTTGCGTGCCAAAAAGTTGTGGCGTAGTTAAGGTAATGATTCTATTTCAATAACTTAGCACGTTTTGGGGGGTTTAACATGCACATCACGAGGGAGACGTTGCATAGTTCTAGAAATCTCATTTCCATTGTTAATTATCGATTTGCGTGCCAAAAAGTTGTGGCGCAAATAGTTGTAACTCAGTTGTTGAGTCAAGTCAGTTCATAGAAATCGTGGAGTGAGGAGGTAGAAAGTCAAAATTGTTTAGAAAAAATGGGATTTATGTGCTACAAAATCTACAAGGGCTGTACTCACAACGCCCACCATGGCAGGAATAAGGCTCTTTTACAAAAGACCTGTCCTGTCAAGGTAAAATGTGCGGAGATGCTGTCTAACATCGACACGACCTTTACTCACGAGGCCAACCTCAACGGAGTCCAGAAGCTTTGTTCTCCTATGGAGGTGAAATGTGAGATTCGTATGACATTGAAATCGCAAAAATTGAGTGAAATTGAGATGGAATTGGGAACGAAAAAACTATCGCTATCCAATTTTTCAATGAATATGCATAGAATCAATTATCGTCTAATTCAAAGCTATACATCATCATTCTTATGTGGTATAGTAAGTGATTTACCATTTCTTACTATTGTTATATACCTTTTGAGTGAAATGTATCCTATGAATTTGCTATTGATTAGGCTTTCAGGTGATGTTGAATCTAATCCAGGTCCTGAATCTGTAATAAATCTTAACCAATTAAATTCAGTAAATTTTATCAATCCTTTGAATGCAACTTTTCAGCAAAGATTAGCCAACATTGGATTACAGCAAATTGATGTAGGTGGTGGTGGAGATTGTTTTTTTAGATCTGTTTCTCATCAATTGTATAGTGATGCCTCTTTTCATGCTATGATTAGAAACCGAGGAGTTCAATACATGGTAGAACACCCTGAAAGATTCATAGAGGGAAATTTATATAATTCTTGGAGTGATTATTTAAATAGTATGTCTAGAATTGGAACGTGGTGTAATGCTTTAATAGTTCAAGCTGTCTCTGACGCTTTCAATATCAGTATAAACATTGTTGAATCAAGTGAAACGTTTGCACCATATACTGGCATGCATCTGATAAATATGTTGAATAATCCTCTTTCTATTACAATTGGACACATTGATGAGGTTCATTACGTTTCTACTGCTCCTATAGTTAGGCCATTGACAATGCCAGAAAATTATTCACACTTTACGTCAAGTGAAGAAGTTTCTAAAATCACTCCGTCTAGTGATTATTTTGAGAGTAAACAGCAAAAAAGAAATTTGTACATGAGAAACTACAGGATAAATCTGCAGAAACAGAAATCTGTGCAGAATGAAAACACTTCATCCACGAAATCCTTTAATGAAATGCAAGCGAAGAAAGTCATCTCAGTACAGTCTGAAATTGTAGTTGATAAAAGTAAAGATAATATCATTGGTAAAGGAAAGGGTAGAAAATTAAAGGAGAAGTGTTATAATGACAAGTTGATTGCTAAGAAAAGTATAAGTCAGTTTAAAGCAAGATATCCAGAACGTTACAAAGCAATGTTAGAACAAAGTGTACGTAAATATAGAGCAAAGAATCCTCAGCAATACAGAAAAATTTTAGAGAAAAGTATGCTTAACTATAGAGTTAAAAATGTTCAAAGATACAAGGAAATTCGTTTGAAAAGCAAAAATTAGTGCAAAACAGTTTCAATATTCACATTGTAATCATCAATAATTTTCGAACTATGGTAAAACAGGGACCAGAATATGTTTGCACATGTTGTGATCAACTTTGGTATAAATCATCAGTTCTTGAGTGTAATCCAGATTCATATAAACTAACAAATCTGTTTGTGATTCATTGATTGGCCTTGGAATCAAGCTTACCATAGTATAAACATCAGTTGGAACATTTACTACATTTCCATGTATACTCAACTGTCGTCCTCTAGGCGATTCTCGTATTTGCATAAATGGTATATGTGGAGATACAAGTCTTTCTTCTAATGCATTCAAATTCAATAACATTGACTTTTCAGGAAACGACATTCCGATCGTAGACTCAAGATATTCAAGACTCACATATCTACTGAACATAATCAGAATTTCAGATTTAATATAGAGAACCATTTACAGGAATCATTTACATCAGATCTCAAAAAATGATTCACAATGAATGGAAACTTTTAGATTCAACTAAGGAGGCAACAATGGATTTATTAAACATCCAACTAGACTGTTGTCAATGCTACCAATAAACGACGTTATGTCTGGTGCAGATCGTAGATCAGTTTTATTTTCCATTGACTTCCGAATAATCAGCAAGATAAATCTGATTTATACTACATAAGATCATAATAAATGTTTACTTCCAGACACTGTCTGTCCCTTTATTAATTTAAAATTCCGACAAGACAAATAATTACCAATTCCAAGAATACAATTACAGTCATCATAACGTTCAATCAAGTTCAATGTTTCCTTTTTCAACCAAGCCTCTCAAATATGACAAGATTTATACAATCATTAAACTCATGTTTTGTTTTTCATACCACGCATCATACTTATATAAATGGTCCAACTTCTGGAGTTCAAGTTACAAATTACGATACAAAGCAGCTGATACTTCGATTCAGAGAGTGCATTTTCAGGTAAACTCTTTTGTTTCATATCATTAACCTTCTTTCAAACTTTAAACCGCCCTTGATTTCTGTTACTCTTCTTTTAAAAATTTTCTTGTGTTCCATGCAATTAATGAATTTATCATTTTTTTTATAGTCAACATGAGTTCACCAGCACGAAAAGTCAAGTTTGCAGCAACTGCTTCCACTTACTCTCAAGTTTCCCCAGCCCAAAGTATGTACTTTCATCTATATTGCTCGCATTGTGAGATAAAATTATAGATTTGATACTAATGATCATCCCACGCATTACCTCTCAAAACAACGATTTTTAATCATATATTGAATTACAAAGAGCACCGAACTAATAGCATATATTGACAACAAAACCATGGACTTACACCACACTTATTTATCTTTGCATAGTAACAAAAACCTAAATTTTTAGGTTACACGAACAGCAAGGAAGGAATCTGCAGCCCACATTTTGTATCAATTTTTAACCAATATGCCTACACTGAAGATTTTTTATATAACAGATACTCAATATGAAGTTCTGTTAGATCTCCTAACTCTAAAAGATAGAAAAAAATCACAAGATCATTCTAACTTCCTAACCACACCTATCTTACAAATGGATTATATTCTCAATAGGTAACAATTTTTTTTCCTGTAATAGATTATTCAGGATACATCAGAAATGTATCAGATGAAAAAGTTACAAAAACAAGCAACCCTTACTTTGACGTATTGCTTAAACTTTCACCAACTGAACAAATCACCATCAGGGTCATGAAGATGTTTAATAGAGATGTCAGTAGAGACACGTTTCTCAAATGGAAAGGCGCCAATACTCCAGTCACAATCCAAAGTATTACCATTGGGCACAAAGGTATCCACTTTTTTAATTCCTTTCGTGGCAGTAAAATTATAAAATGTGGCAGCGTCAATTTTCAAATGTCGGACGATGCTCCGACGCTCGTCAATATCATAAAAAAACAAAACAACTGGTCTATATTCTGTCAAAGGTCAGATAAAATGGATATCAGAGAAACGTCCATTACCACAAGAAACCACGGAGGCCCCACCAAAATACGCCTGGGATGCGATTTTTCTAGACACATCTGGAGATATCAGAATCTCAATCTGGAACGAGCAGAAAGACTTATTAGATGAACATTCATCTTATCTGATAACTTTTGTGTCTTTGCGAAAGTACTTTGAAACAAAACTAACAACAACGACGATGACCGCCATTAACAAACTTCAAACGGATCAATCATTAGAATGGAGCACGGTTGATCTAACAAAGTACCCTGTCGACACTTCCCAACAAAAACATAAACTGTCATCCCCTGAAATCATTTCTTCTAAAATCTGTTTTTCAAACATGTATCAACAATACCTGCGCCAACAAACTCGCACCCACCGCATCTGAAAGATTCATCACTTGTCAATTCTGTACTCATCGCATGCCTGTCTCAAAATTTCCTCTTTCTCCAACTGCGGAAATTGTTGTTCTATTGGAAGACAACGAACAGCTCCCTCTTAAAGCCTCGCCAGACGTTTTAAGCAAATACTTCCAAGAAGACGTTGTTAACATCTATGGCAGCTCACCTTCTACACTCGAAGACAAGATTCTCGAACTAGGGAGTATTGACATCGAATACCACAATAAACGTCAAATTCATAGCATCTTGACTAACAAAAATTAAATTCTTTTGTTTAATGAGTAGTTTAAAAAACAATATCTTGTTGATGACTGGCTGTAATTGACAATGAACCGTTTATTATACTGAACTTGATACCTTCGAAATTCATCACTAATTATTCCAACTATTATTGCTATAAAGAGCAATAATAGTAAAATTAGAAACTCGATGGCCTGGATAGTCCACAGAGGTTGACCAACTCTGCTTGGTGGGAACAAATACGAAAAAATTCAACCGTTCCTACAAGATAAGTGTTCAATTTAAGATACTCATTTCATCATAACTTCTTACCCTCCTAAGATATTTTTCTAAAATCAAATGCAAAAAGTTTATCTCCCTTAGATCAGCTTGAATGTGTAATCAGAGAAAGACTCACAGAAAGACACAAAATGCTTCTGTTGAATGAATTAACATGACACTTTAATGCATCAAAATATTCAGGCCGTCTTTGTTATTCCAAGTTAAAAGATTTGCTGCCAAACAAAGTTCAAATTATTTAAGAAATTGGACAGAGATTACTTTTATCCTTACGTATTGCAAATTGCTTCTGGTGATTTGATTGACTTCATTTAACCTCGTTAACCTCAGCAACAGTTTCCTTCCAACTCAATAGTGAATAACGCAACCAGAACGATAACGATAACGATAATGTTACTGGTCATGGGGTCAAATAGCTAATGTTACTGTTCCCGTTGTGAGGAAATTGAATTAAGCAAAACATGACGATAACCCTAACTTTAGTACAGAGGCATCAGATTTTCACTTTTGCTGCGAAAACTTATTTTATTGTAAACCATTGCCATAGCAACTTTAAATGAATATTCTACTAGTTAACTTACTAATTTTAAAACTCAAAATGTCAAACAATTTAAATGATGTAGAATTCGCATTATTTTATGATGTGAAAGTCCTAAAAATTTGGAAATCCCTTACTCGCAGTATGATCCTTTCAACCTTGAGAGATTGTCTAACGACAAATGTAAGGCTGAATGAAGGATTTTTATAGAAGATATATATTGACTAGCATAGTTATTGCAACTGCTAGAATAACTGGTTATGTACAACAGGCTCAAATTGGATGCAGTAGAGGCCCTTTGTGTATTGCTAAAAAGATTTGCATATCTATGCTGATATTTAGATAAAGTCCCCCATTTTGCCAAACCAATACCAGTTTTAAGTATAATCCTTAACCACATGAGACTGATTGATGATCGATGGGGTTTTCTTCTCAAACAGTTCAACCAGCCCCATTTATCTCCCAACAACTTAATGAAATTCTGCAGAAGGAGAACCTTTAACCAATGGCTGGGTGTTAATTGATGGGACATTGCGACCAATTTCAAGGCCTGGCAACAATCAAAGAGTTGTTTACAATGGACACACAAGGGTCCATGCTTAAAAATTCCAAATGTTTGCGACACCAGATGGTCTGGTATCTCTCCTGTCTGGCCCATATGAGTTTATTGACTTTAAAAAGAACTTGAAAATACAGCTAAGTGCAGTTGGAAAAATGTATGTAGTCTTCACTTTGCTCAAGAATGCTAGAGGCTGCCTGTATGGAAGCATGACGTCTGAGTATTTCAATGTAGACCCTCTACAAATACAGGAACACTTTACCATACCCTAAATAAATACATAATAAAGGGAGAGGGGTCTACCCTAGGATACTTCCATGAAACTTCCACATTTTTAACTTAAATGAAAATAAAATTTGAAATGAAATTAGAAAAGGAAACAATTGAAAGAAGATGCTGATCTTAGCATGCCTTGGCAACATTTTCAACTAGGGGAACAAAATATCTTATACGATTTAAATTTATACGATTTTGCTAATTTTAGACCATAAAGAAATGCCTACTACGCAGCAAATAATTTCGATTTGATTTCAATAAAATGTATCCTATAACTTTGCTATTGATTATGCTTTCAGGTGCTATGGAATCTAATCCAGGTCCTGAATCTGTGGTAAATAAGTTTAATTCAGCAAACTTTACCGATGAATAGGGGGGGGGGGTGGGGGGGGGGTGGTTGGCTAGGAGCTGATGGTTGCTGCATTTTCGTTGTTCTCGCTCGATCTATCCATTTAAATTATTTCTGGTTAAAAAAAATCAACTGGCAGTTTCCAATTACTCCACATAAACGTTACGTTGTATTTGTTCACATTGTTTAAATTGTTCACATTGTTCACATAGGGAAAAAGTTCATCCTAGACGAAGCGGCTGCGGCAGCCATAGCGGATGACGATAAGGAAATAGTGGACACTGGTGAGGACGACAACTGCGTCGACGGCTTCATCAATGACCAGAGCGAAGAAGAGGATAGTGCTGCCTTACTTTTCAGCAGAGGTTATCTAACACTGGATTACAATAATATGATGTAGGTGGTTGAGGTGGTTGAATTTAATATCTGTTTCTCATCAATTATAAGGCGATCCTTCTTTTCATGATAAGATTGGAAATCGAGGAGTACAATACATGGCAGGACACCCTGGAAGGTTCACAAATAGAAGATGATATAATTGTTGGATTGATTATTTGAATAGTATGCCTAGAACTGGTACATGGCATGATGCTTTAATAATTCAAGCTGTCTTTGATGCATACATCATTATCATCACTATTGTGAATCAAGTGAAAATAATTGTGCACAATATATAATAGTTCACCCAGTACCAGAATTAAAAATCTTCATTTTATCAGACATGCACCTATGAAACTTCCACATTTTTAACTTAAATGAAAATGAAATTTGAAATGAATAAGAAAAGGAAACGATTGAAAGAAGATGCTGATCTCAGCATGCCTTGGCAACATTTTCAACTAGGGGAACAAAATATCTTAAAGTATTTGTCCATGATATCTCTAAAGCTTTTTATGTACTCAACATTGCAGAAACAGCCTTGCTTCCAAGGGATCCAAACAATTTATAAGATTTTGCTAATTTTAGACCATAAAGAAATGCCTACCACGCAGCAAATAATCAAAGAACACAAAATGTATCCAGTTATCATTCTGGGTGATTTGAATATCATCTCTCCAAAAGACATGTTTGACCAGATATCTTATTGATGATAAAGACTACACTCAATTGATTAAGGCATATAAACCGGAAAACTGCTCATAAATGGATCGAATTTACACATTCATCCTTCACTTGGTAACAGTTTGTGGAGTGCTTGAATATAATTACAGTGATCACAGGGTAACATATGACTGATTCAATTTCACATTTACATAAGAATGATAAGGTAAGCCAATAGATGGAGCAAAATTTTTTCAAAGCGTTTCAAAGTCAAAATAAAGTGTACACAATCATATCCAGGTAAAATTTCCATCGCATTCACTTCAAATTTTTCATGTGATCACAGAATGTGATCATGTAAACGGCCTTCCAAGTTGCTTGAAGTTGCCAAAAATCAGCAGGAATGAATCCCTAGTTATTTGGCCATCACCGATTTTCCATTTGATCTGTAGTCAAATGGAAAACTCTGTGAATCAAGTTATTCAAACACACCCACAAATTTGAGCTATTCCCTGCTATTCTCAAGAAAAAGGGGAACTGTTTCGTCCCGCATTTGAGTCGAAGTTCGCAAGTGATTAGCCAATGGTCAGGTAGAAGATACTAAGATTGTACTGATTCATTTAAGGCCGTAAATTCGACCCGTAACAGAAAATGGTAAAGACATTCAAATGGAAAGATGATATCATGGAGCTAGTTATCGACCTGTGGCAAAATCAGCCATTATTATTTGATGTCAGTCATTGATGTCAACAATCACGTTAAGGAAAAACAAAGAAACTGCATCAATGCATTCATTGCCTCAATGGGCAGGCTATGGATCAACCCACTGCCAACTTATAAGGAGTTTAATGGAAAGTTGAATGCTTTAAGAAGGTACTACGTTGCGGACAAAACAAAATAGAGCAAACAAAAGTAAGTGGAGCAGGAACTGCCGAAATTTATAAAAGCAGGTGGCAATTTTTCGAGCATACAAGACAAACAAGACAGACAAACACATACCTACAGAAATATCTTTAATGTGATTACTTAACATAATCGAAATTTTAGATTTAATACAAAGAAGCATTTACATACCATCATATAGTGACATCAAAACTCTGGACTTACACAACTCCTATTCTTTTTAGTATAGTAACGAAAACCATGATAAATTTTAAAATTTAGGCTACACCAACATCGAGGAGGAATTGTGCCGCTCACGATTTCATTGCATCAAACCATGTGAAGCAAAATGTCAAGTGAAAACGCTTTTTCTTGTCATTTTTTTTTGGTTAGGTACTCAATGTATTGCTGCATGAAATCATGACAATAAAGAGAAGCAACTAGAGTGAGTAAACAATAGAGAAATCGGCCAATGTTACCTCAATATAACATTTTTGCTGTTTGATTGACATCTATTCCATCAAGAAGCATTTTCATTGGTTGGGTGCACCAGCTGATTATTTTGAATGTTCAACTGAAACGATCAACTGTATGCTCTCGTGCTATTGCACATTTTTAATTTTTGACAGTATTTTTCATTATTAAAGTATCAAAATATGTGTAAAACTAAGTTTAGAGCTAAGAAGCCATATGTTGGTTCCATAAAACCACAAGGAAAGTTACAAAGTTGCAGGTTATTGCTGTTGAAAAGCCAGTAAAAGCAATGGGAGAAGAAGCAGATCTCATCAGAGAAGCTTGCAATTATTCGTTTTCATCTGAAAGATACTTGAAAATGACTTTCTCTGGTGTTGAACCAGACATGGACAGGCCTGTGGAAATTGCTAATAATGCGTTTGTAAAAAAAACAGACAGCAATTTTTTTGTCACTCTCTCTCTTGTAATCAGACCTATTTCACATCTGTGGCTTGACCAAGCAGACAGCAATTTTTATGTCACTCTCTCTTGTATTCAGACCTCTTTCACATCTGTGGCTTGACCAAAGTGACACAAGCAGTCTGGACTAACATTCCATCTCAATGACAAAAACAACATGGATTTGTAAATTTTGGGATCGTTCAGTGTGAGCTTTTTGAACAGAAAGTTTTCCAGGATTTCCTATAAGAATTCCATTAAGAAGGATAGTGAGTGGCCATTCAGCTATGAAAGATTAGTGTGGCACAATTAACATATCCCATTGTGTTGCAAAAGACACATTTGGGAGCATTCAGAGGAAAATCAACAGTGGATGCAGGACAGTCTTTGGTGAAATGACTACTAAAACCGTGCAGACCATATTTGAAGAATATGAATGAGAATAAGAATAAGAATATGGTTGGTGTTTTGCTAGATCATGAAGGCATCTTGGAGTCTAATTTGATGAATGTTGGCAACAAAGAGGACACTCCTTTCATCAACAACAGCTTGCCTCACTCATTCATCTTCTAACAGGATTATTGATTGACTATGAGGTGTTATCCAATGTGGGCAAAAAATGTGCCATCACTGAAGGCAAAGGCAATGCATCTGCTCAGTGGAAAGCAGCTCACCAAGAGAAATGCCTGAAAAATGGAGATGATTCTTCCAACTCCATGGTAGCAAAATGTGCGTTAAGATTGTGGGGGAGGTCTGTGACAAAGTTAACGAAAGATATACAACTATGATATATGATTGAGACAGCAAGTCATTTGATGTTGTCTCTGTCTCAAATGTATGGCCCCCAGCATGTAATTGAGAACGAAGATTGCATGAAACATATCTCTAAGCAAATGAGTAGTGCCTTACGAAAGCTAGTTGACACATCCAAATCACAATGGACTTTCAGGCCAGGGAATCTGATGAGGCAATCCTGAAGCGCTGTTCAAAGACAAAAAAACTCTATTTCAATGAGTATTTTCTCAAAGTTGTTTGGACCTATGCCCAAAAATGTATCATGTGGGGAAGCTTACAACTTAGATTGGCGTACTGCTTGGAGCATAAGAATTTATTATGGGGTCATCAATCAAAGTGGCTCTTTGCAAGGTACTGGGAATAAATGAGACCTTCTATATTGAAAAGGGAGTGAAAATAAAGTTTCTTGAAAGGGTGAAAATGGCTAGGTCTGCATCAAGTGGAAGAGAAGAAGGAAACAACTGAAGTTCAAGAAGGCCTCTACAAATAGCAAAATTATAGATAAACAGGGACTTTAGTAAGGTGTTGGGCAATTGTAATATTGTTTCAATTGTTGCATGTGATGGCATTTCCTTATGCCATATTTTAAGACTGAACTTATAATCTTGATACAGAAAATACCAGGATTTAAGGTTACTGCCCTGGGTCATATTACAAAAATTTCGATTTTTAGTATTTTCTATTTTTCAACTGTTTAGGTTGTAGCACGCTGTAGTTTTAACTTATTTTTATCAAAATATCAGAACTCAAAGTAATGATAATTGGGGGTTAAAAAGAAAGAACTATAATCTAAAAGAGAAATTTTCCCTGCAGGGGAAAAGATTAACAATAATCGCTTGACCTTCAGAGATGAATATGACTGTGGTAATCTATATGTGGTTTGCGGTATTTCCTTTCTTGTCCCTCTCTCTATATTTGTATAGATGTTGAGCGCAAAACCTCATATAAAGCTCAGCTCAAAATCTAGAATCATGGGTCGGTTTAAAAAGGTGAATTGGTAAACCAAAAACGTAAGGAATAAAAAAAGGACTTGAAAGAAAATGTAGATGAATTCGACACAGAAAAAAAGCGTTTGTTAGCAGAATCAGACAAAGGGTCTTGGTACGATAAAGAAAAATCAGTGGAAGGAAATTTTGAGGAACCATATAGTGTGGAAAGTGAAACTGAAGTTAGTGAAAGTGAGGAGACTGCAGAAAACCCTTTTTTCAAAACCTGGCGCAAGTCTTTATCTCGTTGATGCAGGTATTTTAGAATCGAAATTACAAACTGTTGCTGTTTGTAAAGAATGTCATGGTATCCTTAAAATCTTGGCAAATGAAAAGGAAAGACAGGGTTTGGGAATTAAGTGGATATTCCAATGCTGCAATGAATACTGCCCATCACATAATCATAAAAATGCTTTTTCCATAAGCAGCATGAGCGATCGAGCCTACGATGGTAATCGACTTTCCGTTCTGACTTTTTGGAAACGGATTTTCTGCGGCTTCACAATCGTAGTAGTATCCTCGGACTTTCTCAGCCAATTTTGAAAAATAGATGGGCAGCGCATTTAAAAGCAATATCTGATAAAGTTATTGAGGTACTTTCAGTTTCATTATCTAAAGGGGCAGCTGAAGTACGTGATTTTAAATAGGATATTAGCCAGGACGTACACAATATCGATGGTTCATTGTCAGTTGCCACAAGTTTTGATGGGTTGTGGGGTTGCGTGGATGGTCAGCTCGATGTGGTCTTGTTGCAGCAGCATCAACTGATACTGGCAAAATATTAGACATCGTTTGCAAAATAAATTCCTGCATAGAATGTACGAAGATGAAGGTTAGACGGGAGAAAAACGAAATTAGTCAACTTGACTATCTTGAATGGTATTTGAATCATGATGATGTCTGTGAGTTGAACCACGATGGCAGTGCCCAGGTAATGTAGCGTTTTTTAATGTTAGCTCGAGGCCATTCAAATAGTACATAAAACACTTAACATGTATCAATTTTCTTCCCCCTCCCCTTCTAAGCTTTTAAGGTACTTTAAGGTACTCCAAGCGGCAGACAATCTAAGCCACGGTCCCCTTCAAGAATAGGGGTATTCATATTATTTTTGATACTCAAGTTATAAGATCTAAGATCTAAGAAGCTTTGTGCAATTTTCATGAAAATTGAAGTTTAGGATTGTGAGTTTCTCTCATGTATTCAATTGTTTTACTCTTCAAAAATTCAGTCTGTTAATGCAATTAATACTTTATAAGTAAAGTAAAATGGGTGAAAGGTAAAAAGAGTAAAATGAGGGAATACGCATTTGACCTCATTTAGTCAATGGAAGCAGCTGGTGTAATTGATATTTACAAGCAATCTATAGCCAAGTACAATCTCAGGTACTTCCCCTTTGTCAGAGATGGCGATAGTAAGTCCTATGCAACAGTTACCAGAGAATTGCCTTATGGTCAAACAGTGTTTATTCTGAAAGAGGATTGTGTCTCCCACGTCACGAAAAGAATGGGGACAAATTTGCAAAATCTGACAAAAGAAATGAAAGATCTGTGCAATTAAATGATACATTTGTTCTGATATTGCATAATAGGGTCAATCTGCACAATGACTGACGGCTCTAAACAACAATCTAGTACAGTGTCAATCGCCCTATAGTGTTTCTAAAATCTAACTGTTGTGACTTTTCACATCAGGCGCTAGTTGAAGATACTTAGTTTAATTTGCGGAGTTGTACTCAGAAAAGAGACGTGGTTTCTAGTTTGACTTCATGTTCTCCAGCCCCTCATATTCTCGTTGCTCGTTAACTATGACTTTAAATTTCTCTCTCATTTGTAAATTCACGATTCATACATAACTACATATATACGTTCTTACAACATATGCAAAAATAGCCTAGCCAATGGGGTTTTAGAAAAACAATTAGACAAACCAATCAGATTTTGCAATAACAGGAAAAGTTAAAATCCATCTAAACAATAGGTTAACGTTAAGAATCAATAGGTGTAAAGGTTAGGTCCTTAGTCAGTTTCCTGTTAACGAGGTTCTTACTCATGTTACCAACATAAACAATAGCTAAGAAAAATACTTAGACTCACAAGCAATACCGTAATGATATGTCTAAATGAATGAGCTATTTGAACTCTAAATACATGCGGTAAAATAAACAATTAAGGTGATACACGATATGGCTGCTGTGCGCAAGGCGAGTGAGGGTTTTCCCAACACTAACTATTTAGTTCGAACTTCGATTTTTAGGGAAAATTTTTCTAGAACGATTCATTCACTAAACATAATTAGTTTTTTTTGCTAATAGACGATAAAAATTCCAGAAAACTTTTTAAAGTGAAACAGGAGACACAGAGAGGGCCTTTCTTAGAAATATTCAAAGGGATGCGCAGATTCAGTGGCATAGGAACACTTTTTTCCAGCCAAAATATACATGCCCCTTCTTTCTCTAATAAGTGGCCCTTTTATCTTAGCAGAACCCATTCTATCATAAAATATGTTCTTTTATTACCTTCAAAGTGCCCAATCTATCGTGATAGTGCCCATATTTGTCATGATAGTGTTCCCATCTTATCATCAAAAGCTCCTTTTAATCGCAATAGTGGTCTTTTAACGTCAAAATGGCCTGTTTTGTGACTTATTAATATACTAAAATTACTTATCTGTTATGAGGCGCTCTTTTAGCTTGAATTCCGTATTCTCTACTCTCTACCCTAATTTGCTTTATACTCTTCTCAACTTATTTTTATTTGAACTTTATTCAAATTTAATATACTCAGGCAAAAAACTGGAAGATGGTAAAGGAATAGGTGGCACTGGCAGACTAATGCTGCAGGGAATTGATGCCATACAGAATTTTTATGGTCATGTTATCAGAAAAAATAAGGGAAACACTGACGCAATGGCAAGAGGGACAAGAGCCATACTAAAACACTATTCAGCAGGTAGTGAGGAAGACTGCCATGAAGACTGCCCGGAAGGTCTTGGTGTAGCTATAAACGTGATCTTGCTACCATGGAGCACACTCACAAGCCAATTAAAAATCCACTTCCTTCTGTGATTGTGAGCCCGGTGCTGCCAACATTTGAGAAGCTCGGCGATCCTGCATTTTTGGCCCGCTGTGAGAAATGCCTCACTCAAAACGCAAATGAATCTTTACACACAATATGGAGTCTAGTCCCAAAGGAACAGTACAATTCAGCTTCAGAGATATTTTTGGCGGTAAAACTTGGGACTATTATTTTCAACAATGGGTTTGCATTTTTGTCGGAATCTCTGCTACCCTTACTTGGCATCAGATCATGGACTGCCTCCCAGAAGGCTTAAGAAAAAATTTATATGCGCCGATATAAAACCAGAGTTTACAAAAGCTTGGCGAAAACGAAGTCTCAAAGAAAACATGTGAAGAAGACCAAAACAAAAAAACAAGACGCTTTTGTTCATGAAGAAAGTGTACAATATAAATCACAGGGGCTCTATTCTAAAAAAGAATCAAGTAAGGAAGTAGCTAAGAAAAAAAAAGACATCATAAGGCATAAGCACAGAAATATTCTCAAAATTACTAACAATTTACCATCAGGGGGTAACTCAACAGGTTTGGGTAGCAAACATGCCGTATTTGGGGGTAATTTTTATGGAAAACCACAGCAAATGGTATAGACTTCCGCAAAAATTTCTTGGCTTGTCTAGGACCTCCATCAGAAGTTTTTGACTTGTCTCTATTGGAGGATTTCTGGCACCACCACTGGATTTTCAGAGTTTAAAATACTAAGAAGAGATGAGCAATGATTAAAACAGTTCCATTCATTTAGATTCGCTGCAGCAAGGCAGCTTCAATGCGGAGCAGAATACTTCAAGGCTGATTTCGTAGGCACCCTGTAAGAAAGTATACATTTGATTTATAACATTTTTGTTTATATCTATCTAGTGCCTACATCCAAGCCAAACAAGTCATTGTGCGAAAAGTCATGATTTTGGACATATATCTAAATCGAGTAATTACACTGGCAAGACGAAGTAAATGTAAAACCTTCAGTAATAGTGATCATAATTTCAGTTCCAAATTAGAAAATCTTGCATTCTTGGTAGTTTCCAAAAAGGGGCCTTTCCTTGTTTTGACTTGATTTTGGTTGCTTGGGATTTATCTTGTTGTAAAACATGTAACAGGCAGAAGCAGGGTCTACAAAACCTCGTGATCCTGCAAGCTCAGTATCATATGAAGGTTTTTAATTCAGCTTTAGTTATTGATTTTTGATTTATTAGAACTTTTTAGCAAGGCCTCTTAAAAGCAATCTGAAAAGAGTGATGTGGGCCTAAATATAATGAATGACAAAATGAAATTGGTGATGATTCTAAATGCTGGAATCTCCTTAATGATTATTTATTTTGTCAAATCAGCTTACCTCTCTTATTTCTCCTTTTATATCCCCTGGGACCAAATCGCCAATATATGTAGGGTATGCATAATTGGCGTTCTCCAGGCCGATATTCATCTTCTGCAAAGTGAATTCTATTTGATTGGCGGATGCAATGTTTGAAAGACATAAAATTCGACTAAAGCCACATTTATATAAACAGATATATTGAAAATTACCTTTAGGCTGTGAGCCCACCAGCAATAATGAAAATAATTTTTGATTTGGTGTTGTTCCTTTCTTCTTTTTGTTTTCTGTGCTCATTTGCAAACTCTCAGCAAATTCAACACCATTACATCTGTGTCAGAATTCTCCAGTATATAGGCGGCTGGGCCGGTGGGAGGGGGCTGCGGGGCTTCAGCCCCCACTTTACTTTGGACTTTCTTATTTTGGTAAATAATTAATGAATTGGGATTTATCCTGTTTCAGCCCCCCCCCCCCAATTTTCGTCAGAACCACAGAGGCAGCCCCTGATTTCAAGATTTACTCAGCCGCCCCTGCAGTAGAAGCGGTTTTGAAAGAAATGAAAGAGAATTTACTTACCCGAACTTCTACATTTGCCCCAACATTGCCTGTAACTTTGAAGGCGCCATGCTAACTGTGTGTGTCTTGCACATCTATGTGGTTGTTACATGACGGGTATACTGTGCTGTTTACACTTCAGATTAGCCGTTATTTCAATTTGTTGACACAAGTGCTTCTCGTGTTGCTTATTACTTTAACCTGGATTATATTGTGGTCAGATGAGTCTGATCAACACGTGTTCATCTGCCTTCACTAAAACTCAGTTTTCTCGGAAGGTAAAAATCCTTTAGTAGTACGTACAAAGTTGCCATTTAAGACCCTCCAGACCAATCAATTAAGCTAAAATTTGGTTCGATGTGTGATAAGGTGTGTTGCCACCAAAGTGTGTCTGCGTTTTTTGTGCAATCCACTGGTCTGGATTTTAGATGGAAAGAAGCTGTTGGTTGGGCTAAAATCTCAGTGCATCTATTCCGGACGCCATTACGAGAAAATTAGGAATTATATTGAGATTCTGTGACACACTTTGGTAAATAAGGACATGAACTCTCTGCTTAAGTCAGTTTCGTGCTTCTACGACTTGGCTGGGGTCCTGAATAGAGTTCAAAGATGGGGTATTTTAAAACCATAATTTCTCCTTTAAAATATTTGATGTGGGTCATGTCGACTGGATTTGTACATAGTCTTTTTCCTTATCAAATTACCCTTCGATTGATGTATGGGTTTGCATTAATTCATCCTCAGGGCAGTACCCGGGGGGAAAAACTGAAATGACCGAGACAAAGGTGGGCAGTAACCTTAAGTGCACATTTTCTTTGAAAACAAGGGCACAGTTTCAGGGCCTCAGGAATGGCAGTGAAGGATCAAACATGGCATTTTAATTTTAGGGCAGCAAATCATAATTCAAAACTTTATACCCATTTTCCTGATCTTTCATGATTTGCGTCCTTTGTGCACCTTAGGAAAAGCTAAAATTCTGTCTTGAAGTCAAAATAAGAAAGTAATACATCGTTTTATTTCTTGATTGTATCCAGGTGGGTGTATAATCAAGGTTAAAGAAAAAATTTTATCCTAGAAAAAGCTGACCGTGGTTCCATAAAAATTAAAACAATCTGAAGAATACCTCCTAGCCTTGAACATCATGAATTTCTGACCAGCTCTTAGGATACAGTAAATCAACCATCAACAGATTAACACATCAACAACCACCTTTCAAGCAGTTGATTCATAGCCAACACCAAAAAGTGAGTTGAAACTTAAATGTTTTCATAAGGATATGATGGAAATTTGGAATAACTGCATTTAGAAGGAATATACGATTATTGACACAGGAAAACTTGAAGCAATTCTTGATGAAGAATGTGTCTGTGAGGTGCGCAAATCAGGCTCCTTATCAATAATGATATGACAAGAATGTGAATATGATAACAACCATGAATCTGTAGAAGTTGTGGTTCATAGTTTGTTTGTTTGTTATTTGCATGAAGCTGTGTAATGGCATGCAGGAATGTGCTGCCACAGAGGCCTAAGGGTGCTATCCTTATAGACAGTGAAGGTGATGATTTGAACTGATGATGCTAGATCGCTAGTCCTAATCCTTAACCACTACATCACGGAGACCACAGAAGCTATACATGTCAAAGTAAGGAAACTTTTGTCAAAAATGGTATGCTTCAACGAATTCCAATGTACTTTAAGACACTGAAAGTATCATAGAAATTCCTTCTTAAATGTTTAAAAAATTCGGCTGTTTTTTTCTATATGCTTATACTTGCAACAATGTTTTTGTTTTGAATATCATATAAACAGGCGCTGATTGGTCAAATTAAGTAGCCAATTACAGGTCTTATTTTGATATTATATTTTACATAACATGAATCAAATTGGAAACTGCAAACAATATATGGCAGATTGTTGACATTCTTCATACAAATTCTCGTATTCTCATTTCAAAGTCTAAGTGTTTTACACCATGCAATAAAATTTAAAATTAACAAAAATAAATAAATAAAATAAATCAGTAAGGTAAAAAAGTATATAAATATACAAAAGGCTTGATAAGACTAAAATCTTGTTTACAGCACCTAGTTTAGGAAATATTTATAACATGCATATTTATGTTGCACCAAAATTTTTTAGTTCAGGATTTGCCTGAATATTAAACAAATCAGGCTGCATAAATTCGGAACAAAATAATTTGACATGGATTTTTGAAAATTGACGAAAGGTCAAAAATGTTATTTTGAAACAGGGCACTTTTAAAAATAGAAAGAATTTAAAACAGTTCATTGTCCAATGAATGTTTACCATGTACTCAAAATGCCCTTCAAAATACGCTTAACGTGTTTACCTACATCAGTTAGGAAACCTTGGCCAGGCTTACATTGATTCTTGCCACTGGCCTTATCTGCCTTAAAAGCGCACAAACTGTCTTCTTCGTCAGGACAATGTTGATGCCAATTTGTTTCCTTTGAAGAGGCAACATGAAAAAGATTTACAGCAATCCCATAATAATTTTTGAGCCTATCAATGATGGCATTAATTAGTTTTCCTTTTCCCCTAGGACATTTTCCTTGTGAGCGGTGGAGGAATGTTTACTGGCATGTACAGTTTCCCTAGCCCACTGTATCCTAAGCCACAACTTCTGGCTGCATATACCTCTTTGCTGTTGA
This sequence comes from Catostylus mosaicus, assembly GCA_964019065.1. NCBI lineage: Eukaryota > Metazoa > Cnidaria > Scyphozoa > Rhizostomeae > Catostylidae > Catostylus > Catostylus mosaicus. Next base: position 5,326,766 of record OZ025189.1, on the reverse strand, counting down.
TGTTAAATCTCCCATTTACTGTTTTATCGAAAGTCAAAAAGTGGTGGATCCACTCACAACCTGAATATTTCAACTGACGACTTCTGGCAGACCCTTGCTCCCCAATTTCATGCAACCCTAAAGCTTCACTCTTACACCTCTTACAACAAAGAAGCTTAATAACACTTTTTACAGTATTCAGATTGATCATTCTATATCAATGTACAACACCTTCCTCATCTGGAACTCCAACATTGTTCTCATTCAGCTTGTCAAAGTTCATGAACATGATGACTCCTTCTCTCCCATACTCCAAGCAAGCAGTAGTTCTATGCATGACAACTGTTCATTAGAGGATGTATTCCCATTGAGTTATGAATCTTTGTCTTAAATGTTTTGGGAAGATGTTGATAATGACCTGAGTTGTTTTGATGAAGTTTTTTTCTTTTCAGGTAGAGCCATTGTCGGGTTATCTGTCAAGAAATTAAAAGCATAAATACCAACTTTTGATCACATTTTAGTGACACTTCTCTTTTGAAATTTCATCCTGCAATTCCTGCTTCCTGTCAATAAACCCTTTCTTTATCCCCTTCAACTTTCTTTTTCTCTTCTTTTGGTTTCCAGACTACTTGAGCTGTACATTTTTAACCGTGCAGCATCAGCCTTCCTTGCAGCATCCCTCATTTTTGACTATTCGTAGCTTTTGAAGTACAGGTTGATCACCACATGCACCATCATTGAAATGTATTAGGGCAGAAGCCTTAGCAAGCTGTAACACATTTCTTGACACTAAAACCGTCTTTAGACATCATTTCAAATCATTCCATTCAATGCCTGGTTCTCATTCTGGGTGGGACCATGAGTACATTTCTCTAACAGCATATCATAAGATTGAAAAACTGGTTTTAGTTATTGAATAATAGCACTAGGGAGGCAGATTTTGGCTTTGTAGCTGTTCTAGGTTGATTTGTCAGCCTGATACTTGCACCAACTGTCCAGATCCTTTCGGCAGTATTTCTGTCTGTCTTCTTCATCAGGATTGTCAGAATAGTGCAAAAGAAGAGCAGCAACAGATTTTTTCATTGTATACAGTCTCCCTTTATGGCCATGCCATAACAATTCTGAAGCACATTTATCACTTTATCAGTCAAGCGTCCTTTTCCAAAGAGCATTTTCTCATGTACTAATTTCTTTCCTGTCTGTATTTTGAAGATTCCTCAGTGGTGGACATGGCCCACACCTTCCTATTTTCTTATTGGTACATCTGCTCCATAAGGCTTGGCATCAACCACACTTTGATAGGCTTGAGTGTCACCATCCCAAATATAACATACTTACTTCAATTTGTGGAATGGTACTGATTGCATAAAGATTTGAAAGGCACAAGTGGTCTTCATGGTAATTGATGACATTTTAACAAGACCATATATCAAGACATTTTCCAGTATCTTTGGAAATAACAGTAATATTAAGGGAAGCATGCCCCCTTTTCTGCCAAGTTCCATCAACAGCACCATCACACTCGGCTTCTGTGCTTGTATCCTTGCCAATCTTCTCAATTAGCTCTTGTGCTGCTGTCTTCTACTGAAATAGTTAAATAGGATTCATTAAGTGATTTTGTAATTTTATCATAGTTTTTTCTGTCATTGGTCTGTTCATGTTCATACATCTTGTTCAAGTATTTAATGAATTGTAACCTCTTCCAATTTCCCTGAAAGCTACCACCATCCTTGTGTTAACTTCAAATGGTTTTGGGCCTCTTTTCCCGCTTTTGGCTTGTTTTGAAGTAAAAACACTGTTTTGTTTTTAACACTGCTACAAATGATAATAGTGATGAGCAAATACCTCTTCTCTTCTCTAGATTTCTAATATATCAATTTTTCCCTGGTAATATAGGCAGCATCAAAATGATGAAAGTCAATCAACAAAAATATTTGTCTGAATCTGATGCATTCAAATATTGCTGGAGATTCTTTGGACATTTTATCTTTTTTGCACTTCGAGCTAGATCATTTTTTGTCGTCTTTATCATGTCCTGAAATTTTTTGCTGGCCTAGATTTTCAAGCGAGTGACTGAATTTAATTCGCTGCGCTTGAAATGCACTGTATGACCTAGGCCTAAAGATGTGGGGAGCTTTCCTGTTAAAACTGTGGTTCTCTGTCAACTTTAAAACAACACATCCAATAAAATTGAATGTGTTTGAAATTGAATATGAAACGAACCAAAATCAATCATATCGATAAGTTTTTCCCTCTTTTTCCTGATGATTATCATCTTTTTTCTTTCTTCTTCCTCTGAGCAGGCGTCTGCGCAGTTAAACTTTCACAGTAGAATGTTTGTACATGAATGAATTGTACATTCCAGGTTCTAAATTAAATCCTTTTAATGTTTCAATTTAGCCAGGCCCCTTGGTTGAAATGTGTTACAGCATCATAAACGCCAAGATGAAATTGGTGAAACCCAACATTGTGACCTTAGGCAAACAATTCCAAATCAAAGCATTAAATGATTTTTTTGAGTTTTGCATTTTACCATGAAGGCATTTTCACAGTAAAACATCATTACTGAGGTCCTTGAAAATACGCTTAACGTGTTTACCTACATCAGTTGGAAAACCTTGGCCAGGCTTACATTGATTCTTGCCACTCGCCTTATCTGCCTTAAAAGCGCACAAACTGTCTTCTTCGTCAGTACAATGTTGATGCCAAATTGTTTCCTTTGAAGAGGCAACATGAAAAAGGTTTACAGCAATCCCATAATAATTTTGGAGCCTATCAATGATGGCATTAATTAGATTTCCTTTTCCCCCAGGACATTTTCCTTGTGAGCGGTGGAGGCATGTTTATTGGCATGTACAGGGTCCCTAGCCCACTGTATCCTTAGCCACAACTTCTGGCTGCATATACCTCTCTTCTGTTGATGTTAAATCTCCCATTTACTGTTTTATCAGAAGTCAAAAAGTGGTGGATCCACTCACAACCTGAACATTTCAACTGACGACTTCTGGCAGACCCTTGCTCCAAAATTTCATGCAACCCTTAAGCTTCACTCTTACACCTCTTACAACAAAGAAGCTTAATAACACTTTTCACAGTGTTCAGATTGATCATTCTATATCAATGTACAACACCTTCCTCATCTGGAACTCCAACATTGTTCTCATTCAGCTTGTCAAAGTTCATGAACATGATGACTCTCTCCTTCTCTCCCATACTCCAAGCAAGCAGTAGTCTCTGGTTCTATGCATGACGACTGTTCATTACAGGATATATTCCCAAAATACCTTCTCTTTCTTTTTTTTTTCGAATTGAATTTCGTTCTACCTATTCTTGACTATTACATGTAATTGCCTCAATTTTATGTTCAAATGGGACAAATTTTATCCACCTAGGTACTTCATGTAAAAGCCAATAGAGATAAATGAGCATTGTTTCTGAGGAGCCTAAGGGATGAGTCCTTACTAGAAAGTTTCTGTTGGATCATTGCTATGAGCGTTGCTTTGCATTTAATTTCAACCCCTTCATGTAAAACATTATTTTTTGGGAATAATTCAGCAAAATTGTAATTCTGATTGCCATACTACAATGGCTGCCAAAAGTAATTGGAACAGCAGCTTTCCATTGGCTACATATTTATATTTTCTACCTTTTTGTAATTTTTTTAAGCAGACAGCCCCCCCTTCCCCCCTCGAGCAATGTTGAGGAGAAGGATGAACATGTTGCAAGACATTTGATGCACTTTTCCAACTCATTTCTCCATTTTCATTCATTTTATAATCATATTACAACATTGGATAGGGGGGGGGGGGGGGGAGGGGAGAGAGTGCATTGACAAAACGAGCATGGTGTTTTTTTTCTCAATCTATAACTGATATTTATGGGTGGAAGCTACCTACTCGGGGTAATAGAGGGTCCTGAAGTCAATGAAATGAAAATCATGCCCGTATAACGAAAGGGTGTGGTCATATTGTGGTCATCTTTTATATTTTGCATTACCCTGATACAAGTAACGGTTTCTTGTGCATGTTTGAATAAATTACAGTTTCTTGACATTAATTTCTTCTTTTATGTAACAGCCTTTATATATCTACAAACAATGGGGGTGGTTTTTCCCTCATGAGTTGCGGTTTGCCATGAATCTGGGGGTATTGAACACTGTTCCAATATCATTGCACTTTTTGCATCTGAATGAAAAGGTGGCTTTATGCTATTCTTCCTATTACGCCAATCCTAAAATGGTTGAAGTTAACTGGTGGAAAACATAACACTATTTAGACCATTGAAAGGAGAAGAGAGTAAATTATGAAGTTAATTATGTCTTTTCAAGCAGTTTATCATATTTACGCCAATAAAAGTACGCTATATGTTCCATATGAGAGGGAAAATGTAGTTTTATATGAATGAAATGCATATCCCTACTGTCATTTGATGCCATGAGAAGTAAATACCTGTTAAAATTAGAAACTGTTCTTGAATATGGTGTGGGTATGTTTAGTAACAACCAGGAGCCACATATATTCTTGCAACATAACAGCACAGATACCTCTTTAACATACTCTTTGAAGAACAATTGGGATTTAAGTCACGTGTTATAAATCATATTTGCAACCGCCGAAATTTAGCCGCAATTCTCAAAATGTGACCACCAAACAGAGGAAGTAATTATTCCATAACACGTTATCCTCAATATCTATCTTCTATATTTCTTGGTTTACTTTTTTTGGCGCCCAAAATGTAACCCCCCAATAAAACAAAGAACCTAATTTTAACACGTGATTTTCGATCCCCATTGTCTATTCATCTTTATAATGATATATCTATGCGTAATTTCACACAACAACCTAAGTCTATAGTGTTTCATGTGCTATTTCATGAAGAAAAATGGTATTCAGAAGGAAAATAGCCGACAAGACACGGGCCTATATCTATTAATTGAGAACGGAGGGACAATTATCTTTAAGAGAAATCAGCAAACACTGCAAAGTGTTACCCACATCAGTGCACACCTATTCATGATATTTACAAAAGTGACATGTTGCAAATAATATTTTTTTTTCAAAATTTAGCAACTGTAAACCATAGTTGGTTTACAAGAAACTCGGAAAGCAGGAGCAACAGCAACAGTGAATCAATAAATGTCATAATCAACCATTGTACCTAACCTATGACAACAAAAGGCTGGCAAAGCAATGCCCACAGAGTGGAACAACCTTTTGTTTGTCAACAGGTATTTGATAGCGAAAGATAAACATTCGCCATCGCACGTTCATCATTTCCGTCTCGCGATCGTCAAGCGCTCAAAGTTATTGGTGCTTTGGAGGTAGCAAAGATGGGGGTATCTTTCTCAAACAAGATATCCTCGCTGTACAACAGTTTTGGGGCGGCGAAGTGAACGATGTGGCCTTTAAGCAGCAATAGCAGATCACTCCAAGGTATAATAGCTGGAGAGTACCTAAAATCATTTAGGAAAATTATTTCTTTATCCTCAACTCCGAGCCAAGCATAGGAACATGTGGCCGTAGATAGAAAGGACTTGAAGATAACCCGCAGGGGGTCCAACATAAATTTTTTACCACAATTTGCTGGCCCACATATGTATATATTTCGCCCTTTGCCAGGACCCATTACAAAGAGCTTAACAATGGTGTCAGAGATTACTGCCCCCTCCACTTCGTTGTTTATAGGATCTCCAGGGCACAAGACAACCACTGGCCCTCACACACACATGGCTCTTTCAATTGTGCTTGAAGAATCTCTATGCGTGTCTGTGAGGATCTCCCAAGCTTTTCTTTGGCAGACTGGATGTCCCAAACAGACTTCAGCAGCTCAGAAACGTTCTTCTGGCCCCTGCTCAGAATGAACTCATACAGTGCCAAGTCCCCAACAATTTTCCTGCTATTTGCATGAGCCAAAACTTCCAACATGGTATGCATTTGGTTTTTTAAAATTACTTCAGCTACTTGGACATTGCCCAATTTTTTATTTTTTTTTAACTCTTTTTACCCCTTTCTTGCATGCTGCTTTCATTGCTTTCAGGGTCTTTGGGGCAGTAACATTTGCTGGGTGACCTTCACTTGCAACGAATTCAGTATCCTCTTTTGTCACGTACTCATACGCCGTATGATAGCCTGAATGGCCGGAAAAATTGACCACAATGCTGACACGGTCTTTTATGGCATTTTTTTACTTTCAACCACTGCTGAGTCTTGTTGAGCAAAATGCACATACGAAAATGAAAGCCTCCTTTTTTGTGACTTTTCATGGAACAGGCCCACTGCTCTACTTTCGTTGTGTACTTTCGTGGAAGGCTATAATAATGGCTTCTGCAAAGGATTGATGGTTGAAGGTATATGTATCTGCATTGCTATATGTTATCATATATACCTTTCGCAGTGAGTCGACAGCAATGACAAAATCCGTTTGTTTTTGAGCCATAACGCACGTACAATTATGGTGAAATATATCGCACAGATAAATGATCTCCTTACTAACGTATTTCAAAAGAAAAAGATCAGTCGAGTACACCGCATTTTGTGCACTATGCATGCTGGTATTTACAACAAACAATGAAATGGTTGAGGTTTCAACTAATTACTTTTTATGTTTTACAGGATTGATTGCAGTTATCTTCTGCTTAGATGTTGATGAAGAAAGTTAATAGACTACACACTGATAATACTATGTATATATTAGAATATATTGTTCAAATATAGTGTTATATATAAATACATATACATGAAATTGCATGACACATATGGTTTTATATAATATCATCCCTGTACCTTCCTCTTTCATCCATCACCAAAGAAAGATACAGGAATTTCAATGTGTAGTCCCTTCATCAATGTAATGTGCTTCGCAGGAGACAAACGGGATCATTATGTGATGTACTACTCACCTTTCCCTGTATTCCATGCCAGATCGAAAGTATAGAATACATTTGTGAGTGACATACAATAAAAACAGTTTGAAAAGTAGCAAAGGTTAATTAAAAGTATAATTAAGATGTATATATATACTTTCTATCAGAGTCAAATCCCCCAGAATACATAAAATGGGGCATGGAACCAGAACCTTTCAGCTATTTCGAGGTCACCAATCATTCTGATAAAAAATATAACACCACCAACGAAATCAGCGCCACGAGAAACCCCTATCTGCAACTAATTAGTTATTTCCAACAGGCCGTTTCAGAAATTTTAAAAGACAATGGCCGCCAAAAGTAGTTGGAACAGCAGATTTCCATTGGCTACATATTTATATTTTCTACCTTTTTGTAATTTTCTAAGCAGACAGCCCCCCTTCCCCCCTCAAGCAATGTTGAGGAGAAGGATGAACATGTTGCAAGACATGTGATGCACTTTTTCAACTCATTTCTCAATTTTCATTCATTTTATAATCATATTACAACATTGTATAGGGGAGGGGAGGGAGTGCATCAAGAAAATGAGCATGGTGTTCCAACACTTTTGGCGGGCATTGTAGTTAGAAGAAAGGATAAACTATTTGAAAATCCAAAAATCCAAAATTGCCCAAAATGTGCCAAAATTAGTTATTATTATCACTAATTAGTTCTAATTAGCCCTAATTAGACACTTTCCGCCTGAGGAAATGATTGGGAGTTTCTTTAGGGTGAATGGCAAACCTATTTGGTTGATTTTATTCAAAACTTTATTTTTCTGGTTGTATAGTTACCTTGCGGTATCGACTGGACTGGTGGAGTTGTTCAAGTCATTTGCAATAGAGAGTTTACGATCCACTACGTAGCTCACTACGACGTCCGTTGGAGATCTGAAACGAGCGCGGTCGTGGGGATATCCATGCTTTTGCGTACTGGATCTCATTTTCACTACTCGAATTCGCTTGTTTCCACGTACTGATCACTACGCAGGTAAAAACCTTTGAATTATTATCGATTTCTTCTGATATTTTTCATTTGAAGTGCTCTTTTGGGGGTTTAATGCCTCTAGATCATGATGTTATGCAAAACATACAACAGATTTTCTATTCAGAAATCTACGCACATGTTCGTATTTTGGCGGCAAAACCTTTATATAATTTAATAAATAAACTTTGTAACCTATTCTAGTAAATACCCTTTTTTAAATTACTTGCTTGCCGTTAAAATGATGTTTGTGGCTCAGTTGGAGAAAAATCAAGTTTGGCCTAAATTTCGTATTTGAGAAACGTTGACCTTGGGGAGCGTATACTTGTATTAAAAACTTTGCTGTGAATATTTTGTATTTGATAGATTTATATGAATATATAAGTACAACAGCTAAACAAGTGCTTTAAATGGTGAGATTAAATTTGATATCGAAAAATGTTATGCTATTATGAAAAGAAATTTCTTTGCACAGAACTAAGATAGTATGGACTTCTAAACATGCCATACTACTTTGTAGAGAGATACTTTTGGTAGAACCATACAAATTAAAAACTGGAACAAGGGAGAAAGGGCAGGCATGGGACAAAATAGCTGCAAATTTGAATTGTTTAAAAGGAGTGAGATTTGTTGTGGATCAAAGGGGTTTGAGGGAGAGGTATGCCAAGTTGGAAAGGAATTTCAAGAGGAAAATGGCTGCTGAAGAAAGGGCAAGTGGTATAGTGCCAGAGATGACAGAGTTAGATGAAGTAGTAGAAAGCATTATTGAGCGCAGTGAGGGAGCACAAGAGGAGATTGAAAAGATGACTGAAAATAAAAGAAAGGCCATTGATAAAGAAAAGGAATCTGCAGAAAGTGTGAGAAAAAGATCTGTGGAGACACTTGCAGAGACAAGAGAAAGAGAAAATCAGGAAAGTGCAAGAAAAAAAAAGAGAAGTGATGGGAATGGAACAATAGAATTTTTGAGAGATAAAAGTGAAAAAGAAATGGAAGTGAGAACAGAAGAACTGGCAATGAAGAAGAAAGAACATGAATTTAACATGAAAAATGTAGAGGAACAGAGAGAACTGAAAAAAAGAGAGCTTGAGTTAAGAGAAAGAGAGCAGCAGGCAAGAGAAAAAAGAGGTGAGTTGATGATGCAAATTCTACTGCAACAGCAACAACAGCAGCAAGCTGTAATGATGCAAATGCAGCAAATTAGCCAGGCTTTGGTTGATTTAATTAAAAGTTTAAAGGAAAATAAACAATAAATACATATGTCTTGTTCATTACTGACTTTTCCCTAAGCAAAGGAATCATGTGTTAAACCAAATGAAAACTTAACATTGCTACACATCAACAGATAATTTTCAGAAAATATCTAACATCTTTTTTAATTGCTTTTACCACCAAAACAAATGGAAAAAGTTAATGAAAATATTCCTCAACAGTAGGTGGCTGCAAGTTAAAATAAACAGAGGTGTTTGAACCATGGAGACAGGTCAATGCATTTCGTAGGAGGGCGCATACAAAATACATTTTTCCAACAGCACTGAGACCAATTTTTAAGTTCTTTTTGAAATCCAAAAATTTAAAATAGCTCAAGATGTCTCCAAATATCCATTCTACTGACACTCTGACCTGACTCATGGACTGGTTAAATGCCTGTTGTTCCTGTGTCAATGGGGCTCGTCTTTCATAGGGGCATTGAAGCTGTAGACGATGGGGATAGGCAGGATCACCATAAATGCACAATACCTGGCCTGTGGGTGAAATGGAATGTTGCTCCAGCTGAGGCAATAGACCTGACATTGCTAGCATAGCACTGTCATGTCTACGTCCCTCAACTGGTCCATACAGATTTGCAATTAACCCATTTGGAGCTGCAACTGACTGAAATTTGAGAGCATGGACCCTTCTATGGCCATTATAAACAGCCCGCTGATCTCTTCCAGGCCTACAAATGGGACGCACAGTGCCATCCACAAAACCCCAACAGTTGTCCAGTGCAGCACCTCTGTTGTGAACTGCATCTGCAAATGTCTGAAGATTTTGAGGTGATAGCCAAAGTTGGTCAAGATCAGTCAAAAGATGATTAAACCTTGCAAAGATATGATCTGTAACATGATTAGCAGCCATACACAGTTGAGGAACAGGTCTGCCAAATCTTGGGATGTGTCAGCATACCTAAAAGGGTATGCATAGCGTTTCAAACATACACATAATGCCTCAACAGAATCTATCAGAGTGCCATTATAACATCGAATCACTTCTGGTAGACGAAATATTTCAGATAAAGTGTAAATGTCCGCTTTTTTGAAACGAAATTCGACTTCACATTCATTGTCATCCATCTGTTCAAGGTTGAAGTGTTCGTGGCGCCAATATGGCAAATCTAAATGTCAGTTTCTTCTTTGTCTACCTATACCTTGAAGTAATAAAAATTCATCGTCATCTAACGCATTGTTTCCATGTAAATCAAGAACAAGGTGGCGAAGTTCAATGTTTGCCTCCATGATCAAATAACAACATTGAAGTTTTGGGGCTAAGAAGCTGCGTAGTCACTCGGATTGCTTACCAGGCCTCCAAAAGTCGTCATTGTGAGATGCGTAGTGAATTGTAAACTCTCTAATTATACCAATTGTCAAACAAGGAAACCTTTGTCAAACATTGAAAGAAAAGAAAACTGAAAAGGCTTATCACCATTTGCATTAAAAATTTGTTTTATTCTTGGCATGTGATGCATTGGAAAGGGAAATGAAACAGTTTCATTTTCATTTAAATTCCACTACATACAATCTTATAATTGACAATAGCAACAATTACCTGAACTACTAGGAAATAAAACACTTTTACAGAAGTTTAATGCAATGATATGGAGAACAAATATCTAAGTAACAAAGAGAGAACATGATCAATTGTATGAAGGGAATTACTTAAAGGAGAATTTTGATGATGGTCTAGGCATAACATACAAGTTTAAAAGAAAGAGGGCTTAGAGAAGGTAGGGTTTTTTCCCTTTGGACTTTATCTGAATGAAATATTTTTGTGATAATCTTAACTGTGTCTCCTTGTTGTAGAAAAACCATCCATTAGAAAGACAGTCCTGATTGGGCACCAAGTAAGAACCATGACATGAAATTTCAAAGCCCCCATCCATGAGAAATATTGGCAACATGAGCTGCAAAGAAAGTGGAAGATGGAAGACACAAAATTTAAGTTTAACTTGAATCATTTAAAACAGAGAAATGTTGTTTCTTTTCTATCATTCATGATTAAGTTACCAATTGCTACAACAAGAAAGAAGTGCCTCTGGTGTTGTGATAGATCAATGACCATCAAAAAGGCAGTTGACCAAGAAGAAGAATACCCAAGACAAAGTCGGAAAAAGAAAAAACTCAAATAGAATCCTGAAAAACAAAAACCAACCAAGAAGAGAACAAAGGTGACAAAAGATTCACATTGGTCTGTGATTGAAACTAAATTTGATAATCCAAACCAATCATCTGAGTTTTTAGAATATGTTGGACTTAGCAGACAAGCAGAATGAGCAAAGTCACCTGCTGATTTCTTTTTCTTGTTTTTCACAAAACAAATGTTTGCATCTGTAGCAGAGCAAACAAATTTGTATTATCACCAATGCAACTTCAAGAAACCATCCCCAATGAAATGGGTATAAACAACCGGAGAAGAAATCATGGCACTCATTGGGGTTCTCATTGCAATGGGACTAGCAAACTTCCAAGACCTTGATGACTACTGGGAGAAGAGGGGTAAACTTCACATGCCCTGGTTTTCTACTGTGATAAGCAGCCTCAGATTCAAACAAATACTTCGCTATTTGCACTTGGTTGACAATGACAAAAATCTTCCAAGGTCACACCCAAATTTTAACGAACTTTACAAGCTTGGCTCATTTCCTGATGACCTCAGTAAGTCATTCAAGGAAATGTGTTCACCACCAAGGAACCTTTCCATAGATGAATCCACAGACGAATCCACAGATGGTGGGAACAAAGTCCAGTATCGGCTTCCTGCAATATATGCCAAAGAAACCAGAGAAGTTTTGCATAAAGTTGTGGGCTCTGTTTGAAGCAATTAGTGGATACTGTCTTCAGTTCCAAGTTTATACTGGAGTTTATAGTTATAAGTTTATAAGTTTATTTCACAAAAAACCAAGACTTTGCAAAGAAAAGGCAAGCTCACAAAAAGTTTTGAATAATGTTGACACATGAGCTAGTACAGATATTTTTTGATTCGCGGGAGGCCCAGTCTGAGAGTCAGCAAAGTGCAACAAGAAATACTAAAAGGAAAGGAACTGATGATACAAGATTGGTAGGGAACATTATGCAACCAGATATCCCATGTAAAGCAAATGTAAGTCTTTTGCGTACAAGATCGACCGAAAAACCAAGAAGAAACATGGTAAGCAAACTTGTAACTTTTGCCTGAAGTGTGAATGTTTTGTCTGTAAACGTTGCTTCAAGGGCTTTCATAGTAAGAGTGCCTTGTGAGGGACATTGTTCCAAGACATTTATTGATCTTAGATAATACTTTGCAGCCATAGTTTAGTCAAAGCAAGACATATGTTGATTGTTCTGTTCTGCCTTTTTACTAATTGGCATTTCATCCGACCCAGTGGTTATTGCAAATACCTTCAATAATTTTTTTGTAAATGTTTCTCATAATATTACTAAACCTACACCAAGAACTAATACGTCTCCCGTGGATTTCATGGGTGAAATACTTGGAAATTCATTCTTCATTGCACCCTCTGTTCCACTTGAGATATCTGAGATAATATCTCTCCTTAAAACTGGAAAATCTCTAGGAGCAAATGGCATCCCTATTAAAATATTGAAAGCCCTTTCTTCACTAATATCTCCACCTTTTTCTCAGATCATTAATAAATCATTTCAATCTGGGATATTTTCAGACAAGATGAATTTGGCTAAAGCGATTCCACTATTTAAGAAAGGCTGTCCACTGGTAGCTATTAACTATAGACCTATTTCTCTTCTTTCTGCATTTAGCAAGATTATTGAAAAAGTTATGTATGGACGTCTTTACAAATTTCTAGAAAAACAAGAAATATCATATTCTGTACATTTTGGATTTCGTGCAAGTCATTCTATCAACCATGCCCTTGTTAGTTTAACTGAAGCAATTAAAAACTCTCTAGATAATAGGAAATTTGGCTGTAGAATTTTTATCAATCTTCAGAAAGGATTTGATACAGTAAATTATGAAATTCTTTTGTCACCTGGTACTGATATCTATTGTGAAGCTGAAGATCTTGATTTACTCCAGAGAATAGTTAAAAGAGAATTGAAAAAAGTAAAATTTTGGCTTGATGTGAAAAACTTGTCACTAAATATTAATTAAACCAATTTTATCACCTTTAAGTCTTCCAAGCAGCCCTCCTCTGACATGATCAACATTAAAATTGGAAGCCTACCTATTAGAAAGACTTGCTATGTTTCTTGGAGTTTTATTAAATGAAAATCTTTCATGGAAGTATTATTTAACTGAGCTCTCGAAAAAACTGGCAAGAACTTGTGGCATGTTCTCCATATAGTATTCTTGTATTGGGTTTTACATATGAATCCTATATCAATCTAGTGTTTTTGCTGCAGAAACGGGCTGTCAGGGCAATTGCGTTTAAAAGATCTACTCCACACTCAACTTTTATCTTCTCAGGTTTAAACATCTCAGAACTGTATGGTCTTTTTCAACTAAAACTTCTTACCTTTGTATATGAATCTATTCATAAAATCTCTCCTCCTTGTTTCCATAACATTTTTAATACTTTGGCTTCTGTTTATCAATATGGTACACAGCAGGCAGGGAAGGGTGATATCTCTTTGACTCAGAAAAATACACAGCTATATGGTCTTCAATCAATTCAGTACCATGGATCAACGTGTTGCAATACCATTCCCCTTGACATAAAACAGTCGCCTTCTGTCCATCTCTTTCGACAGAGACTTGAGGCTCTCTTTTTTGAAAACAACTATTAAAACAGATTGGATACTTATCAACGCCATTCTTGAAATCATCTCAACTATACTTACAATTATATCCATAGTTATATTTATTATTTAAACTTTTCCTTATAGAGGGTGCTCTCTCCTCTATTAGCTTAGCTACTGAGAGATCTCCTCCTTAATAGTTCCTCTAAATACAAAATTTTATACTGATGACTTAAAGTTTATTGAAGTTTGTATTGTTATAATTATATTTTTTATTGTTATTTGTAGTTTATATTGTTATTAATTAATATTCACATTGTTGTAGTAGAAACTTTTGTATTTAAATAAAATGGAATTTAAAATTTAATTAAATTGGAATTTAAAATAAAATGAACTGAACTGAACTGATCTTTATGTAACTTCAATATCAATCTTTTCAATTATGACTCCCACACTCCTACTAAGGATTTTGTTAGTCTCCTCCTTTCTCAACATTATCTTCCTTTCATAATACATCCAACACAAGTTTTTGAGAGTTCATCTACCATCATTGATAATATTTTCACTAATGTTTGTGATTTTGACTCTAAAAGTGGAAATATTCTAACACAAATTGCGAATCATTTTCCCTAGTTCTTGATTGTGGAAAAAGCTTGTATCACCAACAAGCCTATGTCTTATTTCAAACATGATTATTCAAACTTTAACAAAGAAAGGTTTCTTGCAGACTTTAACAATCTGAACTTTGATTATTTAAATGATGGTCAAACTGATGTAGATACAAAGTTCAATAGATTCCTTGCTACCCTTGAAAATATTATCAAAAGCCATGTTTGGATAAAAAAACTATCAAAAAGATGTAAAATTAAGAAACAAGCTCTGGGTAAACAGTAGAATTAAAAAAATGATGCATCTAAAGGATGATATACTCAAAAAGATAAGGAAAAAGCCCAATGCTACCCAAAGTCTTAGCAACAGAATTGCTATAGAGTTGAAGAATAGTAAAACTAACTATTTCCAAAACTACTTTCATGTAAAGAGTAAAAATATGAAGCTTTTATGGAATGGAATAAAGTCAATAATTAGTGTTATAAATCCTAGAGAAAATATTATTAGAATGCTCCAGGATACAAATGGAAATGTAGTAACAGACCCTACAAAAATGGCTAACATTTTCAATAATTTTTTTGTAAATTCAGCAGATATTTTAGAAACAATGATACCAAGATCACCAAGATCTCCCAACTCAGTTTTTTAGCTCCTTCCACTGCATATGAGATATCAGATATAATTGGCTTGTTAAAAACTGGTAAACCAGTTGGCCCAAACAGTATTCCTATAAAATTATTAAAAATCCTCTCCATTTACATTTCATATCCTCTATCTCAAATTATGAATGGGTCTTTTTACCTGGCATTTTTCCAGAAAAATACAGGATGCAAAAGTAGTTCCATTGTTGAAAAAAGGTTGTCCTGTGACAGCTTCTAATTATAGACCACTATCCCTTGTATATGTATTTAGTAAAATTTCATAGAAATTGATGTATAAACGTTTATATAACTTTTTGGAAGTCAATAAAATCCTATATGATCTTCAAGTTTGGTTTTCGAGCTTCTCACTCAACAGATCATACATTGATTAGTTTAACAGAAACTATAAAGAATACTTTAGATAACAAACACTTTGGATGTGGAATTTTTATTGACCTTGACAAAGTTTATGATACAGGAAATCAAAAGATTCTCCTTGATTAACTAGAGCATTATGGTGTACGACGTACTGCTCTTGCATAGTTTAAATCATATCTTAGCCAAAGACGCCAGTATGTATCTGTAAGTGGTCATTACTCTAGCTATCTTGATGTCACATGTGGTGCTCTCCAAGCATCTGTCCTTGGTCCACGTCTTTTCCTTATCTTTATAAATGATCTTCCATCATCAACTAGAAAGTTATCTTTTTTTTGTTGATGACAGTAATACTATTTCGAATCTGATAGTCTCAGTAAATTAGAACAAATGGTAAACAAAGAGCTCAAGAAAGTTAAAAAATGGCTTGATACTAATAAACTGGCATTAAACATAGATAAAACACCCTTTGTTATTTTCCATTCACATCAAAATTATTTGAATAAAACAGTAAATATTAAGATTGGTAAGCAGCATGTTAAACAGGATAAATATATCAAATTTCTTGGTCTCCTTTTTGATGCTTTAGTTTCTCTATACTACTCTTTGTTTGCTGCTTTTCTTCAGTATAATTTATTGTCTGGGGACTTATTTACGATACCTATACCAAACAAATATATCCTCTGCAAAAGAAAGTTGCTAGATCCATTTTATTTTTAGAATTTTTCATCTCCATCCACACCTATTTTCTATGAATTAAAAATCCACAAATTCAATGATCTACTTCAACTAAAACCACTATCTTTTGTGCATGAATCTATTAATTTGATTTCTCCTACTCCATTTCACAATTTTTTTGAAACCCTGTCAACTATTCATCAGTATGATACAAGACAGGCTCGCAAAGGCGATATTTTTATGACACATAAGAAGACATTGCAATATGGCTTGCGCTCTATTAGATATGCACCTGCTCAATCCTGGAATAACATCCCATTTAATATAAAACAATCCACTTCAGTGACGATTTTACCGCCGTGATCTAAAATGTTTCATATTCTCAATCAAATACCAGTCATGAATATTTTTCACATTAAAGATAATAACTCGCTCAAAACTGTAGAAAATCAAAGTTTTTAATAAGGGGGTGACCTCTCTTCGATTAGTTCACCTATTGAGAGGTCTCCTCCTTCAAAGAAGTTCCCCATCATACAGAATTTTGTCTACTTGTGATTATTAGATTTATTTCTTCAATTGCCAGCATTAATTGTAGCATCTTGTAACTTATATATCTATGTAATTTAAATTTTGTATGATGTTGAATTCTAAAAAAATGAAATGAAACTAAAACTGAAAAGCTTGGAGCAAGGCTAGATCAACACCTAGAGATCAGAGTCAGACATATTAGGTCAACTACAAGTAACTATTTTTCAAACAATTGGTATCAAAAAAATGAAATATTTCCTGCATGGCAAGCAAGATAATTTTACAGTTTGGTGCATTTCATCATGTTTTGAAACATGGAAGTGTTTGGCCAATGACCCAGAAATACTAGAGATGGTATCGAGGATGCATATGCAATTAGTAAATGCCCTTTTTCAAGCAATTGGAAGATGGCAGCACACAAATCTGCAAATGCATTGCCTTTGAATGTGACTTATCAATGCCCAACTGATGAGCATTGGTTGCATATGCATCATAATGCGATCGATCTCCCTCTGATGATGACGTCATTGTTGTATTCACAATGATAATGCTTGTTTTAACAATTTCGAATACTCTTTTTATCCAATAAATGCGCGTTATTTTGCAGTCTATATTATCCAGATATTCCAATTGAGAACGACTTATGTGACGCACAAACTTGTCCAATTTGAAATCCAATTTGCATCTTCTAATCCATACAACACCACCAACAGTCGATAAAACTTTACATAAATGATTGGAAAATTCATCCTTTATGTATGAATGAAAAATGATGATTGAAATACCACATATGGCATGGGGGATGCATATTTAATTTGTAAATGCCCTTTTTCAAGCAATTGGAAGATGGCAGCACACAAATCTGCAAATGCATTGCCTTTGAATATGACTTATCAATGCCCAACTGATGAGCATTTGTTGCATTTGCATCATCATGTGATCCATCTCCCTCTGATGATGAAGTCATTGTTATATTTACAATGCCAATTCTTGTTTTAACAATTTCCAATACTCTTTTACCATAAATGCGCGTAATTTTGCAGTCTATAATATCCAGATATTCCAATTGCGAACGACTTATGTGATGCAGAAACTTGTCCAATTTGAAATCCAATTGGCATCTTCTAATCCATACCACACCACCAACAGTCGATAAAACTTTACATAAATGATTGGAATATTCAGCCTTTATGTATTAATGAAAAATGATGATTGAAATACCACAGATGGCATGGGGGATGCATATCCAATTTGTAAATGCCCTTTTTCAAGCAATTGGAAGATGGCAGCACACAAATCTGCAAATGCATTGCCTTTGAATGTGACTGATCAATGCCCAACTGATGAGCATTTGTTGCATTTGCATCATCATGTGATCCATCTCCCTCTGATGATGAAGTCATTGTTATATTTACCATGCTAATCCTTGTTTTATTAATTTCCAATACTCTTTTAATCCAATAAATGCGCGTAATTTTGCAGTCTATAATATCCAGATATTCCAACTGCGAATGACTGATTTGTTGCAGAAACTTGTCCAATATGAAATCCAATTTGCATCTTCTAATCCATACAACACCATCAGTCGATAAAACTTTACATAAATGATTGGAATATTCATTCTTTATGTATGAATGAAAAATGATGATTGAAATACCACAGATGGCATGGGGGATGCATATCCAATTTGTAAATGCCCTTTTTCAAGCAATTGGAAGATGGCAGCACACAAATCTGCAAATGCATTGCCTTTGAATGTGACTTATCAATGCCCAACTGATGAGCATTTGTTGCATTTGCATCATCGTGTGATCCATCTCCCTCTGATGATGAAGTCATTGTTATATTTACAATGCTAATTCTTGTTTTAACAATTTTGAATACTCTTTTAATCCAATATATGCGCGTAATTTTGCAGTCTATAATATCCAGATATTCCAATTGCGAACGACTGATTTGATGCAGAAACTTGTCCAATATGAAATCCAATTTGCATCTTCTAATCCATACAACACCACCAACAGTCGATAAAAACTTAACATACATGATTGGAATATTCATTCTTTATGTATGAATGAAAAATGATGATTGGAATACTACAGATGGTATCAGAGATGCATATCGTATTGGTAAACGTTTTAAGCAAATATTGTAAAATCTACCATCTCACCCAATAACATAGAATTTGTTGACAAAGAGATATCTTCTTTATTGATAAAAAAGGTTATTTAACCTTGTCATAAATCACAGGATGATTTTGTTTCTCAAATTTTTCTTAGAGCCAAAAAGGATGGCTCATTTAGAGTGGTATTAAACCTCAAAACCTTTAATACTTTTGTAAAATAGAATCATTTTAAGATGGACACAATTTATACAGCCATAAATATGATGAAAACTCATTGCTATATGGCTTCTGTTGACTTAAAAGATGCCTTCTATTATGCACCCATACATAATGGTGACCAAAGGTATTTAAAATTTTGTGGAAAGATACCTATTACAGGTTTACTGCTTTCCCAAATAGATTAGCATTTGTCCTAGAAAATTTACAAAACTTCTCAAACCAGTATATGCATGGTTAAGAAACAAAGGGCACTTATCAGCTGCCTATATTGACAATTCCTAACTGCAGGCAGATACTTGTGACAAATGTGTAAAGAATATAATTGACACTGTCACATTACTTTATAGTCTTGGATTTGTTGTTCACTCAACAAAATCTTTGCTTACACCAGCTAAAACTAGCACCTTTCTTGGGTTTGTTTTAGACTCTCTAAACATGAAAGTGTACCTGACTCAGGATACAGCTGACAGCATTAGAAGTGTTTGTGACACTGTCTTGAGCAGCACATGCCTAATAATACGACAGGTAGCACAGCTTCTTGGTAAAATTACTTCTAGTTTACCAGGGGCAATGTTTGGACCACTGTACTATCATAACCTAGACATGAATAAAACAAAGGCACCTAAAGAGGCTAAGGGCAATTTTGACCAGGTAATAACATTATCCCAGGATGCCATACCAGAAATTCATTGGTGGGAAAACATGTAACCCACTAGTTTAATAAGATTGATCATGGTAATCCACCGATTATTTTATACAGTGATGCATCTAAGATTTGATGGGGATGCAGTTGTAATGGCCTTAAGTCAGGGGGAAACTGGACTTCAGAAGAAGCCCAATTTCATATCAATCATTTGGAAATGCTTGCAGCATACTTTGCTCTAAAAGCATTCACAACAAAACTTTCTAATAAGCATGTTACACTCATAGTTGATAATACCACAGTGGTAACTTGTATCAATAACATGGGTAATAGTCATTTTATCGATATAAATTAACAAAAATTATTTGGCTCTTTTGTATTGAGAACCAAATCTGGCTTACTACTGCACATATTGCAGGAAAATATAATACAGAGGCAGATTCGGCATTACGTAAGAAACAGAATGGTCATTAAAAACAGATGTTTTTTTGGAAGCTATCAAAATCATGAATATATTACCCAACCTAGATCTGTTTGCTTCCAGACTTAATCACAAAATAAGACCATATGCTTCATTCTTGCCAGACCAAGAAGCATCAGTCATCAATGCTTTTTCTATATCATGGGAGGAATCTCAATTTTATGCATTTCCCCCATTTTATCTAATTTTAAGAACCCTTCAAAAAATCTGGCATAATAAAGCCACAGGTCTTCTTATAGTGCCCTGCTGGCCAACACAACCCTGGTGGCAATATTTAATGGAAATGTTAATTGGTCACCCACTCCTTCTTCCCAGGATGACAGATACATTGACTCTTCCATTCGATCTAACAAGATACACCCATTGCACAAGAAACTACAATTGATCATGTGCCCTTTGTCAGGAGATTGCTGCAAGACAAAGGAATCTCAGGAACTGCTGCAGACATCATTGGGAACTCTTGGAGAGCAGGCACAAAAAAGCAATATCTCTCATACATTACCAGGTGGGAAAAATACTGCCGTGCAAGGAACATTAATCCACTTTCAGCAAATGTAACTGATGGCATGAATTTACTGGGGGAGCTTTTCTCTGATGGACTTTCTTACAGGTCTATAAACATGGCAAGATCTGCTCTTTCCAATTTGATTTATTTGGTAGATGGCTCCAGTTTTGGTTGTAATGACATAGTAACAAAATTCACCAGAGGGGTCTTCCGTACGAGACCAAAACTACCCAGGTATAAGGAGATATGGGATTTATCTATTGTTCTAACTCATATTAAATCGTGGTACCCTCTTGATAGCTTACCTCTGAAGATATTAACACTTAAAACAATCACATTGATGGTCTTGACATCAGGACACGGGTGCAAGACATTACAGGCGTTGCAAATTAACCAAATGAAATTGAACCTGGACACACATATTTTTCAAGTTACTAAATTACTGAAGACATCTATGCCACAAAGCCATTTTGGAGTTGTGATATTTACGGCATATGCTTCTGATGAAAAATTGTGTGTGGTGTCATGTCTGGAGGAGTACATAAAACAAACTGATGATTTACGAAAAAGTTGTACAAGTTTGTTCGTGAGTTATGTTAAGCCACATAATATGGCAACTGTAGATACAATTAGCCGGTGGTTGAAAGAAACTCTAAAGTTATCAGGGATTAATGTGGAAAGATTCAAAGCCCACAGATTTTCATCAGCAGCTACATCTCCAGCAAAGGCCTGTAAAGTACCCATCAAAAATATAATGGAAACTCCACACTGGAAAAGTGCAGAAACATTTCGAAAATATTATGAAAAACCTATAATTAATGACAATAAAGGATTCAGTAGTAACAATTTGTCAGTATAATAATCTTGTTTACATAATATCGATACTGCAAAATATGACTAATCATTCATGCCTTTAAAATCTCATATGACTTCTATGTCATGTGGACCAATCACAAAACAGAATAAACAAATTGAAGGAGACTTAACTGAAAGGGGAGTTGAAGTTTGATTGTGATTCTATGAGTGATTGGTCCAGGCATAGAAATCACCCTCCCAATATCATGAATCCATAAAATATTTAACCCCACCACCATCAGCATTTTGAGACTTTGAGGCTGCATGATCAGCCAGCCACTCATAGTTGTGGAAATGTTCTGTGAAGGCTGATTCATTGGCTGCAAGGGTCAAAAAACACACATTGCAATAAACCCCTTTAATTTGTTCCTCCATAGCTTTTAGTGTGACCCGGTTAATGGCGTAATATTTTTTCTGCAATCTTCTCTGAAACTCTCGTGACATCCTCATAATTTTTCTTCTTAGTAATGTGCACCTCACTACACCATTACTAATTATCTTCACAGATAGATAATTTAAACAATATGATCTACAATAATCCAGTATTTCTAGGGATTCAGACCTAGATAAGGAGTATTTTTAATACAAGGTTAAAATAAATTGAGTTAAGGGGCACACTGGAAAGTTTCCTAGTGTCCTGATGGGCCAGTCTGCTTCTGATTCTCGATTATCCAAATGACCAAGCAAGGATGCGCAAAGCTAGTTACAGCTGTTTAACTATTTAACATATACAACAAGTGTTATAAAATAGGATTTTATATTCTTTGCTGATACGACGGACAGTAACTGATGCTCAAGAAAGAGAAGAATCTAACAAACAACACTTGCTTCCAATTTTTTTTTTGATACACTCATATTTAGTCTTTTTTCTGCTACTCATCAGTTTCTCAGTATAATTTATAGCCTAACAACATTAATCAAACTAAAATCGCCAATGGGGTGTGTCACAAATGTGAATTTTCTTACAATTATGTCACCTCTTATCACAACTATCTACTAAAAAAAATCTAGTAGTAAAATCATATATTAGTATTTCTTTTAACAACTACGAAGAAATATAAACAATAAGAGTAAACAAATCAAATAAACAAAAGATAATTTAACAAACACTCCCAAGATTAATAAAGTTAACAATACCTCTGTAAATCCAACATTTCATCTTACTAAAAGAGAAGCCTAAATTGCTTAAAGTAGCATGCATACAGTGGAATTACTAGACCCACACAACGTCCTGAAATATTCACTAAGAATCACATGATAGATGGTGATATGACACTTCTTTAACTAATGATTAATCAACCAAACATGAGGCAATACTTACCTTTAACTGGCAACAAGGTTTTCTTTAAAATTGACTTTGAGATTGAATTTTCACCCGAGATGTCACTTACACTGAGGCCAAACCTGCCTTCAATTGATCATAATGTTTTCTCTCAGAGAAGAATCCATGAATGTTCTTAGCTTGGAGACGGCATTGAATTTGATTTCTTACTCCACTCAAGTGTCAGTTGAAAAAAGAGATATCTAATATTTATTAGATTCATTGCACTTTTCCCTTAAAATCACGAAGTGCTTCAATGAAAACCTTGGAGAAACTTGAGGAAAAGATTGCCTCATCGCTCCATAAGCTGGAGAATGTATTTGTTCTTTGTTTTTCTAAACTGGAGTGATGACAGGTTTAGAACTCTGAGCTGAAATCTGCAGACATATTTTGAATCCAAAATTTAATTTCATAATAAACTAAATTACAAAGCAAGGAAGCCCAAAGCTAGTAATATCTGCTTAATTATTTAACACACACACAAGCAAATTAATTCTGGTAGCTATTCAGGTCACCTTGGGAACTAGTTGTCCTGAATTAAAGTATATGTAGCTGACCGTCAATCAGAAATAAAAATGAAAGGATTTCAGTATGCTGACGATACAACATTATATTGCCATGCTAAGCCCAAAAATCTCGAATCCCTGTCAAGAACTACCATTAATCCATTGAGCAACTAGGAGGCAAAAAACAATTATGAAAAGAGCTTGTCTCATGGTGCATAACATCTGGAATAACGATACATGAGATGCCTAATGGAGTCACATCACATCAATTGAAAACATCAAGACCACAAGGAACACCAAACTCATTGTGTAACCATACTTATTCACTGTCCCACTTTAATGGAATAATCGTTAGCATTGTGCAGTTCTAGGAGTGGCCCTTCATCCAACATGGGCCAGCACTAATAATCTTGCACTAAATAGAGAAAAAAAAAGGTTATGGTACTGTCAACACAATAAATGTTGAGGAGACATGGCCTGAACGACATTGATTTGGAAAGTCATATTAAAGGAAAGAAGATAGAACTAACAGAGGCTATTGGGGGTAACTATAAACGAACACTTTTCCTATTTCATCTTTTGTTGCAGAAATAAAGAATGGACCAAACCCGAACTTTTATTCTTTTGAACAATAATTTTTAGAACTTCACTTTTTATTAGCCTGTGTGAGTTTGTAGTTAATGCCCTGTAATGGAGAGTTTACTACATAGCTTAGTTATACTTATTATTCTACTTTGTATGTATTTTAGGATATATGAATGAAAGTTTCCATTATTCACTTTGAATCAACTGTTATATAGTTATGTTTCTCGAGTGGAAAGACAGCAATACTTCGGTCACAATGCTAAATATTATAATTTGGCACAAAGGTATCCACTTTATTAATTTCTTTCATGGCATAAAAAGTATACAATGTACTAGCATCAACTTTCACATGACCGCCAACGCTCGTAAATATCATAAAATACAAAACAACTGGTCTCTATTCTGTAAAAAGGCAGATAGAATGGATATCAGAAAAATGTTCAATACCACAAGAAACCACAGAGGCGGCACCCAAATATGTCAGGAATGCGATTCTTCTAGACAGGTCTGCAGATATCAGATTATCATTTTGGAACGAGCAGATAGACTTATTTGATAAACATTCATCTTATCTGATAACTTATGTGTCTGTGCGAAAGTACTTTGAAACAAAGCTAACAACAACAACGATGACAGCCATTAACAAACTTCAAACGGATCAATCATTAGAATGGAGCACGGTTGATCTAACAAAGTACCCTGTCGACACTTCCCAACAAAAACATAAACTGTCATCCCCTGAAATCATTTCTTCTAAAATCTGTTTTTCAAACATGCGTCAACAATACCTGCGCCAACAAACTTGCACCAGTAGGATCTGAAAGGTGCATCACCTGCCAATTCTGCACTCGTCGCATGCCTGTCTCAAAATGTCCTCCTTCTCTAACTGCGGAAATCGTTGTTCTATTGAAAGGCAACCAACAGCTGCCTCTCAAAGGCTGGCCAGACATCTTAAACAAATACTTTCAAGAAGACGTTGTTAGCATGTATGGCAGCTAGTCTTCTACACTCGAAGACAAGAGTCTCGAACTAGAGAGTATTGACCTTGAATACAACGATGAACGTCAAATTCGTAGCATCAAGAACAACAATTAAATTATTTTGTTTAATGATCAGTTTAAAAAACGTTATCTTATTGACTGGCTTTATTGACAATGAACCGATTATTATACAAAACATCACTGATCATTCCAACTATTATTGCTATGAATGGCCTTTTCTCTAGGAGTATGAGCTTTCTTTAATAATATCCTATAGCTAAACAAAGAAAGCATTTCATGAATTGAATGCAAAACATTACAGATCATTCAACTTAGATTATTCAAAGGCAATTTGTAGGTTTACAAATTGCGCAATGGACATATTGCTTGACTAGCTATCTAAGAACACAGTATTTAGGTTTCAATTTGTTTCCCGAAAAACTAAATTTCTTCTCTAAACAATCAATATTGGAAAGTCCCTATGAATCTCATTCATTCCCTATTGCCCTCCATCAATACATTCAATATATCTCACCTTTCTCTGAAATTAGCAGTTAAGCGAAAACATTTTGTGTAATTTGTCCGTTCTGTAAAGTTTCTTTTGAAACTATTTCCTGCTTAGTGTTGACTATATCAACAAATCTGCTAAAACTGTTGTGTTCTCTATGCAGAGTCTCCAACAAAAGTTTTTCATACACAAACGGATTTGCTTTACAGGCCAAAAAAAGAGGCCCTCCATTTACAAAAATACAAAATAAACAGAACAATGAAGTTTCACCAGCTCTGCAATAGGGTATGCTAACTTCTTAGGATCCCATGCAGCTTCAGTTCCCAGTATGACATTAAATTATAAATGCGTTTTTTTGTATTTATCAATTAAGATCACTGAAGAAACTACAATTTGTTAATGTTCATGTTAATATTGAAGAATATCAACAGATTATCATTGAACATAATCATTCATTTTGTATTTATTATATTTTATGAATGTTTTTAATTAATTTACTTTTTTTCACCTAGACTGTTGAATTTGAAAATAATTTTCGAAAATTGAAAAAGAAAATTGTCGAAAAGTTTCAAATTTCCATGAATGTAAAGTTCATCATGTTAGATGCAGAAAAAAAAAATTAAAGAATTGAGGTAAAATACAATGTCTGCCCTGACGTTTGCAAGGATTGGAACTAGGGCGGACAAATCATACTGTCTACCCCTGTTATAGCTTCTCGTCCAGCCTCTGACGTTAAACTGAAGAATTTCCGTCCTTGATAGAATGCTGACTTCCTTAAGGTAAGACTAACTTATTTTTGCCATTGCTCGTTTAATTTTAGATTTCTGAGATAGAATACCCTTCTTTACTCATTTCCCATACACAAATCTCGTGTTATCGCATATTTTTTGCAGCTGGGCACAGATAGCCAACAATTTAAATTTGGTGGTGGACAGCCTCACTTTTCTGTTGATCAAAGGTCTGTTAGAGATCGCTTCACCAAGCTTGAAAAAGATTTTAAAAACAATAAAAACAAGGAATTAAGGGCCAGTGGCATATGCCCAGATGAGCCTGATGAACTGGATCAGGCTCTAGAGGATATAATTGAAATGTCAGAGTTGCAGCAACAACAATTGGCAAGTGGGGAGGCAAAGAAAAGAAATAATTTAGAGAAGGAAAGGGAGACAGCTGTGGCAGTAAGGAATAGGGCAATGGAGAGAATGGGGAAGACTAGGGAGAGGGAGTGCACAGAAAAAGAAGCAAAAAGGAAAAAGATTGGGGTAGAGGCAGTTGGGTATTTGAAAGACAGGAAAGAGCAGGAAAGTAAGGTAAAGGAGGAAGAAATCAAGTTAAGAAAAGGGGAATTTGATTTGAAGAAAGGCTGCAAGAAGAAGAAATAAATATGAGGAGATAAGAACAAGAAATGAGAGAGAGAGAGCTTGCTATGAGGGAGAAGGAACTGGAAAAGACCAGGATATCATCTGTATTTCAAGGCAGCAGTTGCTGCAGCAACAGGCTATTTTGGAAGAGGTACCGAAGCAAAACAAGTTGCTTTTGTCACTTTATCAAAACAGCCTGGAAAAGAAGGAATGATACATGCAGAGACCCCAATGAGAATGGCTATATCACCTTTGTTGGCTTTTTCTGGCCAAAAAAATATGTTACCAAATTCTGGAGATTTTTTTCAACTGCAGCAGTCTTTCTGACCCGCCAAATACCAAATCATTGCTGCATGTGATTCCTGAGAGCATGTTCATAATTTAATCATAAAATTGGATCTATACAGAGATCATATAGTTCTCCATTTCATTACAAATACTTTTTTGTAACAAAGATCATTCAAAGATTTTGCTTCTTGCTCAAGTTTTAAATTCATTACAAATTAATCACTGTAAAGTTGAAGGAAGAAAACTCCAAAAATAGTTCTTTCATTGAGTTTGGTAAATTTTATTTGCCAGTTTTATACTGAGGTCTTACATTTAAATATGAGCTAAAATTGCTGTACTGCTGATCTATTTTAAGAAAAAAATGTTTAATCAAAGTTTTTTTATACTTTTAAGATGTTGGTTGTTAATTTTTGCTGGAATACTTCTATCTTAATTTAATTAAAGAAGGGTTTTGATCTTAAATAAATCAGATATATGTGATATTTTGTGTTTTTTTCTCATAATAACTACGATATATTGTCATTTAATTCAATTAAGGGTCACATCTTTCACATCTTTACGCTTATTCATATTCAAATTGTGAAAAATGTATAGTGTAATGTAATAAAGATATTGTGTGGCATGATTAAGTTTTCTCGACTTGGTAGCTTTGGTAGCTTTTAAAAAAGCTGTTTTATGGAAGCTTTTAAAAAGCTGTTCTATGGATCACAGAGCCTTTATCTAACGTATTTTTCAAGAATTGGAGGCTGCAGATTGAAGAACGCTGATGTGTTGCTTCCATACAGGCAAATTAAGGCATTGCGTAGTACAGTAAAAATGACATACATCTTTCCAACAGCACTGAGGCCAATCTTCAGATTCTTTTTGAAGTCTGCAAACTTGAAGTAGTTTATGATATCTCCAAAAACCCTCTCAACAGAAACACAGACTCTGCTCAGAGACTCATTGAATTCTAGGTCTTGAGCAGTGAGGTCTGGTCTTCCTGCAAAGGGGCATTTGAGAAAAACTTTTAGAGGATATGCAGGATCTCCATAGATGAATAAAGGTTGGCCATCAGGTGTGAAAGAATGTTGCTCTAACTGATGCAAAAGCCCCAACGTTGCAAGCATGCCACTGTCATGCCGTCTCCCCTCCACGGGACCAAACAGGTTTGCAACAAGTCCATTTGGAGTAACAACAGACTGAAACTTGATTGCTTGAACTCTCTTATGACCATTGTAAACTGCTCTTTGATCCTGAGTTGGTTTACAAATTGGCCTGACAGTACCATCAAGAAAACCCCAACAGTTTGGTAATGCAACACCTTTATCATGGATGGTATATCTCTTCAAAGCAATACATAGGCCTTCGAAAGTGTCTACGACCAAACCATTCTGACACTTCCAGGTTTCAGGACGTCGTAAAGCAGCTGCCAATCTAAAAATGTCCTCCTTCTTAAAACGAAATTCCACTTCGCATTCGTCTTCCCTCATCTCGAAAATATTGAAGGATTGGTATTTAAAATAGCAGAGACCAGCGTGCAAATTCCTGAATGATTCTCTAGAAGGAGGAGTAGCTCTTCGCCATCAATATCGCCATCATCATGGAGCAAGTACAAAAAGTCATCCATTTTTAAATTGCTTGATTTTGGCACCAATTCCACGTTCACGTCGGATATTCAGAATCTAAATTTAGTGAGTGAGTGAGAACGTCGGGAAGGCAGCGCTAGTTCCAGGCCTGTTGTCGATCAGAAACTCTCCATCATTGTTGGAAAAAACCTTAGTGATAATTTTGAAATGTATACAGCAAAAAAAGAGTGTTTTACCTGAGAAACTACAGGGAAAATAGCCAGATATAGAAATTTTTGCAGAAAAACACTCTGAATGTTACTCAAGAAAATTTCCTGGTGCAGCGTGACACTGAGTTCACAAAGATAATGATGACAGCAATAATGGGGAAATCTGAACATAATAAGTCAATTGCTGAGAAAAGTACAACTGAGTCAAAGACGTGATATATTTCATATTTCATATAAGTAATTTTAGACAAATATAGAGCAAAGTATCCTCAGGAACAGAAAAAATTGAAGAGAAAACTATGATTAAAATACAGCAAAAAAGGTTGAAAGATACAAGAATATTTGTATGAAAAGCTAAAGTATGTGCAAAATACATAACCCTCAGAAGTATCAATTCCTTCTGAGTCTTTCAATTCCAATCTGCAATGATTTATCTGTACAAACCATGAATAGTCAATAAAATATTAATTAAAGAATTGATACATGAGATACATAATAACGATACATGAGAGTCACATCACATCATTTGAAAACATCAAGACCACAAGGAACACCAAACTCATTGTGTAACCATGCTTATTCACTGTCCCACTTTAATGCATGGAATAATCGTTAGCATTGTGCAGTTCTAGGAGTGGCTCTTCATCCACCATCTTGTGAAATGCATCCAGGGTGAGTGGAAATTTATGTTCACATTTCTTTTTCAGCTTTATCTTCTTTCTTAGTATTTGGCTTTATCTTCTTCTAAATGATTTTACATGATCTTCATCTTGTAATCCACACCCTTGTAGCATTGCAAAACAGAACATTCAAACGGATTTACTCTGTGCTGTGAACAATGTGATATGTAACAGAAGGGAAGAACTCTATTTGCTCACCAATGTCCTTCTCCAAACATTGCAGAAGTGTATTTGTTTCTAGTATAGAAGAATTCGTGAGTGATCTTAGGCTTGAAGACTGCAATTAAAATTGATTCTTACTCAGATCAGATGTCAGTTGAAAATCTCTCTTGTTTATCATGATTCTTCATGATTTTCCCTAAAAATCATGAGATGAAAGGAAGAATAGGGAATCCCCTTCCTTTATCTGCAGTTACCCCATACAAAGTGCTTCAATAAAAACCTTGGAGAAACTTGAGGTTCCTCAACACGAAATATATGAAGTTTTTAGAAGCTTGAAATATTAAGTATCTTGCAATTGGAAATAAGAGGGTCCATGAAGCTGACTATTTTAATACAAAAAATTGTTTACAATTATATGCATAATTATAACGTCACACTCATAAATTATGCAAAAAAAGCTAATTTCTTTGACAGAAGATAACTCATGGTCAATAAGTTGCATCTCTACCAAATTTTTGATAGAGGTGTTGAATATGATGGTTTAAGGCTTGCACCTAGGAAAAGTCCATAATAATATCCTTTTGAAAAATAATTTTTGTTTTAAAATTCAACATTCAACGTAGTTACACACAAAGCGGCCAGCAGCGGGAAATTGTATTGTGCAAATTTAATTTCATAGGTACATTCCCTCTAGTTATAAACCATTAAGAGGCACTGCAAATATAAAGACAATACCTCATTTGGTTATTGAGATATTTTTTGTCAAAATTTGAGATACTCATAAAAATCAATTATGGAGAAAAAAGCGATGTAAGATTTTACATGTTAATAACCTCCAGGTTCATAGCTTTTCCCACCCTCTGATGCTTCCTCCTTATCCAAATATCCCTTCCTGATACTTCTTAGTTTAGTTCTTCTTCTTTTACCTTCTGCAGACATTTTTCTCTCCTTGTTTTTTGCTCGCTTCTGTGACCGCTTGACAGATAATTTCTTTGTTATGCTACCGGGAGGAATACCAGAATGGCTTAAAACATCAAAGATCCCTTCAGCTCCCTCATTTAAGTCAATGACAGCAGAATTTACACCCATTTCGATGTCCTTTTGGACAAAAATGGTTTTTGGGACATTTTTGCCAAATTCCATTGTTTAGAGCTTCATTGGCACTCTGGGTCCTGCCATGTAGGCTTTCTTTAACAGCTCATCAAAGCTCAAGTCCAAAAATATTGGCTTTAAGATTGCATGTATCCATTTAGGTAGGTTGATCTTATTTTTGTATGTTTCCATGCCATTAATTTTATTATGTTGCCATTTGCACCATGTTTTCTCAGAAACTGGACAGAAGCGGTGTCGAAAATCTTCATCTTCAAAAGCTGTGCAGTGCCACAAAACAGCACCTACAGCTTTCTTCATTTTGTAAAGATCTCCCTTGTTTTGCCTTATTGCCATTCCATAGTAATTTTGCAAAGAATTAATCACCTTGTCAGTCAATTTCCCCCTCCTAGAGAGAGGGGTATCTGTATTTTTGTAATTTTTTATCAATTCCCGAAGACGGTTCCCAAGTCTCTTTTGGACATTGCCTACACATTCTAGCTTGATGGGTACAATGCCATATTCTTCATATGGGCCTGCATTAACAACATCCTTGTAAGATGATGTGTCACCATCTCCCAAGTAGCTTTTATAAATTAGTCTCCATTTCTCATTAGATGATGCAAAGATTGCTACAGCACCTGCACTCTCCATGGAGCCTGATGACTTTTTGTGATACGCACAGCAATGATTATCACTTTGCCAGTTGTTATATTTGTCACTTCCTTTTTTGGATGCCCAATATCTGCAGCTCTTGCAGTAGTTAGACATCACATGCCTGTCAAGACATTTACCATCACTGATTGCTGTCACAACTCCATTCAAGGAGGAATGACCACGTTTCTGCCATGTACCATCAAGGGTTATATCACATACTTTTAATTGTGAATTGTCAATTTCTATTCTATCTGCATCTTTGTCACATCTTATTTTATTTGCTACACTCTGCATACTCTTTTCTGCTGTATTTTCATACGGAGACTGCAGCTCATTATTTATATTCTTAAATGCTGTCCATGCAAGACCACTCATATTCATCAGTCTTGTAAATGTATTCATTCCTTCATGTCCCCTTCCTACTTCTCGAAATGCAACCACTGCACGTACATTAACCTCTGAAAATTGTCTCCCTCTGCTTCCTTGCATTAACTTTGTTTCCTTGGTTGTAAGAAATGACTTATTGGAAAAGCCCATTCTATTTTCGAAAATATTAAAAATGTTAATACTCTCCAAGCATAGAGGGCACCTTCCAACTTCTTTTATCATAATTTTCAGTATTTGAAAGTTGATAAACATGAAAAAGTTAAAATCAGGTAGAGTTTCTTCCTCAGTTATTGTTTCTGGTTCTATTCTTTTCCGTTTTGTTGCCCTTGGAGTCCCTTTGTTTTCATCTTGGACGATAGGCCTAAGCCTTCTTGATGTTGTAGAAATCTCTGAGAAATTACTCGTCTCACATCTCTCTAATCCTTGAGCTGTAACAAACTGATTGCCTTTAAACCTTGCTTGTTTCTCATGTCGCTTATCTCTGTTCTTTTTTTAACCCATTCTCGAACAATTTCATGAAAAGGGCAATGAGGCTTTTCTTATTCTGTGCTGAAAACACCTCTACAAATAATGAGCTCTAGTGATCACAGGGAAACAAAGATGTGTGTTCACAGCAAAGGGATATACCAGTTAAGAAATGGGGGAAGACTGAGGTGAGAGAGGAAAGCATATAGAAAGGCAAAAATACTTTGTGAACTAATTTTGGTTGCTATGGCGTTGCTAAGAGAAAAAATGTTGAGTTCTACAAATAAAATTGTAATTTTACATCTTCTCGTGGAGCTGTGCATACATAGCTTACTTTTAAATGGTTCTATCATAATTTATCTACCTTTTAGAAAAGAATTCAGAAAATGAAAAGAAATCGAAAATTCATCATGATTTCTTGTTAAGGAACCTTGAGGTAAAGATTGCCTGATCTCTTCATAACCCGGAGAATGTATTTTTTCTGTGTTTTTTGAAACTGCAGTGATTTCGGGTTCAGAATTCTTGGCTGAAATCCGGAGACATATTTTGAATCCAAAATTTAAATTCATGATAAACTAAATGACAATGCAAGGAAGCACAAAGCTAGTAATATCTTCTTTATCACTTAACAAACACAACAAGCAAATAATGCCTGGTAGCCATTCAGGTAACCTGGGGAACTTGGGATCTATTTCCATTCAAGTAATTGTATATTCAAGTTGTGAAGTTACTTAGATAGAGACCTAACTTGCTCAAAATAGCATGCGTACAGTCGAATTGCTAAGCCTACACAATGTTCTGAATTATTCACTTTGAATCAAATGTTACAAAGTTATATAAAACTATTATAACTAATGATTGATCAACATAAACTGAGGCCATACGTACCCTAAACTGATATTAATTATTCTCTCAGAGAAAAATTCAAGATTTATCTTTAGCCTAGAGATGGCAATTGAATTTGATTCTTACCCAGCTCAGATGTCAGTTGAGCAAAGAGATCTCTCTTGTCTATCATGAGTTTTTATCATTGCCGATTTTCTAAGAAATCATGCGAGGAAAGGGAGAAGAGGAAATCTTCTTCCTTTATTACAGTTATCTATCTAACTATTAATGCTTAGGAATACAGGAGGTAGGAACTCTATAATTCAGCGACAATCATTCTGAATACTTGTGGCTCATATGTAAATTATATTCTGCTTATAATGTTGTGATAAGTTATCCCTAGATTTTGATTTTAAAACTACCCTTTTTGGTAAAGACAATTTACATTCTCTGCTCAAATTTTTAGTATTGGTGGTATGAAGAGGCTCGTATCTGTGAAGCAATCATGTTGGCTAAAGACCCAGTTGAAATTTGCATGGCAATAGAGGTTACCATATACTACCATTTCCTGCCTCAGCGTCTTTTTGAAGATTCTCCTCTCTTCTTTATGGAAAAAAACATATTCTTCATCTTTGTAACCCTCTTTGCATCCTTGGCATTTTGAAATTGAAATGCTACAAAACATGACAAATAAAAATTAATGAATCTACTTTGTGAAAATTTTAAATAACTGCTGAAATTTACTTAAGTTTCATATGACATTTTAAAAAAGTTTGAATTTTTCTGTCAAAATCTCAAAATACCTCCAGCTTTGTTAGGATATTCATCAGAATTGAGAAGGCATTAAATTTTGAAAGAAAATAACCTTAAGAATCACTATCAGAATAAAAGCGTTTTAAAAAACATTAGCTTAGAGAACCCCCTTATCGTACATTATCATTTAACTCTCGATATGATAGGGTTTAATCTACTTTGCATATACTACATAGAATAAAAATTTATAGCATGTATGGTAGATAGGGCACTGAATCCTTGGCGGACATGGTAGCTTTTAACAAAGCTGTTGTTTGAAATTATGACCAGGTCCTAATGGAGAAACTCTGAGCAATCTTGATCATTCAAAATGAAGTTGCATTTGCAAATCGCGAGGCCTCAAATGGATTAGTACCCATGCTTCTGAGAGCTGTCTTAGCTCTTGGCTGTCTAAGATGTTTTAGCTTATCATGAGATAAAGGAAGTATCGAAAATCCCCTTCCTGTGTTTACAGTTACCTATTTGAATACAAAGTGCTTAAATAAAAACCTTGGATAAAATTGCAGGGAAAGATTGCCTGATCTTTTCATAAACTTGAGAATGGTTTTGTTCCTTAAGCCCACTTTACACGATATTTTTAACCTGGGTTAACGTAACCCAGGTTTATTTTTGTCGTGTTAAGTGAGCCAAACCCCGGTTGAACCCAGGTTAATCAATTCCTGCGATGGCAAAACGACTGGCTGACAAAGGCTTCAAATAAGCCACATGCAGATTAGAGAGAAAATTAAGCAACTAAAACAAAGGTACAAAAGAGTTCAGGATGATGATAATCGTTCTGGAAACCATAGGAAAACCTGTCCTTTCTTCAAGGAGCTAGACAGCAACTTGGGTCTTAGGCCTATAACAAAACTGCAAAAACTACTCGAGAGTCTGGTTGTAGAAGGAACCCATGATAAGTGAAAAAATAATTCATTGGAGACGGGTGAAATTGATGAAGACTCTCAGGATTTTATGTCAAACAATGACAACTTATTTTCCCTGTCAACTATTGACTCTCCTCAGTCAGGCAGCCAAGCTGCTGATGCACTAATACTTTAAGGAAAACAGGCATGTATTCATCATTGCCTTAGTCCAAACACATCTTTTGATAGGCAATGGGTAGCACAGAGAACAAATAATGTTTTTCAGAGCCAAAGCATTCCTTTTTGCAGCATCTGCAAATAGCATTTCAATCTTCTCCTTGCAGCTGCCCTTTGCCTTTTATCACATTTTATTCTCAAATAGCAGAATTTTGTGTATGTAGTCAGAGTAAGGTTGTCCGCCATTTTGCTCAACTCTACCACCACAACACAACAAGGGCAGATAGGACACGCAAACATTTAAATATTTTTAACCCAGATTCACCCCAGATTCACTTTTCCAACATGGGTTAAAATAACCCAGCTTCAACCCAGGTTGAGAAGTGCCGTGTAAAGTGGGCTGTAGACACACAGAAATTGAAATTTATAATTTGAAACTATAAAGGCCTGCACAATTTAATACCAATATAGTCTATAATGTATAAATGCTCCAAATCGCAGAGATTTACAAGTAGACTGGGAATTTTGAATAACAATCTAGCAAAAGGGCTTTGGGTTTAATGGTAGACCATCATTTCAAACCTTGGGAATATTCCTGGAATCCTGCTATTGTGACATAATCGATGACATCACCATTCCCATCATCTGGTCAATAAAAATTTTACCTTTGAATATTTAGTCACTGATTGCATACAAATTTCGAGTGTAAATTATGCTATGATTCTACATATGGGGAAGAATTTATGGCCATTTGAATAATTACAGAGAAAACAAACTGGCAGTAGTCGATGTTGGGTAACCCCATAATATGTATTAATAATTTTGTTGCTAGTGGAAGGTATGTTAAAACAATAGGGCCGATAGTTTTATATATAAATAGTCTTGCTAAAGTGTTTATTTAGTAACTCTTAAGTCAATTCGATTTGATTTTGAAAAAATGCCACTGACCACTTCTTGGGACAGGAGGGATAAGTATAGATGTTACCTGCTTATTCTACCTCTGCAACTTGAGAAAAGGTAAACTTTACTGGACCTGTTTTTATTATATCCAATCTTTTCATTTAATTTCATTTCATTTTCATTCATTTAAGGACGGTGGCCCTTCAGCAAATGATGGTTTACAAGAGATCTCCATGTAGTTTACAATATACCAATTAAAAGCAAAAAATATCTAAGCTATCATTAATAAAATTTACAGATTTAAAAACTAAATTCCAAGTTGATAAAAGATAAATTTGAGGAAAATTTAAGATAAAATAAAAAAGGCTACTTCAATTTTTCTTTAAAAATATGTAGGGAAGATGCTTGCTTAATTTCAAGTGGAAGAGCATTCCATACATTGCACCTCTATACAAAAACATATCTTCCCATTTTGTGATGTTTTGCTTGGCAGTCGTAAGTCTTTACTGGTATTTCTTAGAACCCGCAGATGACTTTCTGAGTTTCTTTTGAATAAATCAGACAAACACTTTGGTGCTAGACTATTTAGGGCCTTGAAAACCATAATAGTAGTTTCCGTAACTTTCATATCCTGAATTTTGTTTTTAGCCCAAGAGTATTTAGAAGTGGCCTAGCATCAGCATTAGAGGAGGTATTGGTTAGTATCCTTGCTGCTATATTCAGAATCTGCTGCTGATAATCTTTTGGGTCTCCATCGCTGTTCTATGTTTTCTTTTACTTGATAGAGATGGATGTACTTGCCTTCCTTTAAGCTAAACAGGCACATCAAGGTTAGCATAAACTACTTTATCAGAATGAAAAAACATATAGGGTACAGTTCTTTGCTCATGTCTAGCAGTAGGGTTGGATGTAGAAAAAAATCTGGCATTCGCAAATGAAAAAATTTGAGCCACACCCATTTTTGCCATGCCC